>LR999965.1:75663891-76263891 GCA_905220375.1 Tachina fera | reverse complement strand
CCCCAGTATGCTCCCCTGTGGCACACCGGATGATATAGATTCGGGCACACTCATGAATTCTCCTTCCACAACCGTGAACTTCCGGGTAGTAATGTAACTTTCTAATAAATTCACCAAATTTATTGGTAGATATGATTTTAATTTTAATATTAGACCTTCATGCCACACTTTATCAAATGCCTGCGAAACGTCAATAAACAGTGCAGAACAGTACTTCTTTTGTTCAAATGTTCTTCTTATACATTGAACCAATCTATGCGTTTGATCAATGGTGCTATGCTGACTTTTAAACCAAATTGATGGTCTGGGATGCACCCACTTCCAATTAGAATTGGGGACAATTTTGACATGAGCTTTGACATTGTTGATAGCAGGCTTATTGGCCTGTATGATTCTGCCTTGGTCAGATCTTTGACAGGCTTTGGAATCATTTTAACTTTGGCAAGCTTACAGCTGTGGGGATAATACTCTAGTCGTAAAATGGCATTAAAAATGAATAACATGATTCTAAATGCAATACGAGGCAATTTTATTAGCATTTGGTTACTAATTCCATCAATATACGGTGCTTTCTTCGGGTTGAGTTCAGCAATTAGATTTTGTACATCACACATTTTAAATTTTATGGGTCGAGGGGGTAGCGCAACTACACTCGGGAAATCAACAACCCCAGTACATATGTTTGGGGTAAATACGGATTTTAAATGCTTTGCAAACAAGTTACCTTTTTCAATATCACTCCTGGCCCAAACTCCGCTAGAAGTGCGCAGAGGTGGTTTAAACTCAACGGGTGCTTTAAGTCTTTTCGCAGCGCGCCACAAAGAATAATTAGATGCTGGTGTGACATCGAGATTTTCCAGATAGTTTTTAAGAGATGCAGTTTTTTCATATGCAAGCAGTTCTTGGAGTCTTTTAGTGCATTCTTTTAATCTAATTTTATTTTGGGGTGATCTGTGCTGTTGCCATTCTCTTCTAGCTCTTCTTTTTGCACATACGAGAAGTTCAATATCTGTAGAATATATTCTTTTAAACCCAGTCTGCGGATGGGAGGAAGTGGCATGTTCAGCTGCCTGTGCTCAAGTTCATTTTTATGTTGGCGAATGCCGTTTGCGTTCCAGAAACTTATCTTTAACGTGTTCATGGCTTGTTAACTAATGCTTGAAGCAGTGTAGACTGCATTCGTAGCATTTCTTGCATCATGCTAGTCATATTTGTTGTAAAATTATTTATAGTCAGCACTAGATTCTCAATAGTAGCTTCAAGGCGGCTAAAATTAAAGCTTGAGTTTGCATTCGTTGAATTATTTTGAGGCGGAATATTTTGTGTGGGAATATAACTAGTCTTAGCTGCATCGGCATACGATACACGTGAAGTGACAGGTTGGTTCATTTGAGCAAAAGGGGCGGAGTAAGCATTTGCTGTTTGTGCTGGAGCTAATTTAGGTTTTTGCCCCATAGTCTGTTTAACGAAAGAATAGATAGGAAATCTTCTGTAGTTAGCGGTGTGATTACCTCCACAATTACTACATTTTTTTTTCTGCTGGATCTTTAGGCTTAGTACAACCAGAAGTACCGTGCAATTCACCGCAGATAACACAAACTGAAGGTAACTTGCAGTAAGTTTTTGTGTGACCATATTCTTGACAATTATGGCACTGTACGTGTCCAGAACGCTTGTGTGGTTCTTCAACTGTTATTTTTCTGTATAAGAGATATTTTAAATTATAAATTGGATGAGTCTCGCTTTTTTTTAAATTTTATATCGTTTGGCTCAAGTTCGACGCGAAATAGAGGTTGAGGAATCTTCTCCCTATTTATGTTATGTTAGATACATTTTTTACCTTAAATCCCTGGAGGACGAGTGCATCTTTTATTTCTTCGGGAGCAACAAAGGTATCGATGCCCTTCAATACGATTTGCAGGCCTTTAGCACTTATAAGCTGATATGTGAAGAAACTTTTCTTACTTTTTTCAAATTCAGTAATCAGTTTGCTAAAATCTTTTTCTTCATAAATTTGAATTTTGGTTTCATCAATGTTACCACGCTTTATTGGAACGATGTGAAATTTATTTTCACCAATGACTGAAATTAAATTTTTTATAATAGCGTTTGAATTTTTTTCTCTCAAATAGATTGAATGCGTCTTGGATGTTTTGTTCGTAGATACATCGGGTTCGTTGTTGTCAACTTGTAATATTTGAAAACGATTTTGACGGTTAATAGAGGATGCGCTGTTATCTGTAGACATTTTTGGAGCAGATGAAATTTTCGAAGACTTTGGGCTTCGTCCGCGCTTTACCACTGTTATATATCTGTCCATTCCCACTTGGACCTTGGGTTTTGGGCTGCTCTTAACTTCAGTAAAAACTTGGTTAAGTGGTGACCACGAGCCCGAAGCGGATGATATCGCTGAGTTAAATGTAGAAGTACTAGGCAACGGTAATGTTAACGAATCACTAGTTGGCATTGGACAAAGCGAAGTTGATCGCTGACGAAAAAGTGGCCTCGCCGTTAAAAAAAGTCTACTATCAGATTTCTTATTTATTTATTTTGTTATCATTAAGAGCTTCAGAGGTCTCAGTAAGTCTATCATCAGATTTTTTATTTTTATTATTTTCATTAAGAGCTTCAGAACTCACAGTAAAATAGGCATTTCTGCCATTAGAATTCACTTCACAGTTATTTGTTTTTGAGGTACTCATATAGAGTATTCCTCAAGGGCACTTTTGTTTGTTTGTTTGTTTTTTTTATTTTTTTTTATTACGGTTTTTTTGGTTTTGTTAATTATGACTATGTAAAAAATATTAGCAATGCGAATAAAGCTAACAATAATAATATGTATTCCGAATATTTTTTCGTACAATTTTTTTTTTGTTTAGTATGAAATAAAAACTCCGCTAAATCGACTGTTCACTATGAATGTGCAACGAGAACTGATCTCCAGGAATTTAAAGTAAATAATGTATCTAACATAATAAACAGATAAAAGGTACCCCAACCCCTATTTCGTGTTGAACTGGAGTCGAATGAAATACAGTTGAAAAAAACGACTCATCCTATTTATACCCTAAAATACCTTTTCTACAGAAAAATCACTGTTGAAGAGCCACATAAGCGTTCAGGTCCCGTGCAGTGTCAAAATTGCCAAGAATATGGCCATACAAAAGCTTACTGCAATTTACCTAAAGTGTGTGTTATCTACGGTGAATTGCACAGTACTGCTAGTTGTACTAAACCAAAAGATCGAGCGGACAAAAGGCAGTAATTGTGGAGGTAATCACGCAGCTAACTACAGAGGTTGCCCTGTGTACTTTTTCGTCAAGCAGGCTATGGTGCAAAAACCTAAATTAGCTCCAGTTCAAACAACAAACGCTTCCTCAGCCACTTTTGCGCAAATGAGCCAAGCAGTTACTTCCCGTGTATCGTATGCCGATGCTGCCAAGATAAATTCTATTCCCGCGCAGAAAGTAATTCAACAAATGGTAACAAGCTTTAATTTCAGTCGCCTTGAAGCCACTATTGAAAATCTTGTGCAAACTATCAACAACTTTATAACAAATATGATAAGCATGATGCAAGAAATACTACGTATGCAGAATACACTGCTTCAAGCATTAACTAACAAGCCATGAACACGTTAAAAAAATTTTTCTGGAACGCAAACGGCATTCGCCAACATAAAAATTAACTTGAGCACTTCCTTACGGAAAAAATATTGATATAATGTTGGTCTCATTTGACTTCTAGAAGCCTCTTTAAAATGAATGGCTACACTTTATATGATACAAAGGACCATAGAGGGAGAGCATGCGGTGGATCAACAATTATAATAAAGTCAAGACTCAAGCACTATATTCTTGACAACATGAACATCTACAAGCAACAAATAACTGCATTGACAATTTTTGTACAAATTTCGTGATATCTTCAATTAACTCCCCTCCCTGATTTTTAATCACTGAGGATCAATACGAGAAATTCTACAAATCTCTTGGACCTTGTTTCGTAGCAACTGGCGACTACAATGCTAAGCATACGTTCTGGGATTCGCGTCTTATTACGCCTAGAGGTAGGGCGTTGTTCAACACAATTTCAAAAATGGGCTTGGATGTTATTTCGAGTGGGGAGCCTACTTAATGGCCTACTGACGTACGAAAAATTCCGCATGTTATAGGTTTCGGCGTCATAAAAAGTATTTCTAGGAAATTAATTCACGTTGAAGCTTCCCTAGATCTCTCGTCTGATCACTCTCTCACGATCCTTACAATCTGTAGCCCACTGAGAAGCGCTTTACCTCGCCCATATGTCAAGATGATAAATCGTGTTAATTGGCTGGGATTCAAAAAATATCTTAGTAGTCATTGCACGGAAAATATTACGTTAAGAACACCCGATGATATTGAATCTAACATTTCCAATCTTAACTAGAATATTAAACAAGCTTCCGAACATGCCACTACCTCCCATCCGCATACTGGGCTCAATAAAATTTATTCTACAGACGTTGAACGTCTGATTAAGTTACCTCGTACTGCAATTAGAATCCTGTTATTAACCACCATTGAGCAAACGCAAAGATTGGTTCAATTTATAAGAAAAACATTTGAGGAAACGAAGTATTGTTCTGCCCAGTTTATTGATGTTTCTCAGGTATTTGATAAAGTGTGGCATAAAGGCCTGATTTTGAAATTGATGATATATTTACAAATAAACATTATAAATCTTTTGGAAAGTTACATTCTTGCCCGAAAATTTATAGTTGTGGAAGGAGAATTCATGAGTGTGCCCAAATCTATATCATCCGGTGTGCCACAGGGGAGCATACTGGGGCCAGTTTTGTATTTGATTTATACTTGTGATATGCCTTTGAAGCAATATCCATACATCTACGTTTGCCGATGATACAGCCTGCTTATGTACGCACGAAAATCCTCACGAGGCTTCCTTATATCTACAAGAACATATTACACAACTGGAACTATGGTTAAAATAATGGAGAATTAAGGTAAACGACCAAAAGTGTGTTCAAGTAACATTTACCATGCGAAGAGATACTTGTTCCCAATCCGAATCAACAATCAAGTTGTTCCTCAACATTCACATGTAAAATACCTTGGTATACACCTTGATCGACGAATTCCATGGAAACACCATATTGACTGAAAACTAATACAAATGAAACTTAAACTAACTCAGATATATTGGCTGATTGGTAGAAATTCAACACTCAGCCTAGACTTCAAATTTTTACTATACAAGTCGCTTTCTAATAAATTCATTAAATTTATTGGTAGATATGATTTTAATTTTAAAATTAGGCCTTCATGCCACTCATATAGAGTATTCCTCAAGGGCACTTTTGTTTGTTTATTTGTTTTTTTTTGTTTACGGTTTTTTTTGTTTTTGTTATTTATGAGTATGTAAAAAATATTAGCAATGCAAATAAGGCTTTTTTGTCAATAACAATATGATTAAAATGAATATGTGATTATCAAGTTATTGGATTAAGGCAGATGCCAGGTGCCATAACGAAGTATTCAGTCATTTAATTGTGCCAAGTTCCTCGTTAGATCCGAAATACCTTCATCAAATCAGATTTAAGATTTGAATACTAATTGTTAGTTTATATATGAAGATACAATAAATAAAACAACATGCATTAAAAAAATTAACGATTTCTAAAAATGCTTTGAGTCTGGCAACGCATAACAACAGATCTGACAATTTGTACATATGACTACTGTGTGAACTGAAAATTTTTTTACTGACGATTTTGTCAGATGAATTTATTGCCATACAACCGTCTGGTATTAATTGTAAGATTTTCTTACAACCGTGTGAACTAACAAGGAATATTGTAATGGCAATTTTCGATTGCCAGTACATTGCCAGCACATTGACTGATCTGACATTATTGTAAGATCTGACAATCGTCAGAATTTTCAAATTTTAATTACCCAAATTTCACAATTTGGGGGTGCACAGTGGGATGAATACTTAATTTATCTGGACTAAAGCCATAAATATTAGCATTTCAAAATCAAGAAAATAAAAGGATATCTGGATATCTAAGAATTTGTTGTAAAAGTGCTGAAGTTAATGGTGTCTATTCTGAAATAAGCGTCGACTTGGTGAAACTTACATGGAAAACAAAAACAAAATTGTGTAAATGTAAAAAATTGTTTTTGTTTCTCATACAAAATTAACCGTTTTTAAAAGAAAGAGTAAAACGTTGAAGTTCTCACGTTTATTTCATTTAAGAAATACATTGCAAACAAAAACAATTTTTAAAAATTTGTTTTTCTTTGAATGTGAAGTTTCACTTCTTCGACGCGTTTTCCAGAATAGCCCCCATTATATAAAAAATTAAAAATTGCAAATATTACATGAAAAATTAATACTAGCGAAGTTCGCAATAGCAAAACTCTGTCATATTTCCTAAAAAATTGAGCTATAGTTTTTTAAATATTTTGTCGAACTCAAACCCGAAACCGTATAGACTGACCATCAAATAATTTTGACCTGCCAGATTAGCGAATCGACCCACTGTGGGGCAGTTCACTACTACTTGCTTTAATTTCTCCAAAAAAATTTTACGTATTATCTTACAGTTATTTCTATTGCCAATACATATGTATGTGCATAATTTTTAAGTATGACTGTATGAAATTGAAAAATAAAAAAATATTGTGTAATCTGTTACACTATGCAAAGCTCGTATTGGTTGCATTTAATAAAACAGTTATATATCAATCAGATAACCGTATTACTACAACAAATATTACAACTGCAATAACCACACATACTTTGCTGGTATAAATTACCTTCTTTATTTTCACAACAGGGTAGCATCGTCAGATTGTATGTTTGTTATTGGAAATGTCAATCACCATACAAAACTGAATATTCCTTAGGTGTTTATGGATACCCAAATAAAAGCATGTTTTTAGGCTTATAACTACACAATCCAAATTTGACATTTGAATCGGTATAATGACGTTAGTCACCTGGCTTAGTACTGCCACCTAATAAATGCGCCTTGGATGAAACGATACCACTTAGGTATCGATACTTTTACTTGAAACGGCATCGGTTCAGAAGTATCGATACATACTCAGTATCGAATAAAAAGCATCGATACTTACTTGTATCGGTCATATCGCATGATTAAAAGTAGTGATAACAAAATTAAATACCCACCAAATCAAATGCTCCTAATTCGTAAAGAATTCTTAACGACTAGTCGACAAAATCTTCTGATTTCGGAAGCGGTTAATATAAGAAAAAACTAATTGTTAAAAAAATCAAAAACTTAGACGCCAAGCAAAGTGGAAAAATTCCCACGTTTGGGCTGGACTGGAGCAGAAGATATAGTCGAGATGACATTTTAAATGTTTGTGCAAATTCGTTTTGTTCCCGCAATAAAGCAAGCTTTTAAAACAATTTTTGCACCTCGCAATTTTATCGTCGTTTTTTATAAAATATTTTATTTGGGTGATCCCATTTTCACGAACTTACTCTAATATATATTCTAGATATAAATTTACATTTAACACGAACAAATAAGATTGTGTTAAACTGACGTCATATTCAACTTTTTGTAGCCAAAAAGAAATGAGTATATTTGACCCATCCGAGTACTTTTTACAGATACCTACCTACTCGGAAGTAGAGTATCAATACCAAAACTACATGGTTTCCCTATTCCCGATATCTACAAGAACCTATTATACAACTAGAAATGTGGTTGAACTTATGGAGAATTAAAGCAAATAAACAAAAGTGTGTCCATATAACGTTTACCCTAAGAGAGATACTTGTTCCCCCATTCGAATCAACAATCAAAATATTCCTCAACATTCCCAAGTGAAATACCTTGGTATATCCTTGATCGAAGGCTTACATGGAAAAATCATATTGACTTTAAGCTAGCTCAGATGAAACTTAAGTTAACTCAAATACATTGGTTCATTGGCAGTAATTCAACACTCAGCCTGGACTGCAAACTTTTAATATACAAGTCGCTTTTGAAGCTAATATGGTGCCACGGAATTCAATTATGGAGCCCTGCTTCAGCTTCCAATGTAGAGAAATTCCAACAAAGACAAAACAAAATTTTAAGGTTAATAACATCTGGTACATTAAGAATTCAAATATACTTACATCGTGATTTAAATATGCCACTTGTGACTGAAGAAATTGCAAGATACATAGGCAAATACTTAGCAAAACTCGAGTCACATCTTAATCCGCTTGCTCGTAATATTTTGAATTTTACTGGACACATCCGCCTAAAAAAGTGGGACACAAGGGCTCTTATATTCAACACTCCAGATAGGACTGGTTGAAAATACTTTTATTTTTGTTATTTTTTTATTTTTGGCCAAATCAATTTTGTTGTCAATTGAATTCTTTTTATTATTTGTCAATAAAAACTAAATTTTTATTACATATTTTTTCCGACGTTTCGTGAATTGTATTATTATTATTATTATTTATAAAATAATGTATATAATAAGATAAACTTACTAACAATCGAGTTGTGTTGTTATTAAAACATCAAAAATAAAAAATATACAAGTTTACTTGAACTAAAAATTACAATATTAAGAAAGATGGCTTTAGCTGTTCCTTATTATCACACTGTAAATGGCGCTCTTACACTCAACACTCCAGATGGGACTACTTGAAAATACTTTAATTTTAGTGACAATCACTACTTATGTATTATTAATAACTATAAACAAGTTTCCCAGTAAAAAATTTTCATGTTTTTGAAGCAATAGGGCAATAAATCGCATCATACTTCGCTTTAAAATATGAGCTTGTTAAAAAGCAGTGAACGTATATGAAGCAAACTACAGGAAAAAAGTGATTTAATAGTGAGCAAAAATGTAGTGCTCCAAACCGAGAACTCGCCATACAAAAATCAGCAGCGATATCAACAGGTTTGTCAGCGCTACTTTTATTTTATAATAGTAAAAACCTGCTTTTTTGAAACAAAATTTTTGCTGGGTTACGTTCTAATAATTATATTTTAGATTCAGATTTGTTAGTTCATATTGAAGATACAATAAATAAATACATGATTTAAAAAAAAGCAAATAGTCATGATATAAAATCATCTGGTGTGGACAATATGTTATAAAAGACTGAATTGTTTTCTCACGGGCGGCATTTTGTTTCTCTCTGATGAATAGTGAAGTTATAAAATAACAAATTTTTTTAAATTAGAAATTATTTTTGGATAAATTTTTCAAAATAACTTTTGTTCTGCGAAAAATACAAATAATTTTTCAACAACTACGGATGCACTGAAAGTTTGATTTTGTTTAGTTTAGTTTAACATTAACATATTGCCATACTAAATGACATGCTTTTTATACTCATAAATTTGGCAACTGGTAATTAATTTGATTTAGTGCCCTTTTACATTTGGGAAATTGAAAGACAGACAGACGAAGTTTGTAGAAGAAGGGGCAAAGATGCAGAGTGTGTAGTACACGACCCTCTTTACCGGACATATTTTGTTTCTCTTTTCTACTTTTCGCAATTTATTCTTGTTGCTTGGTATGATTTTTCTCATTTCAACGGTTGTATAGATACTTGTTGTGTATTATCAAAGCATATGGTATGTATTTGTATGTGTTTAAGTAGCAAACGCGAAGAAGTAAACAAACTACAAAATTTCTTTCTGGCTTTTCGGGCAAGAACAAAAGAGAAGTGAAAAAATGTCCGACGAGAAATGTCTCAAAAACAAAAACAGACACAACAAACTTGCCAGACTATATTAAATTATTAAAATTGAAACGTTACAATATTAAGACGTATTTTAAAACGCTATTGTGAACCCCCTAATTAAAAAGTAATTGCAATATTATTTTTAACCCCCGACTAAAGAAAGGTGTGTTATAAGTTTGTAGTGTGTATCTCTCTATCTATGTATCGGTGTATGTGTTTCTGTCCGTGTTCAAGTACAGACCAAACAGCTCGACGGATTTTGATTTTTTCGGTTTTAAAGGTGAATAGATGGAGAGGTTTCTTAGCTATGTTTTAAGAAAAACGGTCGAACCGTTTAGAAGACTTCACATCTTCTGTACATATATTCGGGGGTTTTAAAATTTTTAATTTTTTTATTAAGATCAGTAATGTTTCAAGCACTTAATTTTCTTTTTAGCACTTGTATTTCTTAAATTATGAATTTTTGTTTACATTGTTTTCAGTTACCAATCTATCATAAACGAAATTTCGATAACTTTTTGGCAACTGGAGGAAGTTGCCATACATAATACCAATTTCAATTTCAGTTGCGTTGCTAGTTAACTCGGCAACTGAAGTTCGGTTGCCATCCATAATCGAGTCATAAAATATTGTTATTAATTTTAGTTTGGTACATATTTGTACATAGTGCAAGTACAGATCATACCTTATTATGGCCACTAATAGCAGAGACACCACCTTCCCCTCCACAACTAGATTCTTGTTCCATCTCTGAATCCGTGGAATTTATTGTAGATGTTTTCGTTGAATGGGCCGAAAAAGAATTTCGACGCGTTAAGGTATTAGTATCTGATCGTTCATAGAACTTACTTAATGAATACTTCCGATCGCATGTTGGAGATGGTGGTATTGAGCGTTGTTGCTGATAGTGTTTCGCTATTTCCAATTTATTTTCAGATAAGTATGTCGAACTGAAAAGTGGTAAAGGCAATTGTACCGAGGCTGCAATTATTTCTTGTCTTAGAGGCAGCGAAGATTGGTGGGCTGCTATTAATTTGAGACAAGAATAAAACTGTACACGAGATATATGAAGGGCAGTATTAGGAATACCGGCTAGAGATGTTATCTACAAAATTTACCAAGTTATGAAATAGGATCTCGTATACATAAATTGTACATATATATATTTATACTTTCATTAGTTTGAATATGTAGTATGAATATACATACATAAGTACATACACACAAAATTTACCTTAAGTATCTTTTCGTGAGAAATATTTGCGGAACGGAAGAGTTCTGATGCTTTTGCCATCGGAATTTTACCCGTACTTTCCTCATCGCAACATAAAAACAAGCTACCATAGTAACGGCTTTCCGCTTCGGACAATGAGACGTCTTCCATTCTGGATACTAATATTTGCGAGAACGTAGGTTTTGGGTTGATAAATGGTGATGAAACTGTGTTAGTAAAATAAAAAGGTCTAACCCCCCTACTTTTGTAAAACGTTTGAGTTAGAAATCTTGACGTTTTTGTAATAGATTAAAGGAAACTTGTACAACTTTTCTTTAATCTATTACAGAAACGCCAAGATTTCTTACTCAAACGTCTTACACAAACAGGGGGTAAGATATGTAGCTATACATACCGTCAGGTGGTTAGTGGTTTGCCGAACAGAATATTAAGAAAACTTTGTTAATGCGGCAATCCAGTAACCACACGACCATATGTATGTATGAACATGCATGTACATAAAATACTTAGGGGTTCTGTGAATCGCGCGTTTTGAAATCGCCTAACTTTCAGGTGACTTGTTGCAGCTTTTTAATTGGTTTTAATCTCTTAGATCTTTAAGATAATTTATATGAACTTAACTTTGAAAGCATTAAATCGTCCGATCAGTCGGACACTGTTTTTCGTTTTTGGGAATCGCACGATTTCAAAACGCGCGGTTTAAGCCGGGATGTACCGGCACAATGTACCGTTTTTTGTCGACTCACTGCAATAAAGTCGAATATGAATATACTATGTATGTACGTTAGGGTAAGTTGTGTTTTAGGGGGCGCGTCCGGCCCTCAAAGTTGGCCTCAAGCCTATATATGCAATGTAATTTTTTTAGATTTATTTTGACTATATATACTGTATATGTATGAAATAATTTAATATATACAGGGTGGGCCAAAAGAAACCAAGGGGTGTAAAAGTTTAATAACTTTTTTGTTTATTAACTTTTTTTATTTTTTCTTTCAGATTATATAATATACAAAATGGAAATTTTTTTACACTAAGTATGAAAAATTATGTCTCTTAAATGACCACCGTTTTCAGCTTCGCACTGATGGGCTCTTTTTAGAGCATTTTCCATAACATCTTTCAAAACTTGTGGCTGTAGCGTTCGAATTTCTGCAACAATGTTTGCCTTGAGTTCAAGGATTGTCTCTGGCTTGTTCACACACACTCGATCCTTCAAAAAACCCAAAAGAAAATAGTCGCGTGCTGTCAAATCTGGCGATCGCGCTGGCCAAATAATTTCCGAATTTCGAAAAATTATTCGCTCTCCAAAAATTTGACTTAAAAGTGCCATTGTGTCTCGGGCAGTGACTCCGTCCTGCTGAAACCACATACCAGGTCTGTTTTCAAGAGCAGGACGTAAAAAATTTTCTATCATAAACCGATACCGCTCTCCATTTACGGTTACAGCACTTCCATCTTCATTCTCGAAGAAGTAGGGCCCAATGACATTTTCAGATGTGATCCCACACCATACTGTACACCTGATGGGGTGCAATTGGCGTTGATGAATGGCTCTTGGATTTTGAGAACCCCAGAACCTACAGTTCTGCTTATTAACAAAGCCATTCAAATGAAAATGAGCTTCATCACTCATAATAAAATTTTCAATAAAGTTGATTTCATTTCTGCGGTGGTCATTTAAGAGGCATCATTTTTCATACTTAGTGTAAAAAAATTTCCATTTTGTATATTATATAATCTGAAAGAAAAAATAAAAAAGTTAATAAACAAAAAAGGTAAATAAACTTTTACACCCCTTGGTTTCTTTTGGCCCACCGTGTATAAGCTCTTATTGTACATGCTTAAAATAAAAAATTTCTGTGTAAATATAATTTTGTTACATAAAATTGGTGGTATTTTGTTGGTATTTTTCCTCATTATTTTCTAATATATTAATTTTAGCAAAAAACTTTCTTTGAGACTAATATTGTTGACTTGAATAGCTAAAATATTGCCAATGTCATATTCTTGTAAAATAACATTTTAAAAAGATAGTCATGCTGAAACTTACATGGGCTTGAAGGCCAGCTTTGAGGACCGGACGCACCCCCTAAAACGCAACTTATCGGTATGAAAATTTTTTGTATTTTTTTACATAAAACTGAACTGATTTGGGGGGTGAGAGTAGAAGAAATCAAAAATAAAGTATCCATACAACCCAATAAGCACTCAAACAATTCAAATTCAAGCACTTGAAATTTAACTGGAAACAAAGTTGAATTCAAAAATTTTTTCAAGTTATATTCAAGTTTGAAAATATTTTCAAATAAAAAATCAAACAACATACAACATGTTCAAACCTTGTCAAATAAATTATTTATTTTTTAATAAAATTAAAATTGTGGTGAAAAATATCAGATATACATATAAAAAAGTGATTTTTAAAATAACAAAAAGTTATTAAAATCGTGAAAACAATAATGAAGGTAGATATGCAGAAAGTAATTATAAGAAAACTTGGCGATTGCATTTTCCTTTCTATTTTAATACCATTGTTTTTGAAGCTTACAATATACTTGAACTGTAATACAATTGAAAAGTTCGAATTGAATTCAAGTTCCCATTTCACTGGAGCCAGCTATTGAAATAAAGTGTAAATCAAGCATAATTCAACACTTGACAATTGAATATGTGACTTGAATAAAAATTTATTTACACTTGATTTCAAGCAAAATTTCTTATTGGGAATTAACAGCCACTCTAATGTACATATATGTATATGACTTAAATCTAGTTTAGTGAAGCTACCCCAAATAAAATAAAACTCATCTTAAATTATAGAAAATTGAATTCTAAAAAAACGGTTATGCAGCGTGACCGTTTGACCAACTAAAGTGGCAAATTGCTCCTTTTTCGACTGCCTTGCCACTTTTTATCTCCCTTTTTTTAGAGTGAATTATATAAAATACATTAAAAATAAAAAGTTTAGTGCAGTTTTCTTGTTTTTTTTAATTTTGCCCTTTTTTTGATAAATCCCCTTTTGGTGCCACTTTTTGAAAAATGTCATCGGCCACCCTGGGTGTAAATAGAAGTGCTCCGAGCGTACAAATGTTCATTGTGTTCATGTTCCGTATTCTAAACTTTTATTTTGGAAGGTTAACATTCCCCTTTTGATGTGATGAAAAGTACTTTAACTTTTTTAATGTTAACTGTACAAGAAGTATGTTTTGTTTGTTGGGTACAAGAATATTTTTTATTCTTTGAATTGATAGAAGTTTATTTTTTAAATTATTTCCAAGAAATATTTTTATGCCACTTACTACTTAAAAGATAAAAATTATCGTATTAGCATTTGTCTGAATACGAATATGTTTTGGGGGTCCTTACGGAAAAGACCGGTCTTTGATTTGAGAGTGGTTACAAAAAGTCGCTGTAATATTTTGATAATATTTTGAGAACAGTATCGGAAGAGTATATGAAATATGAAAGTTTAATTAAAAAAATATTGTGTATATATAAAAGCACATGTTTTTTAACCCTTATACCCATGCATATTGCTGCCACTTGCCTACATTCCAGTTTTACATAATTTATGCTTGTTATTTCTACAAACAGGTAATCTTTCTAAGGTTTTTACCTACGAGTTTGCGTTATAAAATCTTACTTACACGATACATATCTGTACACTAATATATATCTATGGGTAAATATAACGGGCAATAATTTATAAATTTTAAGGTATATATTTATAAAAGTTCGCTGCCTAGCACTCACAGTTACGTTAACAAGGCAAGCGTAAGGTAAGAGATTTTTGTCTGCAAGATGGATTGATACGAAAGTTTTTACATAAAATTACAAATGTCTATGTAGATATGTATGCAGATATGTACATACATATATACATATGCATGAATGTCTCTATAATGCATACATTTTATGATTTGTGAAGGGTATATAAGATTCGGCATTGCCGAATATAGCACTCTTACTTGTTTTGTTTGCGGTTTTTTTTTGATTTTGTTATTTATGACTGTGTAAAAAATATAAGCAAAACAATTAAAGCTTGTTAATATGTATTCTGAATATTTTTTGATATGATTTTTTTCTTTAAGTTTCTCTTACACCGAAAAATCACAGTTGAAGGGCCACGTCAGCGTTCAGGTCCTGTACAGTGCCGTAATTACCAACAATATGACCATACAAAAACTTACTGTAATTTACCTACAGTTTGTGTTATCTGCGGTTAGTTGCATGGTACTGCTAGCTGCACCAAGCCAAAAGATTAACCAGAAAAAAATTTTGTAATTGTGGAGGTAATCACACCGCTAACTATAGAGGAATCCCTGTATATTCTTTCGTTAAACATGCTATGGGTAAAAAACAGAACTAGCTTCAGCTCAACCAGGAAACGCGTATGAGCCAACCAGTTACTTCACTTGTATTAGTTGCCGATGCTGCTAAGACTAGTTTTATTCAAACACAAAATGTTTCATCGCCAAATAATTCAACGAATGCAAACTCTAGCTTTAACTTTAGTCGCCTTGAAGCTACTATTAAGAATGTGCTGCTAACTATAAACAACTTTACAACAAACATGACTAGCATGATGCAAAAAATGCTGCAAATGCAGAATACACTGCTTCAAACATTACTTAACAAACTACGAGCACGTTAGTAGTAGGGAACTGCCAATCCTGCGACAAT
Organism: Tachina fera; assembly: GCA_905220375.1. Lineage (NCBI taxonomy): Eukaryota > Metazoa > Arthropoda > Insecta > Diptera > Tachinidae > Tachina > Tachina fera. The sequence continues at coordinate 76,248,233 of LR999965.1, read as the reverse complement.
TAAACTTGCAAAATTGTGGGCTGAAATTGTTAAATTGTGGCTGAAATTGTTAAATTTGGGTAATTAAAATTTGAAAATTGTTAAATTCTTGGAAATTTGTAAAATTTGATACCTGCGAGGGTGGTTCAATAAGTCCGTCCAAATTTTTGTTTACATAAGGAGTTTTTTGTTTACATTAACTTTGTGGGAACGGGTGATTTTTTTTTTTGTAGTATTAATTGTGGGAACGGGTGATTTTTTTTTGTGGGTGTGGTTAAGGGGTTTTATAAGATTAAGATTTCTCAAGTGTATATGCCGACGGGAAAATCATGAAAATGATTTTTCCTAATACCAGTGGGGGAAATAGTGATTATTCATTTTTCCTAATGCCTACGGCAATGCATGATAATTTTTTCTAATGCCTACGGCAATGCATGATAAGTTTTCCTAATGCCTCCGGCAATGCATGATAAGTTTTCCTAATGCCTACGGCAATGCATTATAATTTTTCAAATGCCGACGGCAAAACACATTTTTATTTTTTTCAAATGCCTACGGCAATGCATGATAAGTTTTCCTAATGCCGACGGCGAAACATGATTATAAATTTTTTCAAATGCCGACGGCAAAACATGATTATTATTTTCTAGTACCAAAGGGAAAATTGTCAGTGTTGCCAGACTATAGAAATTCGTTATCTTAATACTACATCAGTAATATCAGAGAAAATAGATTTGATGACTACTACGCGATTCTCATATGAATCGGGAGAATGTGTGTATGATTTCCTCACACTAATAAATTGTTTATAAATAAAATAATTAAATAAATTAATAAACAATTAATTTAATTATTTTATTTATTTATAAAATGTTCTCTTGTATATGAACACCCTATACTTGTGTGTGGATGATCCAGCTAGTTTGTCGCTGGTATTTATTTATTTGTTTAAGAAATATAATTGTATGTATGTATGTATGTATGTATATTTGTATGTATATTTGTATGTGTATATATGTATGTATGTATGTATGTATATGTGTACTTGTATGCATGACTGAGGATGCTTGTGCGTAAAATATTTTGTAGAATACATTTATATTTTGCAACATAATCATTTTCTTTGTCTACGATTATTTTAAAGCAGCAAAGTTTCAATTAAGTACAGTCATCAGCAGAGAAACAAAAAGTAAATATGCTGCAAGGATACTGCTACTAATTTTTGTATAAATACGGCATCTTTTCTAACCATCACATCAGTACTTCATTGTATTTACAACCATCATCAGCAATTGTGTTAAAGTGAAATAATAACAATAAAATAATTAAAAATTAGTTCTTCAGGTTATCAGTGTGAAAGATGCCATAAGGTATATAAATACCAAAAGTCCTTTTTGGATCATGTCAAAAATCATAGTGTGCAGGATCAAGTGGTCGTAAGCCGGAACAGAAATGTAGAACAACCGCAGACATCTCATGCAAATTATCAACAGCACCTAAATATGTCTCATCATCAGCAACATCCTTCTGTACATTACTCCCAATATCAAGTGCCAATGAATTATCAACAATACGGTATGCCATGGAATAATCAGTTTTCGGGATTAGGAGTGCCAATGCAATATGAGTACCCAACTTATAATTATAATCCCGTCACACCAGATAATCAAATGCAGCAGTATTCCAATTTGATGCAATGGCAACCTCTTAATTATCATCAACAAGAGCAGCAGCAACAACAAGCTCAACAACAAGGTGTGGCTATCCATGGAGGGAATTTGTACAACGATGCTATGGACATAAGTTTGCCGGAAAGTGATGGAGAAGAAGAAGAAAGAAGAGAAGAAACTCTGCCAACTCCAATGAGCGCTTCACATTCTAGGACAGAAGAAGTAGCAGAGAATGTGAAATGTTTCAAAATATCCAAAGCCTTCAAAAATCAAATCGCAACATATGCTATTTTAAATAGAAAGGACCAACTTCTTCTGGAAGAGTTTATGAAGGAAAACATAAATATTTTTATTGAGAGACTTCACATGAGTTTGTGTAAGCATACAATCATTAAATTTCATGTGAGTATTGTGGCGGAGTATATCAAAATTGTTGAAGAAGATTTGGAGTTGTGTGTTATAACACATGTAGCTAAAATGAGTTTGGTGACGAAGGCAGACAACATAAAAGACATATTCCGCAAACAGATTGAGGAGATTTCAACCAAAATGTCCGAGTTTGAAGAGCGCGATTCTGGTTGGACTTTATCACGCATAGTCCGAGCAGAAATCAACATCAACAAATCGTCGCTCGTCAAAGGATCAAGTTGGATATCCACACCTCAAAAACTAGTAGGAAAAAAGCTTGCATCAATATTGAAAATGATGATGAATACTGCTTCAAGTGGTGTCTGATTGCTGCCATGGATACCACAACATACGATGCCCCAAAACGTTGCAGTTCTTATGGTATTCAGGACATTTCTGCAGACATTATTTTTACGCGAAATGGTGAAGTGCTAAATTTCAAAAATTTAAGCTTCCCATTAGCTCTAAAAAAAATTAACGTGTTTGCGGTGAACAATCCTGCAATAAGCGTTAACGTATTTGGGTATGATGAGGAGACAAATCAAATCATTGGTCCCTATTATGTGACTAAGGAAGAGAAAATTACTCATGTAAACTTGCTTCTTTTGGAGAATGGTGAAGTTCATCACTATATTTTGATAAAGGACATATCAAAGTAAGTTAAAAAATTATACTACACTTTAATTTAATGATACATATACTTGTTTTATATATATTATAATAGATACATTTTACTAATAAATTTTTATCTATTTTTTTATCATTCACAGACTTTTACGAAGTCAGATAACGCAGAATGGACACAAACTGCATTTCTGCAACACCTGTCTGCAGTACACTCATAGCGAGAGTGGAATAAGTCATCATAAGACTGAATGCGGTAAAATTGTGACAAGTATGCCATCAGGTCCGGATGCAATTCTCAGCTTTAAGGGGCATCAAAGGAAAATGGATGTCCCCTTTGTGGTTTATGCTGACTTCGAGTGCATCCTGGAAGATATAAGTAATAATGTAAGTGATAAAACTAGTTTAATTAAAAAGCACACTCCTTGTGCATTTAGTTATTACATTAAGTGTCTCCATAACAGTAAGTTAGATAAGTTAAGGGTTTATACTGGTAAAGATGCCTCCAAAAAATTTGTATCATATTTAGTTAAAGATTGTGAGGATATTTACAATAATTATTTAGTTAATAATAGGCAAATGGATACTTTATCCCCTTCTGATGTGTATAGTTTTTATAGTGCGGTAAATTGTCATATTTGTCATAAATTTTTAGGTAAAGATCGCGTTAGAGATCATTGCCACATTAGTGGTAAATATAGAGGTGCAGCCCACAATAAGTGTAATTTAAATTATCAAATTCCCAAGTTTATACAAGTTTACTTTCATAATTATTCAAACTATGACTCACATCTTTTTATTAAAGAACTAGGTGAAATTTCAATGCAGCTGAAAGTACTCCCTCTCAATAAGGAGCTTTATATATCCCTCTCCCAATTTTCAGAAATGAGTGATTGTCATAAGCTTGAAATAAGATTTCTTGATACAATACGTTTTATGGCTGAGAGTTTGGAATCATTAGCCTGCAATTTGTCGGATAATGATTTCAGCACTATAAGGTCCTTATTTCAGTCAGAAAACGAGTTTCAGCTTATTAAGAAAAAAGGTATTTTCCCCTATGAGTACCTAAATTCATTTCAAAAATTAGATGAGTGTCAGCTCCCTTCACGCAGTGATTTCTTTAATAAGTTGAACAATAAAGAGTGTTCTTTAGAGGAATACTCACATGCTGTAGAGGTATGGAATACTTTTGGTTGCAAAACTATGAAAGACTACATGGAACTTTACTTAAAAACAGATGTCCTCTTACTGACAGATATTTTTGAGAACATTAGAAAAGTGTGTAAGGGTATATATGAGCTCGATCCATGCCAATATTATACAGCACCTGGCCTTTCCTGGGATGCAATGCTCAAATATACAAAAATTGAATTAGAATTATTGACAGACATTGACATGTACAATTTTATGAAAAAAGGTATACGTGGGGGGATCGTACAGTGTAGCCAAAGATATTCGAAAGCGAATAACAAATATTTGGAAGATTTCGATGCATCAAAACCATCAGAATTTCTTGTCTACTTAGACGCAAATAACCTTTACGGTTGGGCAATGTCGGAATATCTTCCTCATGGTGGGTTCAGATGGTTATCGCAAGACGAGCTGAATCTGGATCCAAACAGCATAGCTGATAATGGAACAGACGGTTATGTATATGAGGTCACGTTGGATTATCCCTCTCATTTACACGACTTGCATAATGATCTTCCTTTTTGCGCTGAAAATAAGAAACCTATGCAAGCGAAGTATAACAAGTTGATAACCGATTTCTCTACAAAGCAATCATATGTGATACACTTTAGAGTTCTAAAACAGTGCTTAGAATATGGCTTAGTTTTAAAGAAAACTCATCGTATTCTAGCATTTAAACAATCTCCATGGTTAAAAGGCTACATTGACTTAAATACCAGACATAGAACCACTGCTAAAAATGCTTTTGAAAAAAAAATTTTCAAACTACTCAATAATGCAGTGTATGGTAAAACCATGGAAAATGTGGACAAGAGGAGAGATGTTAAAATTGTCAATAGTTGGGAGAGAACGAACTGTAATCATTTGGGTGCCCAAGATTGGATATCAAAACCAAATTTTCATAGTTTATCTATATTTTCAGAGGACCTGGTAGCAATCGAAATGACAAGAGTCAAAACCTGCTACAATAAACCAATTTACTTAGGATTTTGTGTACTCGAGCTGTCCAAATGGAAAATGTATAATTTCCATTACGGGTACATGGAACCTAAGTTTAAGACAAAACTCTCCTTAAACTATATGGATACGGACTCTTTTATATATTCAATAAAGACGGACGACTTTTATGCTGACATAAAAAATGACATACAAGAACAATTTGATACATCGGACTATCCTACAGACAACATTTATAATTTTCCTCTAGTTAATAAAAAGGTGCTGGGTATGATGAAAGATGAAAATTGTGGAAAAATAATGAAAGAATTTGTTGGGTTGCGATCTAAAATGTATTCATTTAGTGTTCAAGATCAAAATGATGTAAAGAAATCGAAGGGGGTAAAGAGAGCCATATTAGATAAATATAGTTTATCTACTTATACAAATTGTTTATTTAATAAGACCAATGTATATGATAGTATGTTAACATTTAAATCTAAGCTACATCAAATATATACTAGTGAATTAAATAAGGTAGTATTAAGTTATGGAGACGATAAGAGAAAAATTAGATCAAATAACATTAACACATATGCATGGTATCATTTTCGTATTAAGGAAACTAACCCTGAATACGAACTTGACATGTTGCTAGATGAAATTGCTAGAATGCAAGAAAATGGCTAAAACTAATTAATTTTTAGTTAATTAGTTTAAAATTTTTAAGTTGTATATAAAATCTTTGTTATTAAGAAAAATTATTGTAAATAAAATCCTATTTATTAAAAGAAAAATTATTGTAAATAAAATCCTATTTATTTTTCTAAAAATTATATAATTATAATTATAAAATCCTATTAATTTATTTATCAAGAAAAATGATTGTACAAATGTAAATAAATTTTCAAGAAAAAATTTGAAATAAAATATTGAAAAAAGAATGAAATACATATGTGACTGGTGTTTATTTCTTTACTGGTTTTACTTCGTTGGATCAAAAATTTTTTTGTTTTTGCTTATTTGCAAATTCTTGTTTTCATATCATTTAAGCATGCTCAGTCTTGTTTTCTTTGAGAAGTTCTGTACAAGAGAAATTGAATTTCACAATATTATTAAATTCCATTAAATTTCATAAAGAGAAACAACCAAGACAATGGAAAATATTTTTCAATTGAGATGAATACTAAAAAACTTACAAACAGATGATTCCTAATTTTCCTTTAGAAAAAATAATACAAAACGAGGAATATTTTAATAATACAATTTTATTTTATATTTATTTCTTTTGTTTCTTTTAATAATACAATTTAGTTTAATTTTTATTTATTTTATTTATAATGATGGAAACATTTCGTAGTATCCAATTATTAGATGTTCTAATATACTTTTTCGCAAAAAATATATTGTACATCTACAAGTATCGGGTCCTTCCTCACACTCAGGATCATACCAAGGACAGCTTTTGAAGTGCCCTTCTGTGTTGTCTTCATCTTCCATAACTCCATATTCTTCGTTCTCATCCAGCATATTTTGGAAAAATTTTATCATCTCCCAATGATCAAAAAGCCTGAAGCTTTCAAAATCTCTTATAAATTGGTTTAGAGTACGTCTAATTTGGCTCATTTTATTTGCTGATAAATGGATGATGATGAATGTTGGAAGGTTCCTTAAAGACTAATTTTCTCAGTAAATTTTTAAACATCTCTATTCCATTATTCTTTTTAGCACTCTATCTCTCTCTATCCCTTTTTTCTCTATAACTATCTCTTTCTGTCTACCACTATCCACCACTTATTCACTATTTCTCCATAATTATTTTTGATTAGTCTTCTTGAAGTCATCATCGCTTCTTTTAAGATCATTTCCAGTTAAACATTCAAAGTGAGAAGAACTAATTAAAAAAATGGACTCCACATCAAATCTTATTTCAAAATTTAATAATCTAAACAGCAAGACTTTAATCCACATAAAGGAGCTTGAATCATCAACGAAATACACTATTAAAAATGTGTTACGTGTAACAACTAAATATGGACCAACTCTAAAAGTGGAAATGAATAAACACATAATGTTCCTGCCTAAACGGTATAATATTTTAACAGATGACGATATTAAAGATCTTTCCAGTGGATCTTATTGCCTAAGCAGATAAGGTGAAGAAAATCTAATCGTTGAGAGTGAGCTGAGTGAATTTCTAATTCAAAATTCCCAATTTCCTATTTGGCAATAAAATAAATTAACTATGTATTTTAAATTATAAATAAAAAGACATTAAAGAGTTTTGTAAGATATAAATGTTTGTGTTTTTATTTAATATTTTCAGTTATTTCATAAAGAAATTTAAGACATAAGTGACCACAAGTAAATGTATTAAAATTCTGATGTTGGTTATAGTTGTATTTTACATTTGTACCAAGATATTTGACTACTTCTGAAGGAGGTTGTAAGTTTCCAAAGCTATCGAAATATTCTTTTTCATTGTTGTTTTTATAATATGCTACCCAATGTGTACCAGGTCCTGTTGATACATCTAAGTTGATTATTCCACATTCAATTTTCTTTGTTCGTTTTGGTAGAGTATTCAACATGAAAACTCCTCTAAAATATGGAATATTTATAGAGAAACGGTTTAGGTCCACATCAGATAGTGGTCTGTTGGGCAGCATCTCTAAGAGTTTTTTGATTCTTCTTTGTGAACTAAGCCATAACCTTTTTTATATGGTTTTAAGTAAAGTCCTTTGCCAACTGCTATAGATTCCATCGCTCTATTATGTCTAGTTGCTTCATAAAGTTGATTTTTGGCATTCTTTGTTGCATTTACAGCTTTAGCTATGGCAGCACCTCCAGTTGTTAGACTACCAACTGCACCCAGAGCAGTTAAAATCGGTATTAGAGGCAAAAATCCACCAATTTTTGGGACACGTATTACACGTGGTACTATAATTTGAGATTTTTTTCCTTTTAATGATTTGTTGATAGTTTTTCGTGCAATTTTAATAGCTGAGTTAATATCTAATGGCTTTTTCCTTATTTAGTAATTTTGTTGCAGCTCTAATTGATGTTCTAAACAGTTTTTTATCATTTAGCTTGTTCTTTCCAACATTTTTCTTTTTCTCCACACCCATACCAAATTTTGTTTTGGCTTTCATTGCGTTAGTAACCATATATGCAAATGATTTTTCAGCAAGACTACTATCTTTTGATAAAACTCGATTCCAAGCTGAATTTTCCAGTATTTTATCAGCTTTATGTCTAGTACTTAAATCCTTATTTTTTGAATACGCAATATCGTGATTTTTACAAGCAGAGTCCAATAAATTAATTCCTTTGTCACCTCGATTTAAACGTTTTTGTAGTTCTGTTCCAGGTCCACAGTACTGATATCCAGGAAGATGAAGTTCAACAGGTAGAGCGTTTATTATTTTATCTACTATACCTCCTCCAACGAAGGTGTTTTTATGACTAAACGTTTTCTGATATCGTATAACCATATTATCTAATTTTTTCTATAATAAGAGGTAACAATTATGAAATGCATTTAGTTACAAAAATGCAGTTAGTGAAACAACATAAAAATATTTTAGTTCGTAATATTGATCAATCATCGAACATTACTTCAAAAATAAAGCACAGCCCCCTCTTACCAAATTCTATTCGTGCTCTAATAGTGGGACCATCAAATTGTGGAAAGACTAATGTTATGATTGGCTTACTAGAAAGTCCTAATGGACTCAAGTTTGAAAACATCTATTTATACTCAAAATCTTTATATCAGCCCAAATATGAATATCTGAAGAAACTAATTTCACCAATTAAAGGAATGGGATATTATACATTTACAGATAATGAATCAGTTATTCCACCTGACGAAGCTAAAACTAATTCAATTATGATATTTGATGATGTGGCATGTGAAAAGCAGAATAATATACGTACATATTTTTGTATGGGGCGACATAGGGATGTTGATTCATTCTACTTGTGTCAAACTTATACTAGAATTCCCAAGCATTTAATAAGAGACAATGCAAATGTTATTATAATGTTTAAGCAAGATGAGACGAATATGAAGCATGTTTATAGGGATCATGTTGGCAGCGATATGAGTTATGAAAAGTTCCAAGAAATTTGTCGAGAGTGTTGGAAGGATAAATATGGATTTTTGGTGATAAGCAAAGATAATGAATTAAATAATGGTCGCTACAGAAAGCAATTTGACTATTTCATAACTATATAAACTACTCTTGATAAACATTCACTTTAGTTATTAATCTAACTTTAAACTTCATACATCTATTTGCTATAAGCTGAGCTGCTACCTGATAAACTGATCTGAAAACCAGACCAGGTGCTAAAAAGCTGATCTGATAACCAGACCAGGTCCTAAAAAGCTGATCTGATAACCAGACCAGGTCCTGAAAAGCTGATCTGATAACCAGACCAGGTCCTAAGAAGCTGATGTGATAACCAGACCAGGTCCTAAAAAGCTGATCTGATAACCAGACCAGGTTCTAAAAAGCTGATCTGAAAACCAGACCAGGTTCTAAAAAGCTGATCTGATAACCAGACCAGGTCCTGAAAAGCTGATCTGATAACCAGACCAGGTCCTAAAAAGCTGATCTGATAACCAGACCAGGTCCTAAAAAGCTGATCTGATAACCAGACCAGGTCCTAAAAAGCTGATACCTGATCTAATAGCTGATACCTGTTATTTACTATTATTAAGTATGGATGAGAAAATTTTAAAACAATTGGTGTCGACAAGAAATGTCTTAAAGAAAAAGCTTCGTAGTATAAAAACTGGTGAAATAGATACACATGAACAACTAAGAGATACATTTAAACCTATAACAGAACCACTCAAAGAATTCATAAATAGTTCTAAAAAAATTTAAAGAATTCCCATGAAAGAAGAAAGTAAAATGAAGGTAGAAGTTGAAAATAATACAAGTCTTAAGCCTGAAAAAACATCAGTCAAGATAGAGTCAAGTACACCAAAGAAACTAGCTGAAGGAACAATATTTGATAATACCATCTCATTAAATGATGCTAATACTGTAAATGATGATGACGATGATGATGATGATGATTTTTACTCACAGACTTCCAATACAGAAGATACTTATACTGACTTATCAGTCTTGGAAGGAAGAAATGAAGTAGATACAAACTATGGTCCACATAAAGATTTCAATAATGAATGGAAATTTGGTGATAGTACGCTCAAACTTAATGAAGATAAAATACAAGTTGGTGGTCAAATATGGGCCCTAACACCAGGGCTATTTTCTCTAATGTTTCATAAAATACCAAAAAATTATGATAAATTTGAACTCGAAATCTATAAAAAGATTTTAATTACTACTAATGCATATAGAAGAGACTATACACCTGATAGTCAAATAAAGGGTACTAGAGGATATAAATATAAACATATTATTAAGAAATTTATTGACGAGAAAAACCAGAAGAATTTACCCCAATCAACAGGATCTAAGCCAAAAGGTAGCTATTTAGGTGATGGAATGATGGAATTTAATATTCATAAGCCCAACTATATATACTGGGATGATCCAAATGAGTTAGTAGATCGACTTCGACTACTGCTCGCATCACAAGGTGCAGGTCATACTAATCACAATAACGAGATTGTATCAATTATTGAAGAGCTACGTGAAGCGAATATAATACATTAACTTTAATAAAGTATATAAAGCATGTCTGTTGATAAATTTGGTCACTACTTAAACGATACTAGCAGCATAATTTCTTTGAAAAATGCACCTGAACTGTTGGGGTTATTTGTGGATACGAACAACAACATTGATGTCCAAAACAAAAGGATCAAAAATGTTGCAGAAGCTCTGGAGGAAAACGATGTTATCAATAAATTGTTTCTGCAATCTCAAATCGAAAAACTAGAAGAGAAATTATTAACATACTTTAAGGCAGACAATACTGTAATTCAAGAAGATCTTCAAATGCAAATCGAAGAACTACAACGTGAAATAAAATTAGATATAGAAGAAAATTATAAAATTCAAAAAGATATCCAAAAAATGAAAATATCCTTTGAAGAACAAATTGAGCAGCTTAATGAGAAAATTTATAGATTGGAAAATTACATGTTTGTATCAATAGCTGAAAGTCCTTCAAGTAGATCACAACACTCTCCAAAAAATAAGTAAAAATAACTTAATGTCTTCAAAAAGAAATTTAGTAAACGAACTCCATAAGCACGAAAACATTTTGTGCGTCGCAGAGTTGTAATGAAAGGAATTGATGATCTTTGGCAAGCTGATTTAGTTGAAATGGGGAACTATTCTAAAGAAAATAAAAATTATCGATTTTTGTTGACTGTAATCGACACATTTTCAAAATTTGCATGGGCAGTACCGCTAAAAACAAAAACTGCACTCGAAACAACCAAGGCAATGGCAGATATTTTTGAATTGGGGCGAGTACCAAAAAACTTACAAACAGATGATGGTAAAGAATTTTTCAACAAAAACTTTGAAAAATTAATGCATAAATACGACATTAATCACTACTCAACATATAGCAGTATGAAAGCATCAATTGAATGATGTGGAAAGAATTTAGCTATAATGGGTCATATAAGTGGATTGATATACACAAAGATTTAGTTAATGCATACAATAAAAAATTTCATCGCACAATTAAAATGTCTCCTATTAAAGTCAACTCAACAAATGAGCAAAAGCTGCTTAATACAGTATACAGTCATTTGAAGATGTATAAAATGTCGAAATTTAATGTAGGAGATCATGTTCGCATAAGCAAATATAAGCATATCTTTGAAAAAGGTTATACTCCAAATTGGACCACAGAAATATTCACAATTATCAAAGTTCAAAATACAAATCCTGCAACATACATATTAGAAGATTATCTTGGTAATCCTATTAAAGGTGGATTCTATACTGATGAACTTTCAAAAACTAGATTTCCAAATACATATTTAGTTGAAAAGGTTCTCAAAACTAAAGCGAAGGAAGTATATGTTAAATGGCTAGGATTTTCAGATCAACATAATTCTTGGATAAGTAAAGATGAAATATTATAGTTGGAAGAAAAACTAAATCACCAACAGCATCATATCAAGAACAATAATAGCATTAATATTAAGAAACTAATGTTAATTTTAAAATAAGAAAATTAAATAAATATGTAAATTATGCTTATAAACCATACTGTGTACTAAACTTTATTTAATTGTAATCAGTCTGTTATAATGTCAATAACACTTACTCTGAGCTCTAACTCATCAGAATTATCTGCTAGTTACTTTCCTCCTATTGAATTACATGGTGCATATGAGTGTGCTCTAACTGATTTTCATTCATACAACAGTATTCCAAATGTAGACACTTACAACAATATGTTTCATCTAGGAGAATATAAAATTGAAATACCAATTGGATCTTACGAATTAAATGATATAGTTGATTTTATAGAAGAGCAATACAATCGACTTTGCCCAGCAAATAAGATTTTTATTGAAGCCAATAACAACACAATGCAAGTTAAAGTTAATAGTTCCAAGGATCCTGTATATTTTAATAAGGACAACACAATAGGAAAACTTTTAGGATTCAATAGCAAAATCCTAACACCAAACAAATATTATTACTCAGATCTTCCAGTTAATATTTTTAAAGTGAATCTCTTGCGAATTGAAAGTAGTATCGCTATTAACACATATATGAATAACTCCAAATCGCATACACTTCATGAATTTCCGATAAATGTGCCTCCAGGCTATAAAATAGATGAGGTTCCAAGAAATCTCATCTATTTACCTGTGAACACCAGAGAGATAAGTTCACTAGCGCTGCGCGTACTTGATCAACACGGTGATTTAATTAATTTCCGAGGAGAGGAAATTACAATACGAATACATTTAAGGCCAACTAAATAATGCTAATATACAACACAAATACATTGAAAAATATAGCAGCAAAAACAACAACAACATTAAAGCGACCAGCTCAACAAAAAGCTCTAACAACATCAAATAAAAATTTTCTGAAGTCATTGAATTTGAAATTAAAGACAAAATGAGTTCAATAATAGATGTCTTAGATAAACCTTTGTCTGATGAAAATATAATCAAAAAGGACTATCATACATATGTACCATACTTACAGTCTTACAACAATAATGATGAAATTCGAATTTCAATACAAAATCAAGATTTGTATGTGCTACCCAGTGAGAGCTACATTTATGTGGAGGGGTTTGTTGCTGATGATAATACGACCAAATCTTCGTCATCTTCAGAGAACTTTATACTAAAAAACAACTTTGTGGCATATCTGTTTGATGAAATTCGCTATGAGCTCAATGGAATTGAAATTGATCATACAAGATATTTAGGAGCCACAAGCACCATAAAAAATTTGGTTTCTATGTCACCAACTGAAAGCAACGTGATGCAAAATGCTGGATGGAACAAAATTGACGATGTCACTCTTGTAAATGGATTTTTCAATTTCTATGTACCTCTAAAAATGCTTCTAGGATTCGCTGAAGACTACAACAAAGTTATACTAAATGGAAAGCATGAGTTGATACTCTTGCGCAATAAAAACGATGAAAATCTTGTGCACTCGAGTGTTTCTACTGAAAAAGCTAAACTTACAATTTCACTCATCTCATGGAGAATCCCACATGTACAATTATCGGACTTTAGCAAATTGAATATGATAAAAATTATTAATAATGGTGCTTCTATACCTATGGCATTTCGCAGTTGGGATTGTCATATTAATCCACAATTAAACATAGGAACTAGCCATATTTGGAATGTTAAACTGGCTGCAAATAGAGAACGTCCACGTTTTGTATTGATTGCTTTTCAACAAGAAAATAAGTTTGTTCATTGTGATTTGACTAATTTAAAAGTACATTTAAATTCAGTCTCACATCCATATGATGATCTTAACATAAAGTTTAAAAATGAACGATATGCAATTCTATATGACATGTATATAAGATTTCAACAAAGTTATTATATGAAAGAATCTCAACCGCTTCTAACTGCACAAGAGTTTAAGACAAAAGCTCCTATTATTGTAGTAGATGTCAGTCATCAGAATGAATCACTCAATAATGGACCGATTGATATAAAAATAGAATTTGAAACAGCAACTAATATTGCAGCAAAAACAACAGCTTACTGCATTCTTATTCATGATCGTATAATAGAATATATACCTATCAAAGGACAAGTTCGAAAAGTCTTATAAATTGAGTAATATGGATAACAACATAATTTTTATAGACGCACAAGGTTTCAAGAGTAATTCAAATGATTTCATCGCAAAAGAAGTAGCGATTGTTTTCAACAATTATGAATATAACCATTTCATTATAAAACCCCCATTTGATTTTAAATGGTTATCAATAAAAAAGCAAAGAGAAGCAAAGTGGCTAACAAAAAACTATCATCACCTAAACTGGACTGCTGGATCAGTTTCATTTCAAAGCGTTTGCAATTTTTTAAAAGCCAACGCAAGATGTTCAACAATTTATGTAAAAGGTGAAGAAAAAAGACGATGGTTGGAAAAAATGTTACACCGAAAAATTTTTAACGTTGAGGATATAGGCTGCATCAACTTTAAACAAATGGAAATCAAGTATCCTGAATATCTTTATTGTAGTTATCATAATTTTGGTGTTTGCGCATTAAAAAATGCTATTTTACTAACAAAAGAAATGTCTTGCTTTAAATGAACTTTTTTACTTCTTAAAATACGAATTTACATATGTATGTATTATTATAAAACTTAAAAAAATTTTAAACAATAAATGTATACGAAATAAAAGAATGTACAAGTGTTTTCTTATTTCAAATACAAACTACATAAATGAAAGAGAAGGAAGTAAGGAGGAGGAGAGTTAACTTTATTGCATACTTGCAAATTTTTACTTTTTGTTTCTCTGCTGATGATTGTACTTAATTGAAACTTTGCTGCTTTAAAATAATCGTAGACAAAGAAAATGATTATGTTGCAAAATATAAATGTATTCTACAAAATATTTTACACACAAGCATCCTCAGTCATGCATACAAGTACACATATACATACATACATACATACATACATATATACACATACAAATATACATACATACATACATACATACATACATACAATTATATTTCTTAAACAAATAAATAAATAGCAGCGACAAACTAGCTGGATCATCCACACACAAGTATAGGGTGTTCATATACAAGAGAACATTTTATAAATAAATAAAATAATTAAATTAATTGTTTATTAATTTATTTAATTATTTTATTTATAAACAATTTATTAGTGTGAGGAAATCATACACACATTCTCCCGATTCATATGAGAATCGCGTAGTAGTCATCAAATCTATTTTCTCTGATATTGCTGATGTAGTATTAAGATAACGAATTTCTATAGTCTGGCAACACTGACAATTTTCCCTTTGGTACTAGAAAATAATAATCATGTTTTGCCGTCGGCATTTGAAAAAATTTATAATCATGTTTTGCCGTCGGCATTAGGAAAACTTATCATGCATTGCCGTAGGCATTTGAAAAAAATAAAAATGTGTTTTGCCGTCGGCATTTGAAAAATTAGAATGCATTGCCGTAGGCATTAGGAAAACTTATCATGCATTGCCATAGGCATTTGAAAAAAATAATACTCATGTATTGCCGTAGGCATTAGGAAAAATTATCATGCATTGCCGGAGGCATTAGGAAAACTTATCATGCATTGCCGTAGGCATTAGAAAAAATTCTCATGCATTGCCGTAGGCATTAGGAAAAATTAATAATCACTATTTCACCATTGGTATTAGGAAAAATCATTTTCATGATTTTCCCGTCGGCATATACACTTGAGAAATCTTAATCTTATAAAACCCCTTAACCACACCCACAAAAAAAAAATCACCCGTTCCCACAATTAATACTACAAAAAAAAAATCACCCGTTCCCACAAAGTTAATGTAAACAAAAAACTCCTTATGTAAACAAAAATTTGGACGGACTTATTGAACCACCCTCGCAGGTATCAAATTTCACAAATTTCCAAGAATTTAACAATTTTCAAATTTTAATTACCCAAATTTAACAATTTCAGCCACAATTTAACAATTTCAGCCAACAATTTTGCAAGTTTAATTGTCGCAGGATTGGCAGTTCCCTACTACTCACGTTAAAAATATGTTTCTGGTGAGCGTTACCGTTGACAATTTTCAAAAAGGGGCACAAAAAGGGGATTTTCAAGAAAAAAGTGGCACAAAAAGAAAAATGAAAGAAACAAGCATATTTTTAAGTTATATTTATTTGAAACAAACAATAAAAACAAATTTCTCATGTATAAGAAGAAAAAAAACATTCATTTAATGAGAACTCATATACGACGTTTATACGCACCTGTTATTTGCAACTAAAAAAGGTAACCTACTAACTCTCAGTACAATTACTGATTACTGCGGATGAGATATGTATATGTATAATATAATATAATACCGGCAGTTTAAACAGTTAGTTGAGTATTTACAAATATTTTATTTGCTAATAAGACGAGTATAAACGTAGTATAGAAATCTACTAAACATAAAAAATAATTATAAAATCTAGCATAATAATAAAACAGTGCTAAAACTGCGAAATTTGATATCGGTCGAAATTCAAATAGAAAATAAATGGAAATTTCGTTCGATAACTAATGCCGTAATTTGCCCCAGCTTTTAAGGCTTACATAAAATCAAAGAATACATAAATACATTTTTGGATATGGTTTACTTAAAAACGAGTATAATTCAAAAAATTTACTTAACCATTAAAAGTTTTGATAAAAATTTTAAATTTTGGTTCTGAAGATGATAATACGAGTATTATTCTTTCTAGGCATTATGAATAGTTCTGTGGCAAAAAATAAAAAGTGCTAAGTTGAGATATTCGAACGTACCCCTGGTCGAAATTTCAATTAATTTCCCAGTGAAAAAAATGGAAGTCATTCTAGCGGAAGTACATTTTCATTGCTTCCAAAAAATCGATATTTTTAATTTGCCGAGAGTGAGCAAAAAACCATGTAGAAACTTATTTTAGTCACACAAAACCTTGTAACTCCTCCATAGTGTTAGAAAATACTCACCAGAATTTAAAAAAAATTTATTTTTTTTAAGAAATTTATGAAATATTTTTAGTCTAAAATTTAAAAGTTATTTGCTTAAATTTACATGAAAACACTGTTTCGGGCTTAAATTCGTATAAAAAGAAACGAATTGGTAAAAAAGGCAACTATTTACCATTTTTCCTAGATGAAAATATTATCATAGAACCCAAAAAAGGGAATTTTTCTTAATATCGCTTCCAATTCAGTGAC
Source organism: Tachina fera (assembly GCA_905220375.1). NCBI lineage: Eukaryota > Metazoa > Arthropoda > Insecta > Diptera > Tachinidae > Tachina > Tachina fera. Next base: position 76,231,021 of record LR999965.1, on the reverse strand, counting down.
CAGGCATCGAAAAAGAGACCTTCTTGCAATGACAACCCTATGTAAAAATCATTAGATCGGATCGAAATTTGCACTACTTCCGCATTGTAAACTCTACATTTTCATGACTTTTTTGGAGTCTCTTTTTTACTGGGTTTGTGTAGTTTTTCAGAAAGTTATAGCGCAAGGACTTGCGACTTATCTTTTTAGACTGTATTACTTATATTGTGTAGAACGATGGTTGCTTAAAAAATAAAGGTTAACAGAGAATTTTACAATTTAACTGTAAAAGAAATAAATTTCTGAAAATCGACTTGAACGCTTAAAAGTGCTCTCCTGCAAAACAGAAAAATATGTCTTGAGCACTTTTTCCTTATTGCCACAGAGTTATTAAATACCTATTCTTTTGAAATTGTACATCTGTATATATAAATAAGTTTTTCACTTGTAATCCATTCTTCCAAATCGTATTGAAATAAATTTAAAGTGGTTGCAACTTAAATCAAAAGCATTACTTGATGATAGCAATTCAGTGTGTTGGTTTCATACAATATTATTTCATTTATTACAAAGTTGTTCACCTTTTAAAATAATGTACTTTTATCAAATTTGGCTTTCATAATTGCTGCGGAAAATGCAGTTAGAATTATCTATGTATGTACTAATGTATGTATGAGTGAATGTAATTTTATATTTAAAAATATTATACAAATAATATTCCGCAATACTGTCAATATCCCAAAAAAAAATTTAATCGTGTATGTTTTTATATGAAGTTTGACAAATAGGAAATAAAATGTTGTTGTCGAATGTGGTAGAATCTGTACGAATATGCGTACATTTGTTGTGAAAATAAAAACGAAAGTAAACTTTGATCAAAAAGGGGCAAAAGGGGCACAAAATAATCCAAACGATACCAAAAGGGGATTTAAAACTAAGGGGCATAAAGTGGCAAGGCAGTCGAAAAAGAGGCAAGGTGCGACTTTAGTCGCACAACGGTAACGCTGTTTCTGGTACGCAAACGCCATTCGCCAAAATAAAAGTGAACTTGAGCACTTCCTCATAGAAAAAAAATGTTTTGATATAATGTTGGTCTCTGAGACTCATTTGACCTCAAGGAGCTTATTTAAAATAAATAGTCAAACTCTATCTGATTCAAAGGACCCTAGAGGGAGAGCATGCGGTGGGTCAGCAATTCTAATTAAGTCAAGACTCAAGCACTATGTCCTTGATTACATTTGTGCAGAACATCTACAAGCAACTAACATTTGTGTCGAAAATTTTTGTACAAATTTCGTTATATCATCAATTTACTCCCCTCCCAGATTCTCAATCACTGGGGATCAATACGAAGATTTCTACAAATCGCTTGGACTTTGTTTCGTAGCAGCTGGAGACTACAATGCAAAACATACGCTCTGGGATTCGCAGCTTATTACACCTAGAGGCAGAGCGTTGTTGAACACAATTTCACGAGAAATGTAATTCAATACGAACAATTTAAACTATAGTTTTGGCATTTTTTCCTTTTTTGGTTTTTTCGGTTTTAATCGTTTTTTTAGTTTCCGGTTTTTTTTAATTTATTGGCGCTTTCTGAGTTTTGGCCCTTTTTTCACGTTTTGGCAATTTTTTTTTTTGGTTTTTCAAGTTTTTTTAATTTTGGCGATTTGTATTATTTTGGCGTTTTTTTTATTTTGCCGATTTTTTTAATTTTGGCGTTTTTTTCATATAGGTGATTTTTTTTGGTTTTGGCGATTTTTTTAGTTTTGGCACTTTTTTTTCGTTTTGAGGATTTTTTTCGGTTTTTGGCGTTTATTTTAAATTATGGCGATTTTTTTCGTTTCACATAAACAATTATTTTGGTTTTGGCGCATTTTTCAAGTTTTGGCGATTTTTTTTGGTTTTTGGCGTTTTTTTCATATTGGCGATTTTTTTTTCATTTAAACGATTTTTTCGAATTTGGCGATTTATTTTAGTGCTAGAATTTTTTTTTTAATTTTGTCGATTTTTTTCGATTTGGCGATTTTTTTTTAATTTTTGGCGATTTTTTTCAGGGTTTGGCGATTTTATAATTTTCGGATTTCTTAGTTTTACCGTTTTTGAAAATTTCAAGAGTTTACCTCTTACGGTCTCCAAGATATAGCAGTTTGTCAAAATTACATAGTCAAAATTGCATTAACTGATGGACTACCCTTAAATTTAAATTTTTTAATATTTTAATGTTTATTGTTGTAGTCTATATAAAAATACACTAATTTTACAAATTTCAAGTGTCAATATACATATGTACATACAATTGTATGTATATTACATGAGATTTTAACATTTTTCGTCGCTCGTTTTGGAGCACCCTTTAATTTCTAATTCTCATGTATTTGTTGTTGTAGTGGGCAAGGTTCTACATACTCTGTCCAAATTTCAGGTCCGTCGCTCTTACGGTTCCTGAGAAAATACCGTGTGACGGACAGACGGACAGCGTAGCGAAAACAATAGGGTTCCTTTTTCACCTTTGGTGTACGGAACCTTAAAAATGGGATTGGAAGCGATTTCGAGTGATGAGCTTACTTATTGGCCTACTGACATACAAAAAATTCCAGATGTTATAGATTTTGGCGTCACAAAAAATATTTCTAGGGATTTAATTCAAGTTGAATCTTTCGTCCGATCACTCTCCCACGATATTTACAACTTGTAGCCCATTAAGTGACTTACCTCACGCATATGTTAAGATGATCAATCGTGTTAATTGGCTGTAGCGTTGCCATTAGTACCGCTTTTCGCGGATTTGTCCCGATTTTTTAAACTTAATCACGCGTGCTGTGCGAGTTTTAAAAATCCCGCTTTTTAAGTTTTATTTGATGATTTCTAATTTAAGACCAGCAAAAAAATTTAAATTACAAAAACAAAATGCATAGAAAATTTGTCAACATGACAAACGTATAATATCAGCCTATTTTGAAGTCGGTTAAAAACTTATAAAATAATATTTTATACATAAATTGAAACCTAAAACCAGGCTTTATATTTTTTTCTACACAAATGATAAGTGCATTAATGACGTCTTCTACTTTAAGCTTTTATGTGTTTGTAATTTTGAAAGTTTCTTGGTCGGCAAAATCTATAGCATCGCTCTCATCTGAATACTCTTGTAAATCAGTGTAAATAAAAAAAAATTGTCTACTAGTAAAAAATTGTCTACTAGTAAAAAATTGTATACTCATGCACCAAGAATAAAAAGAAAACTAAATGAAAGTGTTAGCACTGGCGTGCAAAAAAACTTTTTGGGTTAGGTTCTTTTGTGAAACTGAAAATACTTGTTAAAACTGTATTTTAAATTCAGTAAATTTAGAGAAAAGCGTTTTAAATTTACTAAACAAGAAGTTGCGCTTATCGTTACTATTTTGGAAAAAAATTGCCTTTATAAAGACTGTAATGTAGCAATCTCTGTTGCGCTAATCGGGGTGTTGAAATAATCGGTGGTGGTGCAAATCGAGCTGGCACTGTATTTTATTGCATTAATAAATGAAATCGATTTTATACCTATAAATTAATGTCAAAATACTTGCCAATAGATTTTAAAAAGCATACCATGTATGAAAATTTAAATTTTTTTATTTCGTGTTTTCAAATCCTACTGTTATATTTTAATTTGCTGATTCTTAAATGATGTAAGAAAGATGTGTATACTTTTATTTGCTATGTAGAAAACATTATTTTTTTCAATAAATATGTTTATTCTTTAAAGTAGAAATATTTAAATTTTTCTTTTTTGTACCGCGAAACTTTTGATAATCCCGTGATTTTGATTTTTTTTACTTTTACAGTAAAATGCAGTAAATAAGTAGTTACTGCAAAAATTTTAAAATTTGCTCTCAAAAAGAGTTGTTGCCGCAAAAAGTACGCGAGCGGAAAAATAGTAAAAATTAGTAAGATTAAAGAAACAGCTGACTCCCACTGCACATAGTGTTGAAAAATATATAAGCTTTTGACTCTTCAACTATTTTTCTTATTGGTACTCGGTACATTATTTTTATAACACGAACAATCTAAGAATAAATTTTGTAATTTAATTAATTTATTTCATGTTATATTTGTAAACAATTTCTTTTTGATTTGTTGTTGGTTAAATTAATAAAAATTACATGAATATTTGGGAATGTTACTGATTACCTTAAAAGCAAGTTCAATACTAGGTAACCAGATACTTTACAGTTTTACAACTCTGAGTAATTTGAATAATTTGCAAAACAAAAGAATTAATAAAGTAAATTACAATGTATGTATTTACTCGTATATCAACAGTAATTATTATAAAATAGTAATTTTTTAATGAATTTCACAATCTTTATTTACATTTTTCTCAAATTTATACACTTTTCGTTTGCTTACTTTTCATTTGTTTACATTTTGAATCATATGTTTTTATCTTGCTAAACTTTACTACTACAAATTTCTGCAGTAAAAATTTGCAAAACATCCAGTCGAGAACTGTCACTTTACTCTCTCAATTTGTGTTCTCATTTACTGCATTTTGGGTACGCGAACGCGATCTAGTAAAATGCAGTATAGTTCAATAAAAATTTGTAAAATCTTTTGAGTACGCGAACGCAACTAATATTTTAGTACTCATTGCACCGAAAACAATACGCTAAGTACACATGATGAAAATATTAAGCAGGCTGCAGAACATGCCACTACCTCCCATCTGCAGACTGGGTTTAATAGAGTTTATTCGGCGGACATTGAACGTCTCGTATGTGAAATAAGAAGAGCTAGAAGCGAATGGCAACAGCACAGATCACCCCAAAATAAAATTAGATTTAAAGAGTGCACTAAAAGAATCTAAGAGCTGCTTGCATATAAAAAAACTGCATCTCTTTAAAACTATCTGGAAAATTTCGATGTTGCACCAGCAATTAATCACTCTTTGTGGCGCGCTTTGAAAAGGATTAAAGCACCCTCTGAGTTTAAACCACGTCTGCGCACTTCTACCGGAGGTTGGGAAAGGAGTGATACTTAAAAAAGTAACTTGTTTGCAAAGCATTTAAAATACGTATTTACCGCAAACACATGTACTGGTGCTGTTGATTTGCTGTGACGTACAGAAACTAATTACTGAACTCAACCCGAGAAAAGCTCCAGGTATTGATGGAATTAGTAACAAGATGCTTATGAATTTGCCTCGTATTGCATTAGAATCCTTTTATTTATTTTTAATGCCATATTACGACTAGAGTATTATCCACGCCACTGGAAGCTTGCCAAGGCCAAAATGATTTCAAGGCTGGGCAAATATCTTACCAAGGCTGAATCTTACAGGTCAATAAGTTTGCTATCAACAATCCCAGCTAAAAAAATTATATATGGTTCATATATTTTTAATATATGAATGTATATAACTATATATGAATATGTATGAATTCATGTATGGAAATATATGAGATTATACATGGCAAAACTATTATATATGAACTAATATATGGACTGATATATGAAATGTATTATAACATATGAGCTCATATATGAAAATTTAATTATGAAGCTCTTCATATGTGGATCCATATGCAATATATGTGCAAAGTTTATATATATGTGCAAAGTTTATATGCGTACCCTCAACGTTTAAAAAAGAAAAACTTTTTGTTACAAAAAACCATTCTTGTATGATTTTATACATTGTGGCCCCATTTAATATATCAAATAATCAAAAGGATAATCCAGTCATTAATTTTATAGGAAATAACAAAATTCTCTAGATAGGAAACAAAGTTCATATTACTGTATTGAAAACTATTGTTAGACGGATTATTTTTTCTTTTATAATTAATTGCATTAGTTTTTAATCTGATTTCTTAAGCTAAATGTTATGTACGAATATGATTTATGTGTTTTTTTAAATAATTGATTCACCTTTTGATGAATGAAATGACTTTTAGTTCGTTTTGAATTATTTGTCCAAACAAATGTTTCATTAAATACAACCTCTCTCTCAAGTCTAAAAAAATTATTTTAGTAATTTCATTTATTGCACAGCAGTGAGCTTTTGTGAATCAAGAGTGTATGAATATAAACTTTGCATACTGTGGAGGGAATTTACACATACATACATGTATGAAAATGTATGAATATATATAATCATATATGCCCATATACCCTCATTTTTCGGATCCGAACCATATATGGGATGTCATATATGCTCCATACATATTTTTTTAGCTGGGAATGTCAAAACTTTTCGAAAAACTGCTCATGTCAAAATTGTCCCCAATGGGTAGTGAGTGCATCCCAGAACATCAATTTGTTTTTAGAAGTCAGCATAAAACCATTAAACAAACTCATAGATCGGTTCAATTTATAAGAAGAACATTTGAAGGAAAGAAGTATTGTTTTTCCCTGTTTATTGACGTTTCGCAGGCATTTGGTAAAGTTTGGCATGAAGGCCTTATTTTAAAATTGAAATCATATCTACCAATAAATTTTCTGAATCTATTAGAAAGTTACATTACTGCCCGGAAATTCACGGTTGTGAAAAGAGAATTCATGAGTGTGCCCGAACCTATATCATCTTGTGACATGCCTTTGCGCAACAATATCCACCCTGCCTTAGTATGCACGAAAACCCTCACGACGCTTCCCAATTAGGGATGAAACGATACCACTAAGGTATCTATACTTTTACTTGATACGGCATCGGTTCAGGAGTGTCGATACATACTCAGTATCGAATAAAAAGCATCGATACTTACTTGTATGGGAAAAGCTTTTCACATGATTTAAAGTAGTGAAAACAAAATTAAATACCTACCAAACCAAATGCTGCTAGGTAAGGTTAGGTTAGGTTAACAGGCTGCTGGTAAGGAAGGGTGGAATTTAGAGTCCAGGTCACTTGGGTCCAATACAATGGTCCATTTGTGCTACCTGTTAGTTGAAGAGAAGATAGTGAGGATTCGATTTTCGAGGATTTTTATCATAGGCATGTCATAGGCGGTAGTTAATTGTCCGTCTCTAATTATTTTTCAGGCAAATTGAAGTCAATTAATATTATAGTTAAATATATGTACATATTGGAGTTGGTTATAGTTGTTCCTTTTGCGGATTGTTCCTTTTTGTTCCCAATAAGAAAAAGAACTAGTTCGTTCTTTTCGGTCAACTGTTCAGTGAACAACAGAACAGATATTACACAGTCATTGAATAATCTTCAATGTTTTATTCGTGTGTTTATATTCCAAAGTAATTTCATTTCATTCTTAGTGACGTTATTTATTAAAAATTTTAATCACTTTTTTAATACTGATTTATTTTCAACACAACAAATTCTTTCTTTTAATTGAGTAAAAATGTTCCTTGCTTAAACGTATTTTTATTTGTGATTTTTAGTCTTATTTGTTGTATGGTTTTATTAAGTAAATATTATTTTTGAAATTTTTAAAATGAAATCCGTAATCAGTTTAAAACAAATTATAATCACTTTTTTAATTCTAATAATCTTTTTCACAATCTGTTTTTTATTTCAATACTACAAATTATTTCTATTAAGTTTCTAAAACTCACTTGTATATTTCACTACAGGTATGGTCACACTTGTTAAACATTTGCCCAAAAAAGCATAACCAGTAAATGCTAATGAGAAATCTTTCAATTCAAACAAAAGTTTCTCAAGTTAAAGAGTAGCCAATAATTTTGGATTCTATGACATCTATTGGTAGTGTTAAAAACTGTTTAATTTGATAAACAAGTGTCTGGATCAAAACTTTTTTCATTAGTGTTTGATAATCACGCTTTTTTGGTGAAATGGTTGACCAGTGTGACCGTAGTTTTAGTATACATTTTCTGTAGTTTGTTTTGATTATTGTGCTAAAAATTTAATAGGCACACTACATTTGTATCTTTTTAACAGTATGCAAATGAGAAACTATAATATATTACTTGAAATCTTTTGCATGTGCATTGGTCAGGAACAGAGAATAAGATAAACAAAACAAAATAAATACTAAAAATGTACGAACGAACAAGAAAGACCAAAATATCAAGAAATATCGAAAGAACAAGAAAGACCAAAAGAACAACAACGACCAAAAGAACAACAAAGACCAAAAGAGCAAAAAGGAACAACTAGTCTGAACTAGTTCACATCGTTCACTAATGGGAATAGTTCAATTGAACTAGTTCGTTCTTTTTCAACACAACCTTAGTACAGAGACGAAAAAATGGAAATTTTTTTTGTTGCAAGTTTTGAAAGAAAAACAATCAAATTTAATAAATCTGCAAAAGTTTTGCATTTATTCATTACTCATTTCGAGATATTCATGTCCAAAGTCAAGCAAGTGAAACTTTTTTTTTCAATTTTTTTTAATTTGAAGAGCAACTTCGCTCTTAGATATCCGTACGGATATAAGGAGTTAGAAAGTAATGCATGATTCAATGGGATGAAAAAATTTTATAAAATTTTGCTTTGTATTTCCGTTAATTTAATGTCCCGTACGACATTGAAAAACACCTTTTGTATCAATACATCGAAACTGCTGGAAGAAAGTTCATCAAGTAATGATTACAAAGACATTTTTATTGCAATTAAAATAAAATAAAAATATTTTGAAAATAAAAAGAATTGCGAACTAGGCTCCTATGCAAAATTTGTCTCGTACGACATCGCATATGTGAAATTTTAAAGAATTAAAAAAATATTTTCTTTAATAACTAATTATTTTTGGAAGAGCATTCTATAATTCAATTATTTAAATCAAGATGAATAAAAATAGCAAGAAATGCAAACGGTACAGAGAAAAATTAAAAGAAAATGAAGTTAAATTGCAAAACTATAAATTAAAAAGCCGAGAAAGATTGCATAACGCTAGGAAAAAGTCAAAAGCTTTACCTGAAGCAGCGGTATGAACGTATACTTAACGATAAAAACCTGAATAACACGGTGAAGCATGGAGGATGTAATATGATGGTATGGGACTCAATGGGATCGAGTAGTGTATGAAATTCAGTTTTCATAGAACGTACAATGTATAAAATGAATTATTTAAAAATACTTATAGAACATTTAGCACAGTTAGCTGCCAAATTAAGTGTAAGTGGAGACTATTGATTAGTTAGAGTTAAATACCCGAAACATTCTTCTTCAATAATGAGAGAATGGCTTCCATTCAGTGGAAAAAATTGCAAGCACATCCTCCCTAGACCCTTCTCTTAGTCTAATTAAATTCTGTGGGCGTATGTGGAGAAGAAATTGTGCGAGCTGTAGAATAGGGGCAAAAATTAACTCAAAAGGAATATGGGAGCATATACCTCCCAAAATAAGCAAAAACCCAGTTCATTCTATGAGAATAATCTATTAGATATTAGACGTGGCCACATTTAGTACTAATTTTTAGTGTATTCCTTATTTCATAACTCTTTCCTGAAAGAAAAGAAACTGCTTTTGGTTTTAGCTTAAAATCTTACAAATCAACATACATAGATAATTTTATTAGAAGAGCGGAGCGTTTGCTGTACAAGTTTTTTCTTTGATAACTGTATGTAAATATATGGGAGTGTTATTCAGAAGAAGAAAATCTAGTTGTATTTTTATAGAAATGCATGCCGAATTTTCAAATAGACTCCAAATAAATATTTACCAGAGAAGGAGCGATCAACTTTCCATTCCCATTTTGTCTTTTTTCAATTAATGTGTAAACGAAATTTAGCAATAAAAATTTAAACGAACAGAAGATTTTCTTATTCCCAAACAAAAATTAAAAGTATATTTTTATCAAATTTTAAAAACTATTATCTTAATTGTTAGCTATTAGAAATAATAAAAGATATATATATATAAATTGGGGTAAATGAAAATACATATTTTATTTTTTTCTAGTATTAAATTTTAATAATATTCTTTTGATGTGAACTACGTAAATCTGTATGAAAAATTTAAAAATTAAAGAACTAACAATTAAGCTTATTTATTTAAGTTTAACATTATTTACGTAGTTGTATAATGATTGTACCTTTGTACTACTGCTAATTAAGCCTTAAAAGGCTTGCGGATTGTTTGAATATAAATAAATAATTGTAGCGATGTATAAAAACTCACAACAAATAAAATAAAACTCCTCATTCTAGTGCTTCTTAATCTGCAATAAAAATAATCATATAAAATCATATAAGAACACTTCTAAAAAAGATTCACTGTAAATTATTTTTATATTTTTAATTACATACGAGCTGGAAAACATTTTTTATTTTATAAAAACAATATTTTTCCAAAAATGGACAAAACACAAATACAGATACGAGTACTTTGTGAATTAATAATCGTTCGTTATCATAAGTAGGCTGCAAGTGACAAATAGATATTTTTAAAAAAGCAAATTAATTTTTTGGTTAACATACTGATTATGAATACCAATATTTAAAACCCCTATTTTAACCTTAAAATATTGTCATAAATATTTTTATTGTTTGCTTTGTTTTACCACTGTCTTAAAAGATTTTATAGAACCTTTGATAATTGTAGAATATGAAAATTATTTTCTATGGAAGGATTCTTGAATTAGTTGTCATTAAATAAACATTCATTTTTATTATTAAAATTTGTTTTTATTGGAAATAAAATATAATTTCGTTTTGGTCATACCGTGACAATATCAGAATTGGGATGGAATTTAATGATTTAACGACGACAGAATTGAAAAATGTTTTGCGTAAACATAATTTTGAAACATCTGGAACTAAGATGGAATTAATTTCGCGTTTGCACGAGAATGGAATTAATTTTCCTGTGGATGAAATTAGCAATACGCCGTTTGAGACAGAGGTTACGATAGAAAACAATCCAATTGCAGCGAAAGATGATGCTGCCGTGGAAAAGTTACGGGGTGATGTAGATGCTCTCCGACGTACCGTAGAGTTGCTAACCCAACAACTGCAGATAGTTCTTTCATCGTCGAACCAAACAAGGTATCCAAATGTTCAGAATAATGCTTGCTCCATCGCTAGTGCTATTGCATGTAACGATGACGATTCCAAGAAAACAGTCAATTTTCAAAATGAAATAGAAGCTGTTAACGTTAGTTCAAATTCACAGAATTTTAGAACATCGAAAACATTATATATGCCAACAAATACGAGTATGCAGCACGGGCAAGAAAGTACACAGTTGTATGATCGTAATTTTTCACAAGACCAAGATTTAGTGATGCTGTCAACGGATGAGAATATCCATACATATTTCTAGAAATTGACAAAAAAAACCACAGAAGAAATCGAAGTGTCATTCTTGTGGCGGAACAAAGCATGAAACGAAGGACTGTAAGACTGGTCGCGTAAATGCTATTGAAAGCACAAATATATCTGAAATTACAAAATATATCTTTGTGAATTGTATTAAGTGTCTAGCGCTTATAGATAGCGGAAGCTGCAAATCGATAATTAATCAACATGTTATTAATAATATTGGAGCTGAAATTTTAGAGTGTAATGAAAAATTACATGGTTTCGCAGGTGGATTAATAAATTGCGATGAAAAGATGCTTGTTAATATAAATATTGACGAACAAAATTACAAAGCTGAACTTTTGATTGGGGATCAGTGTGTAATGCCATATGACGCAATAATTGGCACAGATATTTTATCAAAAGCCCGTGTAATAATTGAAAATGGAGAATGTGAAGTTAAACCAATTGATCATACAGATGTTAAGAGCTGCGAAAAACTATCAAGAAGTGAGAGAAATGAACTTGAAAGATTGTTAAGCAATTATAGCGCATGCTTTGGAGAAAACTTGAGTGAACTTGGAAAATGTAGTAAGGTTAAAATGAATATTCACTTAATATCAACTAAAACAGTAACTAAGAACCCATATCCAATTCCGTATCCAAAACAACAAATTCCCAATGAAATCATACGTGAACTTTTAAATCTGGGCATTATACGTCGCCAATAGTTTTAGTGCGCAAACCAAATGGTGAACATCGCTTGTGTGTTGATTATAGAGAATTAAATTCGATAACCGAGCAACGACCATGGCCTATGCCAACCGTTGATGGAGTACTATCATCTCTGTCAGGTAAGAGATTTTTTTCTACTCTCGATTTGATGTCAGCATACTATCAGATTGAAATAAATGAAGATTCCAAGAAATACACTAGATTTGTGACTCACAGCGGTCATTATGAGTTCAACCGGATGCCCTTCGGTTTGAAAATCGCTCCGTGTGCTTTCCAGAAAATGATGGCCAAAATAATTGAGCCAATGAAAGGCAAAGTCATTAATTATGTTGATGAAGTAATTATTGCGTCGGATACTTTTGAGTAAGGTTTACATAATCTTGAAGAATTTCTGAAGATAATTAAGTATGAAGGACTGACATTACGATTATCAAAATGCAGTTTTATGGAAAAGTCTGTAGCATTTTTGGGGCATGAAGTTGATGCTAATGGGTTGAAACCAGGGAGAATTAAAACAAAAGCTATAACAGATTTTCAGACACCAAGAAATGCAGCTGATGTACGAAGATTCCTTGGGTTTACTGGATTTTTCCGCAAATTCATTGAAAAGTATGCGTTATTAGCAGCCCCATTAACCAAATTAACTAGAAAAGATGTTGACTTCGAATGGTCTGCAGAATGTGTTGAGGCGTATAAACAACTTATTCATTTATTGACAAATGACCCAATCCTTGCTATTTATGATATAAACAAAGATCATCAGGTCCATACAGATGCAAGTAGTATTGGTATAGTTGGAATGTTGCTGCAGCGCGAATCAAATAATGATTGGAAGCCGATTGCTTATTTTAGTCGTGCATGTACCGATGTTCAAAGTAAATATCATGCATATGAATTGGAATTGATGGCTGTAGTCGAATCATGTGAGCGTTTCAAAATGTACATTTTAGGAAAGCAATTGTTCAGCAATATCAAGCTTGAAATCATCGAAGCCGTTAGTTCCAAGGGTAGCAAGATGGTTTATGAAACTTTTGGAATACAATTATACAGTCATACATCGTTCAGCATTTTCCATGAAGCATGTAGACGCTATGAGCCGAGCTCCAGCAGAATCAGCAATTGATCGAAAAGATATCAGTGCATATGTAATGAATATATCTACAACAGATTGGTTGTTTACGATGCAATTGCAGGACGAATGAATTCAGGAAATTCTTAAAGTATTGAATGGTGAAAAGACATCTGATCAGAAGAATAAAATTGAATCTGAATTTAAATTAAAGCAAAATCGTCTATATAAGAAAAATAGTTACAATAAACTCTTATTAGTAGTGCCGAAAGGAATGAGGTGGCGCATTGCAAAATTATGTCATGATGATGCTGGCCATTCAGGAATCGAAGGGACTGTGAAGCGTATATTGCAACATTTCTGGTTTCCAAGATGTCGTAATTTTATCAAAGGTTATATAAAATCATGTGTTCAATGCTGTTTTAGTCGTGAACCGAAAGTTAAAGAATGTCAAATATACGGAATGGAAATCCCAACAGTGGCTTTTGAAGTTTTGCATTTGGATCATTTGGGGCCATTCATACGGTTTAGTCAAGGTAATGAACATGTATTGGTTATTGTAGATGCCCTAACTAGATATACAGTCATATGTCCAGTCAAATCAACTAAACTAACTAATTGACGCGTTAAACCGATTAACAATTTTCTTTGGTATGCCTAAGAGGTTTGTTACGGACAGAGGTACAGCATTCACATCGACGTCATTTGAAGATTATTGTAGTGATAATGATTTTCAGCACATAAAGATTGCTGTTCGTACACCTCGAGCGAACGGATTAGCGGAACGAGTCAATGGATCAATTCTTCGTTTTCTCAAAGCATCAGTGAATAATACAAAGGCTTGGGATGCGGAGGTTAGACGTCTACAGTGGACTATTAATACAACTGTAAACAGTACAACACATTATAAACCGATGGATTTAATATTTGATTTTCCTATCCGGGATATCAGTGGCAATAAAATTCTTGCTGCTCTTCATGATGATATAATTCCTGATGAAACACTTATATCTACAAAACGAGAAGATGCAATTAAGAATATTGAGATTGCTCGAAAGGTTTGGAAAGCTCGTTTTGATGCCAAGCACAAAATGCCTCATAAATATGACGAAGGTGATTTAGTTTTAATTGAAAGTGCTCTTCCTAGTACAGGCGAATCACGAAAACTGGATACAAAGTATCGTGGTCCTTACATCATTAAGAAAGTCTTGCGATATGATCGGTATGTCGTTAGTGATATCAGTGGATTAAAATTGAAACAACGGTCTTTCGAAACTGTTGCAAGCAGCGATAAGATGAAACCATGGTGTACACTTTTTCCTGAAATGGATAAGTATGGTGATGATGATAAGGGGACGAAATTGATTTAAACATCGGGACGAGTTTAGGATCAGGAAGGGCCGAGTTGTCATAAATATTTTTATTGTTTGCTTTGTTTTACCACTGTCTTAAAAGATTTTATTTATAGAACATAGTAACCTTTGATAATTGTAGAATATGAAAATTATTTTCTATGGAAGGATTCTTGAATTAGTTGTCATTAAATAAACATTCATTTTTATTATTAAAATTTGTTTTTATTGGAAATAAAATATAATTTCGTTTTGGTCATACCGTGACAATATTTTTAACATGTTTTTTAAATGTTTGAATCCTAGTTCTGGTAAACAACGATTATTAATTCACAAAGTACTCGTATCTGTGTTTGTGTTTTGTCCATTTTTGGGAAAATATTGTTTTTATGAAATAAAAAATGGTTCCAACTCGTATGTAATTAAAAAAAATTAAAAGAGTTAACGCGAATCTTTGTTAAAAGTGCTTTTTATATGATTCCAGTTTTACAACTCAGAGTAAATAGAATAATTTGCAAAACAAAAGGATTAATAAAATAAATTAAAATATATGTATTTTAACAGTTATTATTATTATGATTATAAATTGATTATAAATTATTTTTTAATGACTTACAATTTTTATTTAACCTTTTCTTAAATGTTAACACTTTTCGTTTGCTTAATTTTCATTTGTTTACATTTTGAATCATATGTTTTTATCTTACTAAACTTTACGAAAAATTTCTGCAGTGAAAATTTGCAAAGCATTCCATTGAGCACTCTTAATTTACTCTCTCAATTTGTGTTCTCATGTACTGCATTTTGGGTACGTGAACGCAATTTAGTAAAATGCAGTAAAGTTCAGTAAAAATTTGTAAAAACTTTTGAGTACGCGAACGCAATTTTATGCTAGGAGCTCAACTGGGACGAACGAAAAATTTCGTCTACACCGACGTAGAGTGTGTCTGTGTATCTCTACGAGTTCACATACAAACCAAACGAATGGAGCTATTTTGACTTTTCTGTTTAAAAGGTGACTTGATCTTAGCTATGTTTGAAGAAAATCGATCTAGCCGTTTAGAAGATATCACATATTTTCTAGATATATTCAGTTGAATCTGTGTGTCTTTGATGTCGTAGCTCCCGATTTTAATTTAGTTTTTGTCGTTTTAAAAGTGACTTGATCTCGCATATACTTGAGAAAACTCGGTCCAGCCATTTGGTCAAGACGTATTGTATTACAACTTTTTTATCTTTAACATATTTTTTGATAACATGCAATGTATATTAAAAATTGCTAAAAAAGCTAAATGAGTTTTTGAAAAAAAGCTAAAAAAATAAGCTAAAAGCTAAATGAAAATTTTGAAGCTAAATCCCAAAAAATAAGCTAAATTTAGCTCAAATAAACCTAATATGGTCACGCTGTGTGTGAAGCACAGTAAGGACGAATTTACTCCCGAATTCCTCTCTCATATTTGATAAAGTTGGTTGTTGTGTGTACAAAAACAGAGAGAGAGAATTTTCTCTAATTTTTTTTCGACGTTCGTCGGCGTACAAAATAGAAATAGATCCAACTCAGAGTTCGTCACGCACGAGTGTTGTGTTCATTTTCATATGCACAAATGTGTTTTATTTTTTATGACGAAAGTTCGCACCGAAAAATTCGTCGTTCGTCCCAGTTGTGTTCCTACCATTAGTTTATTTTTTCAACGCAAAAATGTGACATTTGACTGCAGGGCATGCTTCTTTTGTTTTTTTATATTTTCTCAAGGTTGGCAAACGGTATCGTAAAAATACCGATACCGATTCAAATACCGCTAAAATTAGATACCGGTATCTATACCGATACCGAAATCCATTTCGGTTAGAAAATACCGGTATCCACAATACCGTTTACGTCTATACCGGTACGTACCGGTATACCGATTCCCACCAAAAATAAAATTTCAAAAATATATTTCCATTAATTTTTTTTTATAAACACGTTTTTGTTCTCCTTGACACAATATTATGCAGCCCTGTTTTTTTAATCAACCGTAAATTGAGATCATATAATAATCATCAATAGTGCGAAACACTACCAAACTTCATGAGCTGCTTAAAGCCTTTAGGAACAAAAAACATATCCCTAGACATATAAGTAAACGTTTTAAATTTGTGAAAAGAGCAAAGCCATGTTAACACAGTTATGTATATGAAACCCAGAAAGTTAGTATATTGGCTGTTCCAGATACACAAACTAATGTGGAGATTGACGGCCCTTTGTTTAAGGAAAAATTGGCATGAAGTTAGCAAAAGTGACGATATTGAATTAAGTGTTAACGAGTACCTCCATACAATTTGACATTAAAAATGTTCGCATTACCTAATCTTAATTCACCTCTAAGTCCTAGCATGATTTTTAATGTGAAGTTTCATGGCAAAGCTATTTAAGATCATGTTCAATTTTGCCACTTATGCCAACTTCATGCCAATTTCTGCTTATACATAGGGCCGTTAAACTTTTGAAGAGTGCTTTTTAATATGTAGTATATCCACAAAGATTTTTTTCTTTAATTGATTTACTATATATGTGCCCTTAATTATGAAAGTGGTCTAAGTCAGCGCTATTCAACCTGTGGTACGCGTACCACTTGGGATACGCGAAACTTTCCCAGGTGGTACGCCAAATCTTCGCCTCCACATATTTATGTGAAGCAGGATTTTCATCAATGGTGGCAATCAAAACGAAATACTGAACAACATTGAATTTGGAATCAAATCTTATATTTGTTAAAGTTAACAAACATTGAACCAGATATAAAATTTCTTTTTATTTTGTTGTTTTTTATTATTAATAAATGAAATGGATTAAATATTTAAAATTGTTTGGTTATTTATTGAGCCCATATTTGTTTATACACATAAAATTTTTTTGGTGGTACGCGAATTGTTGGTTGTGAGTTTTGTGGTACGCCAACCAAAAAGGTTGAATAGCTCTGGTCTAAGTCATGTGCATTTTTGCTTCGAAATATCAAATAAATCTTTGAAAAACTTCAATAAATATATAAAATATATTAAATAAATTTATATAAATCGATACTAGTACAACTCGAAATTAAAATGCCGCATAATATGAAAATACTTTTTAATTTGTTCAAATGTAATCTACTAAATATCTAGACCAGAGAAATATATGACTTAGTCCAATTTCATAATTAAGGGCACATATGTGCGCTGTCTAAAATATGATGTTTGCTGCCATTAATGCGGTCTTAATTTTTTAGCTCGATCCGACGGTACCTTCTGCTGCCTAGTGGGGCAAAAAAAAATTTAAATAATTCTGCAGTTTCTAAACTACCTGTCCGATTGTTATGAAATTGTTTACAGCATTTGAAGAGGTGTCATAGAGCTCAAGTCAGAAGTAATGAAAAATTAAAATCGATGCCAAGCTCATATTTTTGATCAGATAAATAATATTTTTTGCTAGTGGATTTTTTTTCTATTCAAGTCATAAAACAAGTCTGCTACATTTCCGGATTTTCCGGAAATGTTTACAATTAAGAAAATGTTCAAGAAAAAATACTAAAATTTTGGCTTTTTTACCAACCTTGGTACACTTTTTTCTAATGGAGAAGTCAATCTTGTTAGATTTAGGAAATGAATAAAGGACAAAATTTGTAACATTAAAATTTTGAAAAAAGTTTATTTCCGCCGTTTTTTGAAGAAAAACGTAGGTTAATTATTTAGGTATTATAAAAGTATTTTGCCAATCAATATTTTCGGATGAAAAGTCTCTCCTAGGTAGAAAATGATGCAATGAATGAATGAAAAAAATCCTAAAAATGGGACCTTTCAGTATTTTTGCAATATTCTTCTTACTTTTCGCCGGGCACAGATTAGATTTTGGAAATATTTTTTTCTTCTCTTTAGAAACTCATATTAATTAATAAAAAAAAATTTTTGTTCAATAAGAATAGAAATTACTGAACTTGAGCCCGATTTAGAAATTATTTCTGATTAAAATTCACTATAGTTCAACTAAAATTTAAAAAATTTCTTATTTTTGGAAATATTTAAAAGCATATCTTGTCTTAAGGTGGCGTAAAAAATTTTGGAATTTGATATTTAGAACCAAAATAGGTCTAATTCAATGATGGAGAAAATTTTTCAAAACTTTTATATCTTAAGGTAAAGACCGCTCTCTTGAGGTGAAGAAAATTACTTTGTTTGACTTTTTTTAATATTAATTGTACAAGAAATTCGTTTTGTTTGTTTTTAAGTTGGCTACAAGAATATCGTTTATTGTTTGAATTGAAATATTTAAATATACGTTTCTCTGAATTTGACGAATACGAATATTTAAAAACTGCCGAATATTCGAGAATTCGAATAAGAATATATAATTCTACATGTATTTCATATATAATATACATACAATGTAATGTATTTATTTTTATCATTTTGTTAAATTAACCAAAATGTATACTTTATATATGCAATGTTTCAACTGCAGTTTGCTTATTTTACTTTTTAATAAATTATTTTTTAATAAAAGTATAAAAACGTATATAGAAACATATAAGTTTAAATGTTTTTATATGTTAATGTAAAAATACTAACTTTTCGATGTAATTTAATAAAAAAAGATTTTTTGCTGTGTCCAGTATCTGAACTAATAAATTTAGCAGTAATATCGGTATACCGGTATTATAAACTCGATAACGGTATGTACCGGTAATACCGATACCGAAATAAAAAAAATACCGATACCGTTACCGATACCGAAATTTAAAAAATATTTGTACCGGTATCAATACCGATACCGTTATTTGATTCGGTTTCCAACCTTGTATTTTCTTTTCATTTATGACAGGCAAATATCGATATAACGAATCTCGCTTTAACGAAAATCCGATATAACGAACGTCATAATTTTTTACATTAACAACCTTATATAGCGAATAATAGCCTAATTTTATACCGTATATAACGAATGATGAAGAAAAATTGCAAAATAAAAAAATAAAACTTGCTAGGAACATATTTCTAAGATTTTGTTCTACTTTGTATAGCGAATAATTTGATAAATTTGTGCTCTGTATAACGAACGGTAAGAAATATTAACAGGGCAATCATGAATAAAATTCCGCGAGAAATTTCTCCCTTTTCCAATTAGAAGTTTTTGTTTTCCCTATCACTTGCTATAAGTTGGAATAGTTCCCCGGGAAAAATTTCTCGCGGAATTTTATTCATAATTGCCCTCTAAACAAAATGTACAGCATCAATGTAAATGCAAAAAAATGTGATTCCGTTAGTTTGTAATTGGTAGTTTATTTGAAAACAAATTGCCTTCATTCTTTTTATTGTATTGCATCTACAATAATAATAATTAATATAACACTTGAAAAAAATCTTTGCGATATAACGAATTTTTGGTATAACGAATGGGCCTGACATTATATCGTTCGGTATACCGGGATTTGCCTGACTTATTTTGCTTTTATTTATTTCTTACGTGTGCTTCTATGCAATATGTTTTAAACCAATTTGTAGTCACTTGAAAGATAACTAATTTATAATAAAGGGTTGCATTTGTATACTTGTTTGTACAGCCAAAACAAATATATCATGGTACGACCATATAATTATATTGTGGGCGACAGAACTAGTATAATAGTTATTGTGTGTGCGTGCTTTTCCAAATTACAATACTATTAAAAACAAATAACAATTGCTTATTGTATTGCTGCTTAAGAACTGTTTGTATCTGTTTTTGCTCAAAAATACTAGTTGTAACACAAATATATATAAAAACCACTGTTGAAACAAATACATGATAAGCAGATGTTCGTGCGTACGTTCGTAAAGTTTTTTGTGGCGCAGACAAGGCATTCGTATTGTGTGTAATTTTTTTTTGTGTTTGCAGCTCATGTGTTTTATGTATCAGAGAAGCGCCAGAGTGCCGAACATCAATCGGATTTTTATACAAATAAATACATATACTCTTATACATTTCTATCGGGTTTCTCTCTGTGGGCAGCACTGACTTACATACATATTTATGTATGTATGTATATGTGAAATTTTACTTTTCATTCATTCATCAGCCACGTTAATTTTTTCTCAACACACCATAATGTACTATGGTAAAGCAGTTTTATGTATCTTATTTGTCTAGAAAAACAAATACAAACAAATGTGTTGTTTTCATTTGCTCATTGCCCAACCATACAATAATTGCTTTAAAAAATCAACATTAACAACTAGTAACAGAAACGCTAAATAACATATCTGTTCATACCAGAACAAAAAACACACAAAACTGATGCAAACAGATGTAACTGTTCAATGCTATAATTTATAACTGGTAGTAGTAGTAGAATGTATGCGCCCCAGCAATAAAAATTGTCAAATTTGGGTAATTTAAATCGAAATTTTGTAATTTATGGGCTAAAATTTACATTACCATTGACAGTAATTACCTATTACTGTCAATGGTGCGAAGTGACGAGGGTTATGGACGGTTTGTACGTAGAAAAGGGTAGTTTGATGTCGGCCGTCGATGTGTGTTTGTTTTAATTTTATGGTTTGATATCCGTTCGCCGATGCGCATAGTTAATTATGTATGCACGTGGGGCTTGTTTGTACGTAGTATGATTTTTCGTTTGTTAAGCGGTGCGGAAGGGTACTTGAGAAAGAAATTGTGTGGAAATCAATGAATGTTTTTTGTTGTTGGTTTTATTTAGTTTGATTTTTATTTATTTTTTTCCTATGTTTAAAGAGTTCGAAGACATGAATAAAATATATGGTTTGTGAGATAATCATGGTTTGATATCCGTTCGTCGATGTACATATGTATTTAATTATGTAGGTACGAAGGATTTTATGTATGTTTTTGTTTTAATTTTAATTTTGAATGGAATTTTTGTTTGTTTGTTAAGCGGTTGAAGCAGGTTTATGATTTTAGAGAAAGGGTAGTTTGATGTCGGCCGTCGATGTGTGTTTGTTTTAATTTTATGGTTTGATATCCGTTCGTCGATGCGCATAGTTAATTATGTATGAACGTGGGGCTTGTTTGTACGTAGTATGATTTTTCGTTTGTTAAGCGGTGCGGAAGGGTACTTGAGAAAAAAAATTGTGTGGAAATCAATGAATGTTTTTTGTTCTCGGTTTTATTTAGTTTGATTTTTATTTATTTTTTTCGTATGTTTAAAGAGTTCGAAGACATGAATAAAATATATGGTTTGTGAGATAATCATGGTTTGATATCCGTTCGTCGATATACATAGTTAATTATGTAGGTACGAAGGATTTTATGTATGTTTTTTTGTTTTAATTTTAATTTTGAATGGAATTTTTTTTTTGTTTGTTAAGCGGTTGAAGCAGGTTTATGATTTTAGAGTGTAAGTGCGTGTGTGCATAGAGAAAAATGTTGCTTTTATCTTTTTGCAATATTCTTTTTTTAGCTGGTGGTCATGGAAGATTATTTTAGAAAGAAATTATGTATGCTTGTGGGAAATCTATGAATGTTTTCTGTTGTTGGTTGTATTTAGTTTGATTTTTCTATTTCCTATATTTAAAGAGTTTGAAGAGGTAAACGAAGTATGTAATTTATGAACTTATTTGAAGGTTGAAAAAAATGAAGTCTAAGATATTTATGATTGTCAATGGGAATTATAGATGCGTGATCACGGGAGCCAACGTTATGCTCATACGTGTGTATGTTTTTACAATAACTTGAGCGTTGGCAGATGGGTAAGTAGTCGTATATGTATATGTGCAATGCCGAGTACAAATCTGACATTTTCTTGTGTTCTAATCATTTTTTAAAATGTGTGCAACGCCTTTCACATTATGTTTTTTTTTTGTTTATATGGAATACAAAACGGAAATGATAAACGTTACCACTAGGGCACACTGTTGCGATGTCACAAAATATCATAGTGTGAACTTTTTGTTGTTTGTAATATTCGTTTTATTAGCTGGGGACATGGAAGGGTAATTTAGAAAGTAATTATGTATGCTGGTGAGATATCAATGTTTTGTTTTTGTTGTTGTTTGATTTTAATTTTTTTATGTGTAAAGAGTTTGAAGAAATGAATAAAATATACAATTTATGCGTGTTGTATTTATTCATTCTTTTCACTTCTTTTGTAAAGAAATTGAAGTTTGTGATATTGAGGATTGTCAAAGATTGGTTGTTATTTTCACTGCTTGCTGACATTTGTCTCTGTCTCTTGTACATACCATATACATATAAATAAATGATTGAACAAAATTTTTTTATAATTTTAATCTACATATTTATTTAAAAAAATATCGTAAATATATGTTGTGACAATGTAAGAATAGAAAAATAAAATATATTTTTTTAGTTTATTTCTTGATAAAGTAACTGTAATAGCTGCAGTAAAAATATTCTGGATATTTAAGTTGTATATACTTAAAGTTGATGCAGCCAATATCCTCGATGTTGAAAACTCTAATTTGAAGTAGTTTTTCAAACCATTTCTTCTTTTCCACACCCTTAACATATATTGAATAATGTTTTAAATTGGATTTTAAAAATGTTACAACACTCTTAAATGATATTGATCCGTCATTCCAATTCAGATGATGAAAGTTTCTCGTTAGCCAATTCGCTTCTCTTTGTTTTGCTACTGATAATCTTTTGAAGTTAAACGGTGGTTAAATAATAAAATGTATGTGCTCCTTATTGTTAAAAACAATTGCTATTTCTTTTGCAATGAAGATGTTTGAATTAGACTTAAATCCTTGCATATCGATGAAAACTTTATCCCCAGTCATTTTATTTTATTATTTTTTATTTACATTATCTTACGAACTTGACCTTTTAAGGGTATGTATTCTATTATACGGTCGTGGATGAGTATACAAAAAGCTGATGTATCGGTAGGTATATTGGAGTCTGTTTAAATTTCAATTTTTATATCAACAGGACCGTTAGAGAGGGCTTCGTTTTGATGACTGACATCTACTACCACTATCGGCACACTATTTTTAAATTCTTGAGCAGTTAGAAGTGGTTGTGATTCCCTCATGTAGTAGCTTTGTTGAAACCATAGATACATATCATATAGAATGGCATACGGATCATTTTTAAATTTTATATTTAGATCATCATATGGGTACGATTCGGAATTTAAATGTACTTTTAAATTGTTTAAATTACAATGAACAAACTTATTTTCTTGTTAAAAAGCAATCAACACAAAACGGGGTCGTTCTCTATTTGCAGCCAACTTAACATTCCATATATAGCTAGTTCCTGTATTTAGTTGAGGATTAATGTGACAATCCCAACTGCGAAATTCCATTGGTATAGAAGCACCACTGTTAATAATTTTAATCATATTCAATTTGCTCAGATCGGATAATTGTACCTGCGGAATTCTCCATGAGATGTTTGAGATACTAATTTTTGGTTTGTCAGTAGCAACAGTTGAGTATACGAGTTTTTCATCGTTCTTACTACGTAAGAGAACCAATTCATGTTTACCGCTGAGTATAATTTTATTATAGTCTTCAGCGAAACCTAAAAATAGTTTCATTGGTACATAGAAATTAAAGTGTCCATTTGAAATATCCAAATCATCGAGTTTGTTCCATCCTGCATTGTACAAGCCAACACTTTCTGTTGGTGATAAGGAAACAAAATTTTTTAGGCTGCTTGTAATCGCTAAATGTCTTGTATGATCAATTTCTATGCCATTAAGTTCATATCGAATTTCGTCAAAGAGATGTGCCACAAAGTTATTTTTTAATTTTAGATTTAAAAACGAAGATATTTTGCTGTCATTATCATCTACAATACTTCCCTCAACATATATGTAGCTTTCGCTGGGTAGCACATATGTCTTGATTTTGTATTGAAATTCGAATCTCATCATTATTGTTGAAGGATTGTAGGCATGGTGTATATGTGTGATAGTCCTTTTTAATTATACTTTCGTCTGATTGAGGTTTTTCTAGAACATCTAGTATGTAACTCATTTCTTTGTCAACTTTAAATTGAGACTTTAAAAATTTTTTATTTTCTTGCGTCAAATATTTTTTGTGTAATGATCTCTTTAATTGTGGTTTGGTTTGCAATAGTGTTTTATGAGTGTATCCAATTTTATCCTTAGATTGCTTAACGTTGTATATTATCATTATTTGCTAGATCTCAAATGTATTCGTGTTGTAATTTCCTCTCCTCGGAAATTAATTAAATCACCGTTCTGATCAACTATGCGTAGAGTAAGGGAACTTATCTCTCGGCAGTTAACTGGCAAATAGATAAGATTTCGAGGAATCTCAACAATTTTATACCCTGGGGGGACATTGATCGCAAATTCATTTAATGTGTGTGCTTGTGAGTTATTCGTATATGTGTTAACCACTATACTGCATTCAACACGCAATATATTCACGATGAAAATATTGACTGGTAGATCTGAGTAATGGTCTTGGTTAGGAGCTGGAATTTTCTTATTGAATCCAAAAAGTTTTCCAATTGTGTTATCTTTGTTAAAGTATATGGGATCCTTAGAGCTTTTAACTCTAACTTGCATTGTATTGTTATTAGCTTCTATATCAATTTTATTTTCCGGACAATACTGCTTATAGTTATGTTTAATATAATCAACTATATCATTCAATTCATAAGATCCTATTGGTATTTTAATTACATGTTGACCAATATGAAATATATTGTTATAATCATCTACATTGGGAATGTTATTATATGAATGAAAATCAGTTAGAGCACATTCATATTCACCATCCAAACGAATAGGAGGAAAGTAATTTGCAGATAACTCAGATGAGTTTGAGCTAAGAGTAAGTGTTATTGACATTATGGTTGTCTGATTACAAATAAGTGAAATTAAACACAGCACTTTGTATAAAAAAGTAAGTTTATATTTTATTTAATATATTAGATACAAATATAGACTTATATATATATATATATATATATATACACTTAACTACAATATTTCATTTTTATTGATCCAAGAATTGTGTTGATTGGAAAATCCTAATCATTTAACATATGCCTTCTCTCCTTTAGTTTTAAGAACTTTTTCAACTAGATATGTATTTGGATATCTAGTTTTTGAAAGTTCTTCATCATAGAACCCACCTTTGATAGGATTACCACGATAGTCTTCTAATATGTATGTGGCTGGATATGTATTTTGAACTCTTTTAATCGTGAAAATTTCTGTGGTCCAATTTGGTGTATATCCTTTTTCAAAAACATGTTTATATTTACTTATGCGCACATGATCTCCCACATTGAACTTTGATAATTTAAATAGTTTTAAGCGGTTATATACCGTGTTTAATAATTTTTTCTCATTTTTATAGTTAACTTGAATCGGTGGCATTTTGATGGTGCGATGAATTTTCTTATTATATGTATTAATCAAGTCTTTGTAAATGTCGAGCCAGTTATAAGACCCATTAAAGCTAAACTCTTTCCACATCATTCCTTTTAATGTTCTGTTAAATCGTTCTACTATTGATGCTTTCATTCTGCTATATGTTGAGTAGTGATTAATGTTGTATTTATTCATCAATTTTCCAAAGTGTTTATTGAAAAACTCTTTACCATCGTCTGATTGCAAGTTTTTTGGTATTCGCCCCAGTTGAAAAATATTCTGCATAGCCTGGGTTGTTTCCAATGCAGTCTTTCTTTTCAAGGGTACTGCCCAAGCAAATTTTGAAAATGTATCAATTACGGTCAGCAAAAATCGATAATCTCTATTGTCTGTAGAATAGTTCCCCATTTCAACTAAATCAGCTTGCCAAAGATCATCTATTCCTTTCATAACAACTCTTCGACGTGGAAAATGTTTTCGTGCTTGCTTATGTAGTTCATTTATTAAATTTCTTTTTGAAGTCATTATTTAACGTATTTAGAATTTGACGGGATAAGTTGAGTTCAGTGCGAGTTCATTTAAGTACTGTTGACCATCATATTTCTTATATACCCATAGATTAACTCATTTATCTTTCTAATTTCTTTTTCAAAGAATAATTTCATACTTGAAATTGTTTCCCTAATTTCATTTAGTTTCTGACTTAAAATTAAATGGATTTCATCTCGTACCTCTTCAATTTGACTTTGCAGAAACAATTTATTAACAACGTCGTTTTCCTCCAAAGCTTTTGCCACATTTTTGATTCTTTTGTTTTGAACGCCAATGTTATTAGTTGTATCCATAACGAAGCCCAACAGCTTAGGAACATTTTTCACAAAAAACTCTGCCACTTGTATCATTAAGATAGTGCCCAAACTTATCGATAGACATGATTTACGTAGATAAATATTATTCTATAATTTTTGCTTCATATAATTCTTCGATAATTGAGACAATTTCGTTATTGTGATTAGTATGACCTGCAGCTTGTGATGCTAGCAATAGCCTAAGGCGATCTACTAACTCATTAGGATCATCCCAGTATATATAGTTAGCTTTGTATGGGTTTAGTTTCATCAAACCCTTACCCTTGTAAGGACTTTTTATTGCATGTAGTGATGACGAAGTTGATGAGTTATTTACACTTTCTTTCTTAAACAATTTACTGATAATATGCTTATATTAATATGCTCTCGTTCCTTTGATTTGTCCATCAGATCTATAATCCCTTTTGTATGCATTTGTGCTCACTAAAATTTTCTTATATATATCTAATTCATGTTTATCATAATATTTTGATGTTTTGTGAAACAGTAAAGAAAATAAACCTGGTGTAAAAGCCCATATTTGATTTCTAATCACTATTTTATCTTCAGTAAGTTTAATACTACTATTGCCAAACTTCCATTCATTATTAAAACCTTTATGTGGACCGTATAGAGTGTCTAATTCATTTCTGCTTTCCAAGAGTGCTAGGTCAGTATAACTCTTATTATTATCTGAATTGTCTAGAGTTTCCGATTGAGAGTAAAAATCATCGTTGTCATCATCATCATCATCATCAGTATCAACATTATTAACCTTGTTTGCGTTTCGATTACTAAGTGAGATATTTTTATTGCATAACGTTTCTTCAACAAGTTTCTTTGGAGTACTTGTCTCTAACTTAACTGATTGTTCGTTGAATGGAAAATTTGAATTTTTATAAACTTTCGTTTTAAGTTCATCTCTTTCTGCCTTAATACTTCTTTTATTATTTTTAGAATTGTTCACAAATTCTGTTAATGGTTCTATTATTGGTTTAAATGTATCTTTGAATTGCTCATGTGTATCTGCTTCATCAACTTTTATACTACGAAATTTTTTCTTTAAAACATTTCTTGTCTTTATTAGCTCTTTTAAAACTTTTTCATCCATTTTCAACTATTAGACACCAGATCAGGTATCAGCTATCAGATCAGGTATCAGATCAGGTATCAGATCAGGTATAAGATCAGCTATCAGATCAGGTATTGGGGTATCAGATCAGGTATCAGCTATTAGATCTGGTAACAGATCAGCTTTCAGATCAGGTATGGTAAATACTTTAGGAAATAAGTAGATGTACTATGCGCAAGACCAAATTAAGTACTAATGTTTTACTTTTATGTAGAGTAATTTATATCGTTATAAAATAGTCGAATTGCTTTCTATAGCGACCATTGTTTAAGTCATTATCTTTGCTTATCATCAAAAATCCATATTTATCCTTCCAACACTCTCGACAAATTTCATGAAACTTTTCATAACTCATATCGCTGACAACATGATCACTATAAACGTGCTTCATGTTTGTCTCATCTTGTTTAAACATTATAATCACATTTGCATTATCTCTTATTAAGTGCTTGGGGATTCTCGTATAAGTTTGGCACAAGTAGAATGAATCAACATCCTTATGTCGTCCCATGCAAAAGTATGCTCGTATATTATTTTGCTTCTCGCATGCAACATCATCAAAGATCATAATAGAATTAGTTTTCGCTTCGTCAGGAGGAATAACTTTTTCATTATCTGTAAATGTGTAGTATCCCATCCCTTTAATTGGTGAAATTAATCGCTTTAAGTATTCATATTTTGGTTGATAAAGGGATTTTGAGTATAAATAGATGTTTTCAAACTTGAGTCCATTAGGACTTTCTAGCAAGCTAATCATAACATTAGTCTTTCCACAATTTGATGGTCCAACTATTAGAGCACGAATAGAATTTGGTAAGAGAGAGCTATGTTTTATTTTAGATCTGATTTTCGTTGAAGCATCAATATTGCGAATCACAATATTTTTATGTTGTTTTACTAATTGCATTCTTATAACTAATTGCATTTCACAAATGTTACTTTTATTATAGAAGAAAAAATAAAATAAGATGCTTATACATTATAACAAGACGTTTAGTTATAAAAAAACCAGCCGTTGGAAAAGGTTTAGTGAATAAAGTAATTAACTCTCTGCCTGTTGAATTACGCCTCCCTAGATATCAGTTTTGTGGACCCGGAACAAAATTAAAAAAACGTTTAGATCGCGGTGACAACGGAATTAATTTATTAGACGCTGCATGTAAAAATCACGATATTGCTTATTCCAAAACCAATGATTTAAATAGTAGACATCAAGCTGATAAAATTCTTGAAAATAAAGCTTGGGAACGAGTTCTTGCAAAAGATAGCAGTCTTGCAGAAAATCGTTTGCGTATATGGTTACTAACGCAATGAAAGCCAAACGAAAACTTGGTATGGGATTGAAGAAGGTTGCAAGAAAAAGTGAACAAAATGGAAAAAAGCTGTTCAGTACATCAATTAAAAATGCAACAAAAGTACTGAAGAAGGAAAAACCTCAAGACATTAACTATGCAATTAGGATTGCACGTAAGGTTATCAACAAGTCGTTAAGGGGAAAGAAATCGCAAGTTGTAATACCACGCATAATTAATGTTCCAAAGATTGGTGGCTTCTTACCTTTGGTACCTATTCTTACTGCTCTGAGTGCAATTGGTAGTCTTTCTACTGGCGGAGCATCTATAGCAAAAGCAATAAATGCTGCAAAGAATGCCAAACAACAACTTGATGAAGCAACTAGACATAATAAAACAATGGAAGCAGTAGCAATGGGGAAAGGTTTTTACCTTAAACCATATAAGAAAGGATATGGATTAGTTTGTCAAGAAAAACAAAAAACCAAATTTTTTCGTAATGCTACCCAATAAACCCCTATCTGATGTTGACTTGAGAAACTTTTCAACAAACATTCCATACTTTAGAGCAGTTTTCATGTTGGATACACCACCAAAACGATCGAGAAAAAGAGAATGCGGAATCATTAATTTGGATTTATCAAGAGGACCTGGAACCCATTGGGTAGCATATTATAAAAACAATGAACATAAAGAATATTTCGACAGTTTTGGAAATTTACAACCTCCATTAGAATTAGTTAAATATCTAGGCAAAAATATAAAATATAATTACAATCAATATCAAGATTATAATTCATTTAAATGTGGACATTTATGTCTTCAATTTCTTTACAAAATAAGTGAAAAGAATAAATAAATAACACACACACAAACAATTTTTTAAATTTTGCTGTTTTATTAATAAAAAAGTTTATAAAATATAGTTTCTACATATTATTCCCACTGTGGGTATTGAGTATTTGTTAGAAATATACTTATTTCAGCAGAAGTGTCCAATTTTAGGGAATTTTCTCCTTGCTTACATATGCAATATATCCCAGATGCTAGTTCTATTATGTCATCATCCGATAGCGTGTTGTTACGATTTGGTATGAACATTATGTTATTTTCCAGTTCAATTTGAATTGTGGTGCCGTATTTACTTGTCACCCGTTTAGCATTTTTTACTGTATATTTAGTTGAGTCGTTTAGCTCTTTTATATGGATTAATGTTTTCTTATTTAAATTGTTGAACTTTGTTATCAAGTTTGTTGGATTCATTGTCAAAAATGTTAATTAATTAATTAAATTTAATTTTTAAATATATATTTTTTTTCTTCTCTTTTTGACAGATTGCTCAATCTGCTTTTGTAAACTGACGTATTAAATATTTCTACCAATCTTTAAATAGGTAAACAAATTCTTAAAAGAAAGATCAGTAACGTAGCTATCTCTTTTTCTCATATTGTAATTACATTTTACGTAAATTTTTTGTTTTTTCACTGATAGAATTGTAGTGAAAGAGATAGTTACATATTTTGACGTTCTAAGGTGTAACTGAAACAAAAAATTACAAAACAAAAGATTAGAGAGATAGTTATATTAATGTGCTAAAGTGTAACTGAAACAAAAAAATTTCAAAAGAACTCACAATTTTTTGTAAAATTTTAATTTCACAAGAATATTTTACTATAAATAAGAATGTAAACCTTTCAAGAGTACTAATACAGGGTGGCCCAGAAAGACCGAAATGGTGTAAATTCCTTATAACTTTTTATTTAAGACATATTTTTTTAATTTTTTGTTTTTTAAATACAGTAAATTTATAGGGAATATTTTTAGATTAGTTGTTAAAAATGATATCCCGCAAGTGGAGGCCATTTTCTGCTTCGCACAAATGATCTCTTTTCAACACATTTTCCATGACCTTTCGAAAAACTTCCGGTGTTATGTTGTTAATTTCGTCTGGAATATTGGTTTTTAATTCCTCAATAGTCCTAGGCTTATTAACATAAACTTTCCCTTTTAAATAACTCCAAAGGAAACAGTCTGGAGCGGTTAAATCCGGGGAACGCGGAGGCTAATTAAAATTGCTTCTACGCGAATTTATTCTTTCCCCAAAGATGTCGCGTAAAATAGCCATTGTGGCCCTCGGAGTGTGCGCTGTGGCTCCATCCTGTTGGAACCATATTTGCGGATGGTATTCCACGGCTGGCCTTACAAAATTTTTCAACATGGCCCGATATCGATCACCATTGATGGAAATGGCGACATCTCTTTCATTTTCCAAAAAATATGGACCAATGATCCTTTCTGAAGAAACACCGCACCAAACAGTACACTTAACTGGGTGTAATTGTCGTTGATGAAGTACTCTCGGGTTTTCCTAAAGTTTTGCTTGTTAACAAACCCATTTAATTGGAAATGGGCTTCGTCACTCATAAATAAGTTATGAATAATGGAAATGGAAAGAGCACATTTGTGCGAAGCAGAAAATGGCCACCACTTGCGGGATACAATTTTTAATAACTAATCTAAAAATATTCCCTATAAATTTACAGTATTTAAAAAACAAAAAATTAAAAAAATATGTCTTAAATAAAAAGTTATAAGGAATTCACACCACTTCGGTCTTTCTGGGCCACCCTGTATAAAAATAGCATTCAAGAAAAAAGTATTCTTTAAAAAAAGAAAATTAAAATAAAAATAAAAAAAAATGAGTCAAGTACGTGAACGATTATTTGATTTTCTTAATTCCTTTGAGGACTTATTGCTCTATGAGCATAAAGAAACCATCAATTTTTTCGTCTCCATGCTCACTGAAAATGAGGACTATGGAGTTATAGAACAAGAGGACTCTGATAGTGGGCATTTTGCCAGCTGCCCCTGGTATAGCCAAGGATGCGAGGAAGGGCCGGACACATGTCGATGTACCATGTTCCACATAAGGAAAAAAGTTATTTTTAAGATTATTGAAACTTATAAAAATTTGTCAAAAATAAATAATGAACAAATATAGAATATATATGTATGTGTATGGGTTTTATTTAGTTTTTCATTGTTTTTTTTTTTTTTAATATAAATATGTATATATAGAGATTAATAGAGCGAAAAAACTATTAGTTTAAATATTATTTTCATTGAGGATGGATAAACGTACTTTAAAAAATATATTTCACAACAATCAAGAACGAAAACCTCAAATATATGATTTGGTTTTTGAGTTTGAATACTTGCTCAATTGGAAATTGAAGACTTCATGTGGATTTTCAACAGCTTTTGGCTTTAAGCCAATGATATGGTTGAATTATAAAAATAAGCAATTCATTGGACTGGATCGGGAAGAGTGGTTACATCTCATGTGTTATAAGGAGTATATTCATGATATGCTTAATCGTCGGGATTTTTTAAACTCTATAAATATAATTGATAATGAAAGTGAGAGAGATGTTGAATATAAGTTTCAATATAAAAGAGGTGTTTGTTTTTTAGTCATCATACAAGGAAACTTTAAAATAAAAATCGATTCTGACACTTGGAGATCACTCACTCAAATTCTAGTATTTTTTACATCAATTTTATGTTGGAACAGCATTCTGAGAAAACAAATCCTTCATTTCTATCATGAATATTATATACCAACCTGCTCCGCTTTAAACAAAACAAAACTTCAAATCAATGAAATACAAGGAATACACGAAAGGGATGTAAAGATTGAATTAACACGACTTTGTTATGAGATTGGAGAAAAAATGCAACACAAGATTGTAACAGATGTGAAAATTCATAAATTTTATTTAAGGATGGATAATAAATAAAAAAAAAATGTACACAAAAATATTTGTTTTTTAATGTTTTTTGTTTTTATTTATTTTTTATTTTAATATTAGTGTATGTTTTATTTAAAAAACTAAATAACTAGACAATATTTCTTAAATAAAAAATAATTTACAATAGACACAAAGATTTTTACTTAAAACTAAATAATTATAATTAGAGAAATAAATTACAGAAGCTTTAATTTGTATACATATTTTACTCATCTTCTTGAAGTTTTTCTATTTCTAATAATAACATATCAAGTTCATAATCAGGATTTGTTTCATCAATTTCAATATGATGCCATGCATATGTGTTTATACCATCACTTTTGACGTTTCTCTTGTCATATTGATAACTAAATATTACTTTATGTATTTGCATAGTATATAATTCATGCAACTTAGACTTAAAAGTGAGCATATTATCATAAACATTTGATCTGTTAAATAAACAATCTCTATACGAACTTAGGCTATACTTATCTAAAACACATTTTTTTACTCCTTTAGATTTTTTAATTTCATTTCTATTTTGTACAGTAAAGGAGTACATTTTAGACCGTAGTCCCACGAATTCTTCCATAATCATCCCACAATTCTCATCTTTCATCATACCCAGAACTTTTTTGTTTACGAGTGGAATCCCGTAATCATTTGTTTCTGGATAGTCAGAAGTGTCAAATTCATGTTCTATATCATTTTTAATGTCTGCGTAAAAGTCTTCAGTTTGTATTGTGTATATGAATGAGTCAGTATCCATGTAATTTAATTTCAATTTTGACTTGAATTTAGGTTGCATGTATCTATAATGAAAATTATACATCTTCCATTTAGAAAGTTCTAGCACACAAAATCCTAAATATATTGGCTTATTATAACATGTCTTCACTCGATTCATTTGAATCGCTACCATATCTTCTGAAAATATTGCTAAGCTATGAAAATTTGATTTAGATATCCAATTTTGAGCACCCAAGCGGTTTCGGTTTAATGTAGTCCAACTGGTAACAATCCTCACATCTTTCCTTTTGTCCACATTCTCCATGGTTTTCCCATATACTGCGTTGTTGAGCAATTAAAATTTTTTTTTTTCAAAGTTATTTCTAGCTTTGGCTCTGTATTTAGTATTAAGATCTATATAATCTTTCAACCATGGAGACTGCTTAAAAGTTAGAACTCTATGTATTTTTTTCAAAATCAAACCGTTTTCTAGACATTGTTTAAGTACTCTGTAATGAATTATATAAGAATGTTTTGGCGAAAAATCAGTTATTAGTTTTTTATATTTTGATGCTCCAATTTCCTTGTTTTCGGCACAGAAAGGAAGATCGTTATGCATGTTATGTAAAGAAGAAGGATATTCTAAATCAACCTCATATACATAACCATCATTTGAATTATCATCTATTAACTGCGGATTAATATTTAGTTCTTCGCCTTTTAACCATCTGAATACTCCATAAGGAAGATGTTCAGACATGGCCCAACCATAAAGATTGTTTGCATCTAAATACATAAGAAATTTGGAAGGTTTATTTTTATCAAAAGTGTCTAAATACTTATTATTTGCCTTGGAGTATCTTTTACAACATTGGACAATTCCACCTCGTATCCCTCTTTTAAAGAAATTGTACATGTCGATATCGGTTATTAGCTCTAATTCAATGTTTGTATGCTTAAGCATAGCATCCCAAGATAGCCCCGGGGCAGTATAGTATTGACAGGGGTCCAAGCTATAAATTTTTTTACAGACATTTCTAAAATTTTCAAAAATATCCGTTAGGAG
Organism: Tachina fera; assembly: GCA_905220375.1. NCBI lineage: Eukaryota > Metazoa > Arthropoda > Insecta > Diptera > Tachinidae > Tachina > Tachina fera. The sequence continues at coordinate 76,196,472 of LR999965.1, read as the reverse complement.
AAGCACATCTGTTTTCAAATACAATTCCATATAATCTTTCAAAGTTTTGCAGTTAAAAATTGCCCAGACTTCATTCGCATGCGCATAGTCTTCAATAGAACATTCTTTGTTATTAAGTTTATTAAAGAAATCTTTTCTAGGTGGAAGTTGTGTTTCATTAAGTTTTTCAAAAGAATCAAGATAATCATAGGGAAAAATTCCTTTCCTCCTTATGAGATTAAATTCTTGGCTTGTTTGAAATTGTGCTCTAATAGTATGAAAATCGTTGACGGTAAGATTATTTGCCAACGATTCCAAACTATCGGCCATAAAACGCATTGTATCAAGAAACCTAAGTTCAAAATCTGTACCATCACTCATATTAATAAATTGAGATATAGATATATATAACTCTTTATTTAACGGAAGGACTTTTATATTTGTCGCAACCTTACTTAATTCTTTCACAAAAAGATGAGAATCATAGGATGAATAGTTATAAAAATAAATTGGAATAAACTTGGGTACTTGATAACTTAGGTTGCATCTGTTATGCGCAGCACCTCGATATTTACCGCTTATATGACAATGATCTCTCACACGATCATTATTTAAGTATTGTCCACATATGTGACAAGTTATCGCATTGTAAAATGTTATATTTTCTTCATCTGTCAAGTTCTCCATTTCAATTGTTTTTGTGAGATAATTGTTATATATATCTTGACAATCTTGATTCAAAAATGTAACAAATTTTTCAGAAGCATCTTTACCCGTATAAATTCTCAGCTTATCCAATTTATTGTCATGCTTACACTTAATAAAATAGCTGAATGCGCAGGGTACATGTGACTGATTTAATTTAGTTTTACTACTAACACTAAAGTCTATCTGTTGCAAAACACATTCAAAATCGGCGTATACAACAAAAGGGACGTCAATTTTTCTATGGTGGCTCTTGAACCGCAGTATGGAGTCTTCTGCCTTTGGCATTGTGGTAACTATTTTACCACATTCCATTTTATGTTTCTCCATAATATTTTCAAGATGGGTGTATTGCAGGCAGCTGTTGCAAAATAAGAATCGTTCGCAATGTGTCGTTGTTTGCCTTTTTAGTAGACTGTAAGACATCAAAAACTCGTATTGTATTATTTAATTTTAAATACTTTCCAATATATTACTTACTTTGAAATATCTTTTATAAAAATATAGTGATGCCCATCCACGTTTTCCAATAGCAATAAGTTAACATGCTTGGTCTTCTCATTTTGGGTTATATAAAATGGTCCAATTAGTTCATCACTCTCGTCGTCATATCCAAACACATTCAACTAACATCATTCTGTCCCTCAAATTCCTTAATATATTTTAGTGACATCGGAAATGTCAAATTTGAAAAATCAATTGTAGTTCCATCTTGAAGCGAAATTATATTAGCACTAATATCTTCAATGTTATATGAAGAGCATCGATTCGGAAAATTGATAGCCGAGGTACTCATTGCCGCAATTAAGGCCCACTTAAAACAGTAATTATCACTGTTTTCAATGTTAATGCAAGCACCACGACTAGCAAGCTTCTGCGGGGTGCTAATCCAATGAGCTCCTTTTACCAAAGAAGATTTATTAATATTAAGTTCAGCTCGAACTATGCGAACAAGAGTCCATCCGGAATCTCTTTCCTGAAACTCAGACATTTTATTTTGAATTTCTCTGACCTGCTTACAGAAAAATTCATTCACGTCATCTGCTCTAGTCAACAAGCTCATTTTTGCTGTATGTACTATTATTATTATTTCTAATTCTTCGCCCACAATTTTTAAATATTCTGCAACTATACTTATATTAAATTTCAATATAGTATGTTGCTTCAAATGGTACTCAAGCCTCTCTATAAAAGTCGATTCATTTTCGACAACAAAATCTTCAAAGAGAAGTTGATCCTTTTTATTTTGTATTCCATAAGAAATAATATTATTTTTAAATGCTCTTCTGATCTCATAATATTTCATACACTCTCCATCAATGTTGATATTATTATTTGTTGAGCTACTTCCTAAATCCTGTAAACCTTGCTGTTGTTGTTGTTGTTGATGTTCATAAGTATTTGTGTACTATTGCATGGAGGTAGAGGGTTGTTGCCAATACATTTGTTTTTGTTGTTGTTGTAGTTGATATTGCAATTGTTGGTCAGTATTTGGGTACCATTGCATGGCCGTAGGATATGGTTACTGTTGTTGAGGATATTGATATTGTTGTTGAGGATATTGATATTGTTGTTGTTCTTGAGGATATTGGTATTTTTGTTGTTGAGGATATTGATATTGTTGTTGTTGTTGAGGATATTGATATTGTTGTTGTTCTTGAGGATATTGGTATTGTTGTTCTTGAGGATATTGATATTGTTGTTGAGGATATATATATTGTTGTTGTTGTTGAGGATACTGATATTGTTGTTGTTGTTCTTGAGGATATTGGTATTGTTGTTGTTGTTGTTGTTGAGGATATTGATATTGTTGCTGTTGTTGAGGATATATATATTGGTCCTCAACACCATGATTTTGGATGTGATCCAAAAAGCATTTTTTGTATTTATAAATCTTTTTACACACATTGCACTCATAAGCTAAAGAATTCATTTTCTTTTTATTTTTTTTATTTTAGTTTATACAATATTATTATATATAAATATATATTTAATATTATTATATTTAATATTTTTTATTCAAAAGTCACTTTGATTATTTACGTATTAACAGCGAAATTACTGAGGATTTGACACTTGTAGAGACAATGCTTTACTTGCTGCTAGAATAGAAAACTTCTCAATTTATACAAGTTACGATTAAGTCATATGCACAATGTAAAAGTCAATAGACAGAGACAAATGTCAGCAAGCAGTGAAAATAACAACCAATCTTCGACAATCCTCAATATCACAAACATCAAATTCTTTACAAAAGAAGTTAAAAGAATGAATAAATACAACACGCATAAATTGTATATTTTATTCATTTCTTCAAACTCTTTACACATAAAAAAATTAAAATCAAACAACAACAAAAACAAAACATTGATATCTCACCAGCATAAATAATTACTTTCTAAATTACCCTTCCATGTCCCCAGCTAATAAAACGAATATTACAAACAACAAAAAGTTCACACTATGATATTTTGTGACATCGCAACAGTGTGCCCTAGTGGTAACGTTTATCATTTCCGTTTTGTATTCCATATAAAAAAAAAAACATAATGTGAAAGGCGTTGCACACATTTTAAAAAATGATTAGAACACAAGAAAATGTCAGATTTGTACTCGGCATTGCACATATACATATACGACTACTTACCCATCTGCCAACGCTCAAGTTATTGTAAAAACATACACACGTATGAGCATAACGTTGGCTCCCGTGATCACGCATCTCTAATTCCCTTTGACAATCATAAATATCTTAGACTTCATTTTTTTACCTCTTCAAACTCTTTAAATATAGGAAATAGAAAAATCAAACTAAATACAACCAACAACAAAAAACATTCATAGATTTCCCACAAGCATACATAATTTCTTTCTAAAATAATCTTCCATGACCACCAGCTAAAAAAAGAATATTGCAAAAAGATAAAAGCAACATTTTTCTCTATGCACACACGCACTTACACTCTAAAATCATAAACCTGCTTCAACCGCTTAACAAACAATAAAAAATTCCATTCAAAATTAAAATTAAAACAAAAACATACATAAAATCCTTCGTACCTACATAATTAACTATGTATATCGACGAACGGATATCAAACCATGATTTATCTCACAAACCATATATTTTATTCATGTCTTCGAACTCTTTAAACATAGGAAAAAAATAAATAAAAATCAAACTATATAAAACCAACAACAAAAAACATTCATTGATTTCCACACAATTTCTTTCTCAAGTACCCTTCCGCACCGCTTAACAAACGAAAAATCATACTACGTACAAACAAGCCCCACGTGCATACATAATTAACTATGCGCATCGGCGAACGGATATCAAACCATAAAATTAAAACAAACACACATCGACGGCCGACATCAAACTACCCTTTTCTACGTACAAACCGTCCATAACCCTCGTCACTTCGCACCATTGACAGTAATTACCTTAATATGTAAATTTTAGCCCATAAATTACAAAATTTCGATTTAAATTACCCAAATTTGACAATTTTTATTGCTGGGGCGCATACATTCTACTACTACTACTGGTGTTTTTTTCAACTGATTATTTTATTTACTACAGGGTTATTTCAAAATACAAATATAAACAACCCAGTGAAAAAAGATACTCCAAAAAAATAATGAAAATGTAGAGTTTGCGATCTGGAAGTAGTGAAAATTTCGATCTGATCGAATATATATATATATATATATATATATATATATATATATATATATATATATATATATATATATATATATATTTATAAAACTTTAACTCGGCTTAAAGTGTATTTTATTTAAATTTTTTTTTTAAATAACTTTCAGTCACATTTAATTTTTTTATGAATTGGAGCCTTTAATGTTCGAAAGAAAGAAGAAAGAAAGTCATCAGCAGACTTCAACCAAAAAATTTTTGAAATAAGGCAAAAAAAAACTTCATATGATTATAGAACAACTATAAATATGTTATTAAGAATTACGTACACAAACATAATAGGCAATATTCATAAAAATTATTTTGGGTTAGAAAATGCTTAACAAACAAATTTTCTTACAAAGTTTGTTTTGTAAACCTGTTGTAAACCAAAATTATTCTTGATGAATACGGCAGAATAAGCTTAAAAGATTCAAGCAAAAATCTTTGCAGGCTAACATCTTCGATTTTGAATCTCATTAAGTTTTTACAATCAGATGCCACATTGGTTGAAGTCTGCTGATGAGTTAGCGGCTTTTCCACACGCAAAGTTTTCTTTGCAAAGTCTTGAGTTTGTTGAAGAAAAAAGAGTATAGAATAAGATCTATTTTCTCTTCTCTCCTACAAACTGAAGCCTTTGCAAAGTAAATTTTGCTTATGGAAAAACCGCCTTTCTCTAAGAGAAACCAAATGCATATAACCAACGAACAAATAAAAATTCCTTATAGTTATGTGCCAACAATATAAAAATTAATGAGAAAAGAAATCGGATATATAAAAAATTATACAAAAATTAATTTAATTTGTTGCATAACTATCCAAAGGTCTTTGAAGTTTTGTTTCATTCAAGTTCACTTAACTGAAAATTCTTTCCATTTATGCAAATTAATGTGGAAAAACATTACATTTTGAATAAGCTTAGGGCTACAAATCGTAATCAGAAAAAGCTCCTTTTATATCAGATATTTGTTTCCAGAAGCTGGCCAAAGTTACTTTTTCTTTTTCTTCAATGATGTCTTCTAAATTCAAAAATATTAACGCCCCTGTGTATAAGCAAAAATTGGCATGAAGTTAGCATAAGTGGCAAAATTTAACATGATATTAAATAGTTTTGCCATGAAACTTCACATTAAAAATCATGCTAGGACTTAGAGGTGGATTAAGATTAGGTAATGCGACCATTTTTAATGCCAAATTGTATGGAGGTACTCGTCAACACTTAATTCAATTTCGTCATTTTTGCTAATCTCATGCCAATTTTTATTTTATACATAGGGCCGTAACTTTCTAAACTATGAGTCGTTCACACATAAAAGAAACAAAAAGTGGTAACAGTAATAGAAAAAATGTAAAAAAATGCACTGTAATTGGAGTTGAAAAATCTGTTTTTTAGGGCAAAAATCTTCAAATCTGGATTTCGTCTTTTTGGAGGGGTAAAAATCTGCAAAATCCAGATAAATCTGCATTTTTGGCAACCGTGCTTTCATTACAAAACACGTTTTGATGAATCAAAACAATTCACGTATTCCATTTGCAAGAAAGTTTCATATATAAGGCAATTCTCGTTGTACATACATAGTGAACAGTCGATTTAGCGGAGTTTTTATTTCATACTAAACAAAAAAAAATCATACGAAAAAATATTCGGAAGACATATTGTTATTGACAAATAAACTTTATTTGCATTGCTTATATTTTTTACATACTCATAAATAACAAAAACACAAAAAACCCGCAAACAAAAAAACAAATAAACAAACAAAAGTGCCCTTGAGGAATACTCTATATGAGTACCTCAAAAACAAATAACTGTGAAGTGAGTTCTAATGGCAGAAATGCCTATTATACTGTGAGTTCTGAAGCTCTTAATGAAAATAATAAAAATAAACAATCTGATGATAGACTTAATGAGAGCTCTGAAGCTCTTAATGAAAACAAAATAAATGAGAAATCTGATAACAGACTTTTTTTAACGGCGAGGCCACTTTTTCGTCAGCGATCAACTTCGCTTTGTTCAATGCCAACTAGTGATTCGTTAACATTACCGTTGCCTAGTACTGCTACATTTAACTCAGCGATATCATCCGCTTCGGACTCGAGGTCATCACTTAACCAAGTTTTTACTGAAATTAAGAGCAGACTAAAACCCATGGCCCAAGTCGGAATGGACAGATATATAAGTGTTGTAAAGCGCGGACGAAGCCCAAAGTCTTCGAAAATTTCATCTGCTCCAAAAATGTCTAGAGATAACAGCGCATCCTCTATTAACCGTCAAAATAGTTTTCAAATATTACAAGATGACAACAACGAACCAGATGTATCTACGAACAAAACATCCAAGCCGACACCAATCTATTTGAGAGAAAAAAATTCAAACGCTCTTCTTAATAATTTAATTTCAGTCATTGATGAGAATAAATTTCACATCGTTCCAATAAAACGTGGTAACATTGATGAAACCAAAATTCAAATTTATGAAGAAAAAGATTTTCGCAAAATGATTACTGAATTTGAAAAAAGTAAAACAAGTTTCTACACATATCAGCTTAAGAGTGCTAAAGGCCTGCAGATCGTATTGAAGGGCATAGATTCCTATGTTGCTCCCGAAGAAATAAAAGATGCACTCGTCCTCCAGGGATTTAAGGTAAAAAATGTATCTAACATAATAAATAGGGAGAAGATTCCTCAACCTCTATTTCGCGACGAACTTGAGCCAAACGATATAAAATTTAAAAAAAACGAGACTCATCCAATTTATAATTTAAAATATCTCTTATACCGAAAAATAACTGTTGAAGAACCACACAAACGTTCTGGACCCGTACAGTGCCATAATTGTCAAGAATATGGTCAGACAAAAACTTACTGCAAGTTACCTTCAGTTTGTGTTATCTGAGGTGAATTGCACGGTACTGCTGGTTGTACTAAACCTAAAGATCTAGCAGAAAGCAAAAACCTAAATTAGCTCCAGCACAAACAGCAAACGCTTACTCCGCCACTTTTGCTCAAATGAGCCAACCTGTCACTTCAAGTGTATCGTATGCCGATGCAGCTGAGACTAGTTCTATTCCCACTCAAAATATTCCACCTCAAAATAATTCAACGAATGCAAACTCAAGCTTTAATTTTAGCCGCCTTGAAGCTACTATTGAGAATCTGGTGCTGACTATAAATAATTTTACAACACATATGACTAGCATGATGCAAGATATGCTGAGAATGCAGAATACTCTGCTTTAAGCATTAGTTAAGCAGCCATGAACACGTTAAAGATATGTTTTTGGAACGCAAACGGCATTCGCCATCATAAAAATTAGCTTGAGCACTTCCTCACGGAAAAAAATATTCATATAATGTTGGTTTCTGAGACTCATTTCACTTCAAGAAGTCTATTCAAAATTAATGGCTACATTTTGTATGATTCAAAGGACCCAAGAGAAAGAGCTTGCGGGGGATCAGCAATTTTAATAAAGTCAAGACTCAAGCATTATATTGTTGACAACATTTCTGAAAGACATCTATGTACAAGCAACGAATATTTGTGTCGAAAATTTTTGCACAAATTTTGTCATATCATCAATTTACTCCCCTTCTAGATTCGCAATTACTGAGGATCAATATGAGGATTTCTACAAATCTTTTGGCCCTTGTTTCGTAGCAGCTGGCGACTATAATGCAAAACATACTTCCTGGGGTTCGCGTCTTATCACACCTAGAGGACGAGCGTTGTTCAACACAATTTCAAAAATGGGCTTGGACATCATTTCGAGTGGTGAGCCCACTTACTGGCTTACTGACATACATAAAATTCGGGAAAATTATAGATATTGGCGTCATGAAAAATATTTCTAGGGAATTATTTCACGTTGAAGCTTCTCTAGGTCTATTGTCCGATCACTCTCCCACGATCGTTACAATTTGTAGCCCACTGAAAAGTGACTTACCTCACCCATACATGAAGATGATCAATCGTGTTAATTGGCTGGGCATCAAAAAATATATTAGTAGACATTGTAGTGAAAACATTAATCTAAGAACTCATGATGATGTTGAATCTAATATTGCCAATCTTAACGAAAATATTAAGCAGGCTGCTGAAAATGCCACTTCCTCCCATCCGCAGACTGGGTTTAATAGAATATATTCTACAGATACTAAACATCTCGTATGTGAAAAAAGAAGAGCTAGAAGAGAATGGCAACTGCACAGATCACCCCAAAATAAAATTAGAATTAAAGAGTGCACTAAAAGACTCCTAGAGCTGCTTGCATATGAAAAAACTGCATCTCTTAATAAATATTTGCAAAATCTCGATGTCACACAAGCATCTAATTACTCTTTGTGGCACGCTGCGAAAAGAATTAAAACACCCGTTGAGTTTAAACCACCTCTGCACACTTCTACCGGAGTTTGGGCCAGGAGTGATATTGAAAAAGGTAACTTGTTTGCAAAGCATTTAAAATCCGTATTTACCCCAAAACACATGTACTGGTGTTGTTGATTTCCCGAGTGTAGTTATCCTACCCCCTCGACCCATAAAATTTAAAATGTGTGCTGTACAAAATCTAATTGCTGAACTCAACCCGAAAAAAGCACCGGGTATTGATGGAATTAGTAACCAGATGCTAATAAAATTGCCTCGCGTTGCAATTAGAATCATGTTATTCATTTTTAATGCCATTTGACGAGTAGAGTATTATCCACGCCACTGGAAGCTTGCAAAGGTCAAAATGATTTCAAGGCTGGGCAAATATATTACCAAGGCAGAATCATACAGGCCAATAAGTCTGCTATCAACAATGTCAAAACTATTCGAAAAACTGCTCATGTCAAAATTTTCCCCAATTCTAGTTGGTAGTGGGTGCATCCCAAACCATCAATTTGGTTTTAGAAGTCAGCATAGCATCATTGCACAAACGCATAGATTGGTTCAATGTATAAGAAAAACATTTGAAGAAAAGAAGTACCGTACTGCACTGTTTATTGACGTTTCGCACTCATTGGATAAAGTGTAGCATGAAGGCCTAATCTTAAAATTAATATCATATCTACCAATACATTTTCTGAATTTATTAGAAAGTTATATTACTACCCGGAAGTTCACGATTGTGGAAGGAGAATTCATGACTGTGCCTGAATATATATCATCCGGTGTGTCACAGGGGAGCATACTGGGGCCAGTTTTGTATTTGATTTATACTTGTGATATGCCTTTGAGCAGCAATATCCACATATCTACGTTTGCCGATGATACAGCCTGCCTAAGTATACACGAAAACCCTCACGAGGCTTCTCGATATCTACAAGAACATATTACACAACTGGAACTATGGTTAAAATTGTGAATACTTACATGGAAACACCATATTGACTCAAAGCTAATACAAATGAAACTTAAACTAACTCAGATATATTGGCTGATTGGTAGAAATTGGCCTAATACTTATATTTTAGATTTAAGATTTGAATACTTATTGTTAGTTCGTATTAGAAGATACAACAATTAAATAAATGTATTAAAAAAATATATATACATAAGGCAGAAATTTACATCAACTGACACCATACACAGTGGACCAACCCAGAAGAACGCTGATGATGAAGGTTTAGTGGCCTTCGAAAACGGCTGGCTGATCCGTTCAACTATGTGTTGTCAGAATATTTACAACCTTTTAAAATACTGTTAATACCATCTTGGGCATATGGTCTACGTTACTCCGCCCATATTTGTGCAACACCATATTAAGCAAATTTACTTTGCATTAATATGTTTAATAAATAAATAAATAATTTCACTTTTTTTGCAAAAAATAGAAAAAAATTTTGTTTTTATTAAAATATCAATAAAATTAATTATATTTCATTACATAATAAAAAATAAAGAATAAGTGGTCATAAATAAATTAAAGTGACATCAGCAGTTGTCGAATTTTTGTAATCAGAAGAGTGCTTAGAAAAAGTCACCGAGAGAAATGTATTCACGTATGTAAGTATATTCATTTATTTACATAAGAAACCGATTGCTGTTCGGCACTCTAATGGCACTGGCCAGCTACATATGAATTGCATCAATCCACCTGAGCTGCCCAAGCAACTGTAAGTATGGCCGACTTCCTAAACGCAAGCTGCACTGCATATTTACAATGCATACACTTCGTAAACGCATTTGTAAACTTTATGGCAACGTCCAATGTTCCTAATCGTTTGGCAACTCATTTTGATGAGTATCAGTTGTCAAAATCGCGCATCATTTTTATTTTGTAGGCAAACATATGAATGACTTGCATAGCGACTTTCCTAAAGGCCGACAAAATGCAAAAAATTTCTCTGCAACGCAAGGTTGCACTTAAGACATGTTTAGCATTGCACACGCATTTTTTTAAATTATGAATTACAACTTGCGTTTAGGAAGTCGGCCTATATTTTATTTTGCGCTTACGTATGTTAAAAGCTGCTTTGCAGATTTAAAGCCAAAAGCCAGTAACGATATAAAAATGCAGATCAAGAGACTATTTTTACAATACATAAGTACATACATATTTACTATATGAGTCTTCTACAGTTAGTTGCAAGGAGTATTATAGTATTCCATAAAATATGTGAAAATATTCCATTTATTAAGCAAACATTTAAAAAAATAAGTAAATTTACTTAAATGTTTACAAATGTTTACAAAAAAATAAAAATACTCCCAAATGAAAACTGACAGCTGTTAGGTGCTTGGTTTATTTGCAATAACAAAACAGATAACATTGGTTTCTATGACACATAAAACCAACATCAATTCCATTCGAACATAAAAACGACAACATTGGTTTTCATGACACCAAAGCATTTTTTCGTATCGTTTTCAAAATCAATTCTGATAACATTGGTTTCTGTGGCACCCCTGATTGTTTAGGAAAAATTAGGTATAAAAAATACTTGCAAATAACTTCCCAGGCAGAAAAAGACATTTACCACGAAGTTGCTACGGTTGTACGTCAAAACTATAAAAACAGTGTTATCAAGCTTATAAATAATTATTTTAACACCGGAGCAGTGTTGTCAGATTTAATTTCAGCCTCCTAATAAAACATTAAATTTACGCTACAAAAATTATTTTTATTTTGTAATTACTTTGCAAATATTGTTAAATTTTAATATCAGTAGGTAACGTCTATCGAAAAACATAAAAATTATATTCATGGGTGTCACAGAAACCATGTCGGTTTTGCTGATTGCCATTTTTGCAAACCAATGTTGGTTTCATTTGGTGTCATGAAACCAATTTGGCTTAAAAAGCGATACGAACTTTAGCCCGTTCAAATCATAAATATAGAAAAAAATTAAGTTCGAAAAATAATAATTAAAATTAACTAAAATTAATAGCCATGGGCCTGTGGCAAAAATTAAATAAATATACTTAATAGTAACAAACAAAAAAGTTTGTCTTAAGTAGAACAAAAATAAGCAAATTAACTAACATGTGCATAATAAGTAAAGAATAAAAACGTCAATGGTAAGTCTGTTGTAAATTAGAGATGGTAAATTTGGGCTTTCATTACAAAACACGATGAATCAAAACAATCACGTATTCCATTTGCAAGAAAGTTTCATATATAAGGCAGAAATTTACATCAACTGACACCACACACTGTGGACCAACACAGAAGAAGGCTGATGATGAAGGTTTACTGGCCTTCGAAAACGGCTGGCTGTTCCGTTCAACTATGTGTTGTCAGAATATTTACAACTAACTTTGATGTTCGATGAATCAAAATAATTCACGTATTCCATTTGCAAGAAAGTTTCATATATAAGGCAGAAATTTACATCAACTGACACCACACACAGTGGACCAACACAGAAGAACGCTGATGATGAAGGTTTAGTGGCCTATGTGTTGTCAGAATATTTACAACTAACTTTGATGTTATTTGTTCATTAATAATTATCACATGTAATTTCGCTTAAAAAGCGATGCGATCTTTAGTCCGTTCAAATCATAAATATAGAAACAAATTAAGTTCGAAAAATAATAATTAAAACTGAGCAAGTTGGTTTTGTTAATTTCGAATGTAACTAAAACCAATGATCGAATCAGCTGTTGCTCACATTTGCTTATTTGTTTACAAAATTTTAATTTTACTTTTCAGTCGTTAAGCAGCTCTGGGTCGAGGAACATCTCTCGCGTCATCGTAATTATTTCTTAAGTGCGGTCAGGCTTGTGTGTGTTGTTTGGCCTTCGAGAGTTTATCGTCTCGCTCGCACTGGTTGACAGATCTGCCACGGATAACCGTATAATCTTGCGGTTTTTTGTGGAATTTATTTAACAACCACTTGCCTACTTCCCATGTGAAGGCATAGGTCGTGTACAGTCATTCACAAAACCTTTTAAAATACTGTTAATACCATCTTGGGCATATGGTCTACGTTACTCCGCCCATATTTGTGCAACACCATATTAAGCAAATTTACTTTGCATTAATATGTTTAATAAATAAATAAATAATTTCACTTGTTTTGGAAAAAATAGAAGAAAAAAAATATTGTTTTCATTAAAATATCAATAAAATTAATTATATTTCATTACATAATAAAAAATAAGTATGTAAGTATATTCATTTATTTATGTAAGAAACCGATTGCAGTTCGGCACTCTAGTGGCACTGGCCAGCTACATATGAATTGCATCAATCCACCTGAGCTGCCCAAGAAAGTGTAAGTATATTTTATTTTGCGCTTACGTATGTTAAAAGCTGCTTTGCAGATTTAAAGCCAAAAGCCAGTAACGATATAAAAATGCAGATCAAGAGACTATTTTTACAATACATAAGTACATACATATTTACTATATGAGTCTTCTACAGTTAGTTGCAAGGAGTATTATAGTATTCCATAAAATATGTGAAAATATTCCATTTATTAAGCAAACATTTAAAAAAATAAGTAAATTTACTTAAATGTTTACAAATGTTTACAAAAAAATAAAAATACTCCCAAATGAAAACTGACAGCTGTTAGGTGCTTGGTTTATTTGCAATAACAAAACAGATAACATTGGTTTCTATGACACATAAAACCAACATCAATTCCATTCGAACATAAAAACGACAACATTGGTTTTCATGACACCAAAGCATTTTTTCGTATCGTTTTCAAAATCAATTCTGATAACATTGGTTTCTGTGGCACCCCTGATTGTTTAGGAAAAATTAGGTATAAAAAATACTTGCAAATAACTTCCCAGGCAGAAAAAGACATTTACCACGAAGTTGCTACGGTTGTACGTCAAAACTATAAAAACAGTGTTATCAAGCTTATAAATAATTATTTTAACACCGGAGCAGTGTTGTCAGATTTAATTTCAGCCTCCTAATAAAACATTAAATTTACGCTACAAAAATTATTTTTATTTTGTAATTACTTTGCAAATATTGTTAAATTTTAATATCAGTAGGTAACGTCTATCGAAAAACATAAAAATTATATTCATGGGTGTCACAGAAACCATGTCGGTTTTGCTGATTGCCATTTTTGCAAACCAATGTTGGTTTCATTTGGTGTCATGAAACCAATTTGGCTTAAAAAGCGATACGAACTTTAGCCCGTTCAAATCATAAATATAGAAAAAAATTAAGTTCGAAAAATAATAATTAAAATTAACTAAAATTAATAGCCATGGGCCTGTGGCAAAAATTAAATAAATATACTTAATAGTAACAAACAAAAAAGTTTGTCTTAAGTAGAACAAAAATAAGCAAATTAACTAACATGTGCATAATAAGTAAAGAATAAAAACGTCAATGGTAAGTCTGTTGTAAATTAGAGATGGTAAATTTGGGCTTTCATTACAAAACACGATGAATCAAAACAATCACGTATTCCATTTGCAAGAAAGTTTCATATATAAGGCAGAAATTTACATCAACTGACACCACACACTGTGGACCAACACAGAAGAAGGCTGATGATGAAGGTTTACTGGCCTTCGAAAACGGCTGGCTGTTCCGTTCAACTATGTGTTGTCAGAATATTTACAACTAACTTTGATGTTCGATGAATCAAAATAATTCACGTATTCCATTTGCAAGAAAGTTTCATATATAAGGCAGAAATTTACATCAACTGACACCACACACAGTGGACCAACACAGAAGAACGCTGATGATGAAGGTTTAGTGGCCTATGTGTTGTCAGAATATTTACAACTAACTTTGATGTTATTTGTTCATTAATAATTATCACATGTAATTTCGCTTAAAAAGCGATGCGATCTTTAGTCCGTTCAAATCATAAATATAGAAACAAATTAAGTTCGAAAAATAATAATTAAAACTGAGCAAGTTGGTTTTGTTAATTTCGAATGTAACTAAAACCAATGATCGAATCAGCTGTTGCTCACATTTGCTTATTTGTTTACAAAATTTTAATTTTACTTTTCAGTCGTTAAGCAGCTCTGGGTCGAGGAACATCTCTCGCGTCATCGTAATTATTTCTTAAGTGCGGTCAGGCTTGTGTGTGTTGTTTGGCCTTCGAGAGTTTATCGTCTCGCTCGCACTGGTTGACAGATCTGCCACGGATAACCGTATAATCTTGCGGTTTTTTGTGGAATTTATTTAACAACCACTTGCCTACTTCCCATGTGAAGGCATAGGTCGTGTACAGTCATTCACAAAACCTTTTAAAATACTGTTAATACCATCTTGGGCATATGGTCTACGTTACTCCGCCCATATTTGTGCAACACCATATTAAGCAAATTTACTTTGCATTAATATGTTTAATAAATAAATAAATAATTTCACTTGTTTTGGAAAAAATAGAAGAAAAAAAATATTGTTTTCATTAAAATATCAATAAAATTAATTATATTTCATTACATAATAAAAAATAAGTATGTAAGTATATTCATTTATTTATGTAAGAAACCGATTGCAGTTCGGCACTCTAGTGGCACTGGCCAGCTACATATGAATTGCATCAATCCACCTGAGCTGCCCAAGAAAGTGTAAGTATATTTTATTTTGCGCTTACGTATGTTAAAAGCGGCTTTGCAGATTTGAAGCCAATTATCGTTTAAACAAGGAAGCATTTTAGAGTTAGGCATAGTTGTTCGTTTTGCGGATTGTTCTTTTTGATCCCAACAACAAAAAGAACTAGTTCGTTCAGTTGTGCAGTGAACAACAGATCAGAGATTACACATACATGCATACATTGAATCCTCTTCAATGTTTTATTCGTTTGTTAATATTCTAAAGTAATTTCATTTCATTCTTAACGAGCTTATTTAATTAATAATTTTTGATTGTAAATGCTTAGAATGAAGTTTGATCATTTGAAAACAAATTTTAATCACTTTTTTAATACTGATAATATAAAATTCAACACAACAAATTATTTCTTTTAATTGAGTAAAAATTTTCTTTGCTTAGACGTATTTTCATTTGTGCTTTGTAGTCTTATTTGTTGTATGCTTTTAGTAAGTAAAAGGTAAAAATTAATATTTTTGAAATTTTTAAAATGAAATCCGTTTTCAGTTTAAAACAAATTATAATCACTATTTTAATTCTAATATTCTTTTTCACAGTCTGTTTTTTAGTTCAATACTACAAATTATTTCTATTAATTTTGTAAAACTCACTTATATATTTCACTAAGTATACATTTTCTTTTGTTTGTTTTGATTATTGTGCTAAAAATTTAATAGGCACACTACATTTGTGTATTTTTAACAGTATGCAAACGAGAAACTATAATATTTTACTTGAAATCTTTTGCATGTGCATTGGTCAGGAACAGAGAATAAGATAAACAAAACAAAATAAAGACCAAAAATTAACGAACGAACAAAAAACGAACAAGACCAAGATATCAAAAAGTACCAAGAGAAAATAAAGACCAAAAGAACAAGAAAGACTAAAATAACAACAAAGACCAAAAAGGAACAACTAGTCTGAACTAGTTCACATCGTTCACTTATGGGAATAGTTCAATTGAACTAGTTCGTTCAAAAAGAACCCAACCCTAAAGCATTTGCTATGGAGCCGATAGTCTAAAATATTTCGGTTGTGAAACAAATGGCTTCGTTGCGGCTTTTATCGGAAGGATCTTATCAAATATCAGCCAGTAACGATATAAGTCGTCTATATAGAAACATAGTAATAATTTTAGGTAATGTGCTCAACGTTATGGATCGGTTCATTTATCAATAGTGGGTCCGATTAGAAAAGGGACATTAATTAAAAATGCAGATCAAGAGACTATTTTTACAATACATAAGTACATACATATTTACTATTTGAGCCTTCTACAGTTAGTTGCAAGGAGTATTATAGTATTCCATAAAATATGTGAAAATATTTCAGTTATTAAGCAAACATTTAAAAAAATAAGGTAATTTACTTAAATGATTACAAAAAAAATAAAAATAAAAATACTCCCAAATGAAAACTGGTTTATTTCCAATAACAAAACAGATAACATTGGTTTCTATGACACATAAAACCAACATCAATTCCATTCGAACATAAAAACGACAAACTTGGTTTTCATGACACCAAAGCATTTTTTCGTAGCGTTTTCAAAACCAATTATGATAACATTGGTTTCTGTGACACCCCTGATTGATTAGGAAAAATTAAGTATAAAAAATACTTGCAAATAACTTCCCAGGCAGAAAAAGACATTCAACACGACGTTGCTACGGTTGTATGTGGGTACAACTAACATCAGCACATTCGTTTACCAAAATTTTAATGTACTCTAAACATTTATATGAAAACGTCGAATACCCGTCATCGGACTCTTATTTTCAATGTTGTCACAATACTATAAATACAAATTTATAAGGTCGTCACAATGGAAAATTCCAAACTTTAGTCAAATTTGACGGTGTTGTAGCAGTATAGGAATATTGTGCACGGGGTATTTGGGAAACTAAAGTAAATTTTTTGTATTTACGGTGTTATAGTGATATTTATATGATTACTAAGAACGCGGTAGTTGTAAACGTTGTCCATATTTTTATGTTTGCAGTAATAATATTGTGCACGGGGTATTTGGGAAACTAAAGTAAATTTTTTGTATTTACGGTGTTATAGTGATATTTATATGATTACTAAGAACGCGGTAGTTGTAAACGTTGTCCATATTTTTATGTTTGCAGTACTGGTGGTACAAAAATTTTGGAAGAGTTGTAATTTTGTATTTACAGTGATAGTACATATTTTTTGTGCAAAATCACAACTTCTGCCTGGTTTTTTCCAAAAGACCAATCTTAATAAGATAAATTGAACTTGAACACCAAGATCAAAATTATTTTTTAAGTCTTGTGATAAAACTGAACGTTTACTTAAATGTGTATTTAAATGTACATATATATATATATTGTTAACAGCCAGAAAGGGTTAATTATTTATTTATTTTAATATTTTTTTTATTTTTTAACTTGCAAAAACAATAGTTTTAATATGTCATTTAAGCATGCATTTAATTATTCATTTAACTAAATATGTAAAGGTAACTAGAACTCTGGCCATTGAATTGCAAAAATTACAGTTTTAATATTAATTATGTTTTGTTATTTTTCTTTGATTTGTTAACTTTCAAACACATGCATTTAATTATTATTTAACTAAATATAAATAGGTAATTGGCACATTAAATTGCAACTATCACTATTCTTTGCTCAGATATTTGATGACATACTTAAGAGGTAACTGTTAGTTTTGTGTTAATTGCTTACTCATGTAATGTGTGTTTTTTTAGAGGTATACAACTTCGAATTGAAATAAAACACAAGAAAATCGTTTTAATGTCCATCAATTTGGTTTTATTGGAAGGATAATTTTATGCCATTAATGTTTAAATATGATTTCGGGCATGTGGCCGCCGCGGCTGGCTCGAATAAAGCCAATTCTACAGGTCCAATTTTCAACCACTTTTTCGAGCATATGGGGCCGTATGTTGAAATAACGCCACGAATGTTGGCTTCCAAGTCCCCTAACGTTTCTGGTTTGTTGGCGTAGACGAGCGACTTCACATATCCCCAAAGAAAATAATCCAATGGTGTCAAATCACACGATCTTGGTGGCCAATTGACAGGTCCATTCCGCGAAATTATGCGCTCATCGAATGTTTCCTTCAATAAATCGATTGTGACGTGCGCTGTGTGGCATGTAGCGCCGTCTTGTTGGAACCACAACTCATCCACATTCATGCCATCCAATTCGGGAACAACATAGTCGGTTATCATGGCTCTATACCGGTCTCCATTAACGGTAACTGACTCTCCAGCATTATTTCGGAAGAAGTATGGCCCAATGACTCCACCAGCCCATAGAGCACACCAAACAGTCAGTTTTTGTGGATGTAATGGCGTCTCAAGGGTCTCATGTGGATTCTCTTCACTCCAAATGCGGCAATTTTGCTTGTTGACGTAGCCATTCAACCAAAAATGAGCCTCATCACTGAACAAAATTTTGCGATGAAAATCAGCATCGAGATCAATCTCATTTTCGGCCCATACACCAAAATCACGACGCATTGCATGATCTCCCGGCTTTAATTCTTGCACAAGCTGGATCTTGTAAGGTCGCAAGCCAAGATCTTTGCGCAAATCTTCCATAAAGTTGATGTACAAAGCTCCAATTGCTGTGCACGGTGGCGAATCGATTCATTCGGGTCCTCTTCAACACTTTGCTCTACAGCGGCAATTGTTTCTTCGGTGCGCACTGTTCGACGTCTCTGTGGATGCGTATTATCACATAGAGTAAACGTAGTGCGAAAACGATCCATGGTTAACCGAATTAATTGCTCTGATGGACGATTATGTCGACCATAAAATGGACGGAGCTTGCGGTAAACTTCGCGAACTGAACCATTATTTTCGAAATAAATTTGCACGATTTGCAAGCGTTGTTCTTTTGTCAACCTGTTCATGATGAAATGGCAAACCAAACTAAATATTAATCACTTGACAGCTGACAAAATGGCCGCCAGTTAAAAAAGTGATGCCAACTTAAAGTTCTATACCTCAATAAAAAACACCCATTATTTAGTGTGTTACTTATGACTAATTGATTATTATTAATAAATTTAATTTAAAATAGTATCAAACCAGATTTATGTGTTTGGGTTGAATTCTACTATAGCTAGTTAGGAATTAACATATATAATATATGTACATTAGACTGGTCGCATCGTGTATAGGATTTTTTATTTTTTTTTATAATTTAATTGTTTGCGCTGCTTAAAATATGAGGTTTGGTGTAAAAAATCATGTCCTAATTTTTCAGCTCAATCCAACGGTGCCTAGTGGGGCCCAAAGATCCCCATATTATAAAAAACATCTATTCAGTCAGATATTTCTACTTATATTGAATAATGTGCTTCAAATATAAATTTAATTTATTAAAGGTTTTTGCTATTGACCCTAATATTGCCAACCTTAATATTATAATAAGTTATTCGACCTTTTAGTTTAATATATGCAAGTTTTATTTAAGCTTAAGGTCCTTTTGTAAATAATTGATAACAATATTTATTATTTTATCGATATTGTATGTGTGGCTTCAGAACGTTGCAGCGAAATATTGATAAAATAATAAACATTGTTATCAATTATTTACAAAAGGACCTAAAGCTTAAATAAAACTTGTATTTATTGCTAACCTTAATGAAAATATTAAACATGCTACAGAACTATTACCTCATATTCGCAGAATAATAATAATAGAATTTATTCTATGGATATTGAACGTCTCCTATGTGACTTTAAGAGTGCTATAAACGACTCCAAGAGTTGCTTACATCTGACAAAACGGCATCTCTTAAAAATTATTGGAAAGATGTGGATGTCACACCAGCTTCTAATTACTCTTTGTAGCGCGCTGCTAGAAAGCTTAAAACATCCGTTGAGTTTAAACCACCTCTGCGCACATCTACCGGAGGTTGGGCCAGAAGCGATACTGAAAAAGGTAACATATTTGCCGAGCATTTAAAATCCGTATTTACCACAAACACATGTACTGGTGTTGTTAATTTACCGATTGTAGTTGCCTACCCCCTCAACCCATAACATTTAAGACGCGTGATGTTCAAAAACTAATTGCTGAACTCAACCCGAAGAAAGCTCAAGGTATTGATGGAATTAGTAACAATATCTTGATAAACTTGCCTCATATTGCAATTAGAATCCTGTTATTAATTTTTAATACCATTTTACGAATGGAGTGCTATCCACACAGCTGGAAACTTGCCAAAATAAAAATTATTCCAAAGCCAAGCAAAGACCTTACCAAGGCTGAGTCATATAAGCCAATACGTTTACTGTTAACAATGTCAAAGCTCTTTGAAAAGTTACTCATGATAAAATTGTCCCCAATTCTAACTGATAATGGGTGCATCCCGGACCATAAATTTTGTTGTATAAGTCAGCATAGCACCATTGAACAAACTCTTAGATTGGTTCAATTTATAAAAAGATCTTCTCTGCACTTTTTATTGACGTTTCTCAGGCATTTGATAAAGTGTGGCATTAAGGCCTAATTTTCAAATTGGAGACTTACCTACCAACAAACATTATGAATCTTTTGGAAAGTTACATTATTGCCCGGAAGTTCATTGTTGTAGAAGGGGACTTTATGAGTATGCCTATAACTATCTCATCCGGGCCAGTTTTGTATTTGATATATACTTGTGATATGCCTGTGGGCAGTAATATATTTGCCGATGATACAGTCTATCTTACTATGAACGAAACCCCTCATAGGTATCCCGATATTTTCAGGAACATATTACCCAGCTGGAACTTTGCTTAAACTTAAGGCAAATAAAGGTAAACGAACAGAAGTGTGCTCAGGTAATATTTACCCTACGAAAAGATAATAGTTCCCTCATTAGAATTAATAATCAATTCGCGAAGTTAAAACAAAATTTTACGGTTAATAACATCGGCTCCATGGTACATCAAAAATTCAAATATTCATCGTGATTTAAATATGCCAATAGTGATTGAAGAAATTGCAAAACACGCAGGCAAATATTCAATAAAACTCGAGTCACATCCTAATCCGCTTGCTCGTAACATCTTGAATTTTACCGGACACATCCGCCTAAAAAAGAGGGACACAAGTGCTCTTATAATCAACGCTCCAGATAGGACTGCTTAAAAATATTTTGTTCTTCCTTTTTTATTATCAATACTTATGTATTATTTATAATTATCACTAAATTTATGTCCGACACTGGTCGGGCCTAATAACAATTTTTTAGATTTAAGATTTGAATACTTAGGGCGACTTTTTGAGTTCAAGATTAAAGATTAAATTAACCTTAATCAGCATTTGCAATTTTTGGGTAGACGATTATATGGGTTTACTTGCTAGTTTAAGCGGCCAATCGTGGTAGTTTAATCTTACTTTAGTATTGACAACAAACACTTGTGAAACATATACATT
Source organism: Tachina fera (assembly GCA_905220375.1). Classification (NCBI taxonomy): domain Eukaryota; kingdom Metazoa; phylum Arthropoda; class Insecta; order Diptera; family Tachinidae; genus Tachina; species Tachina fera. The sequence goes on along the minus strand of LR999965.1, from coordinate 76,174,644 downwards.
TTTGTAAAAATTGTATGATAAAATAATTTAAAACACATAAATATACATACATAAATATACATATACAATATATTTTATATTATTTATATATTTCCTTTAACACGCGAAACATTTACTTGTAAATAATAAAATATGAGAGTTTCTTCTTCTTCCAACAAAAAAATCAAAGTGTGTTGATAACATGTATGACTTTTGCACAGAAATTGTGGGAACTATTTTTTTTCTCAGTATGGTAATACTACACATAACAAAAAGTTTAAACTACTACTCAAAAACATCAAACTCAATTATGTGAGATTAAGTTAATTTTCGGATTAGCTAATTAGAGAAATAAACTAATTTTAATCTCGAACCCAAAAAGTCGCCCTTATTGTTAGTTCATATTTGAAGATACTATAAATAAATATATGTATTAAAAAAAATCTCATGACATAGGAAGCTGAAATTTGGCATACTTAAAGTACTTTCTCTGCGAAAGATTGTAACGAAGCCAGATTTTTGATTTTTGGTCTACCGGCTTTTCAACTAGTATCTGATTGAATAGATGTTTTTTTTATAATATGGGGAACTTTCGGTCCCACTAGGCACGACTAGGCACCGTCGGATTGAACTGAAAAATTAGGACATGATTTCTTACTCCAAACCTCATATTTGAAGCAGCGTAATTAATAAAATTTCCAAAAAAATAATTGCGACCAGGCTAATGTACATATATATATATAATATTTTGTTACATAAATTTTTTTATTTAAATTAAAATAATATAATTAAAGTTTAAAAAAGTTAGTTATTCAGAAGAGTTAGAAGATGTGAAAAACTTCTTGTGCTTAGGATGATGGCCTAGCATCGCAATATTTTTTTTTCTCAAAAACCTTTTAATATGCATTGATTTTCCTGAATTCAAATTCAGGAAAAAATTTTTGTTTCAAATTAACTAAGAAACGTAAAGGTAAATACTCGTAACACAAAATATATACGGAATATAACATGTATAAGATAAATATTAGGGAAGTAACGAATACGAGTACCGATTCCTATATATCAGCGATATTTCTGATTTGCCGATTATCGATATCGGCGATATTTTACTGTCGATACAGCGATACTTATTAAATTTTTTTAGAGCTGTTTTGAACAAACAATTAAATTTTCAGCGATTATTTTGCATAAAAACTAAGAAAAATAACATATTAAAAGCAGAAAATAAAGTCTAAACAGAAAAATCAAACGTTTCTTTTGTTTTGCTTTGCACCATAGTAGTGAAATGCTCTCTCAATGCTAAATAATTGATTACAAAAAATAATTTTTTTTGTTAAGAATGAATTCAAATATCAATTTTATATATTAATAATCTCTTACAGTATAATTTTGTATAATAAAAGGTTTTGTTAATTTTAACTTAAGTTCAATATGCGTATCGGTGTCGAAATCGGTATCGTCGATATTTCTTTTTGAATATCGGTATCGGATCGGCAAAAGGTCGTATCGTTACTTCCCTAATAAATATATGTATGCACATAATTCATATTTTGATGAAGGAAACGAGAAAATATGTCTGTACTTTAGTTTAAAGGAAATTAAATAATATACTTAAAGTACCAAATATCATATTCTTAAAAATCTTATATTTAACAAAAAAAAATCTTTTATTACTTTATTACTTTGTGTGCTAAAGCTCGGCGGAAAAAAACGTTCCACTTTCCGTCGTTATTTAGGGATGGCTGTTACACGTCCGAGCGAAGGCCGGCAATGCAGAAAATCTTTACCATTACTCAACGTGTCGGAAAATATCATAGAGAAGTCTTTGAGCACGGTCGAAGGTCGTCTATGCAGGACATTTTTTCTATTTCGTGTCAGGAAATATCATAGAGGAGAAAATATTTAAGCCCGGCCGAAGGCTATGCAGGAAAAATTTCCTATTTATTTTAAAACAAGATTAATCCTTGAGCAGTAAATATTTTCGTTTAACTCAAAAACGAGCAAAAAATAGGAAAAATACTACTTGATTCTCCTTGAAAATTTGTATACCGTGTCATAATTTTTATAATCTTTCATATATTGTACTAAATCAGAAACGTATGTACCATGAAAATGCCAAAAGACATTCATAACTTTGGGTGTCTGTAACTCGTAAATATGGCTTTCCGAGGATTTTTGAACATATTTTTTCTTAGAATTCAATTTTCGGCTGAAGTCATGTTTAGGGGCACCTCCCAGAAAAAAAGTATCCAATCATATAGAAAATTTAAAAAAAAGAAGAAAAAATTTAATAAAAAATTGGCGGCAAGGCTTAGTTTCCGAGTTATGGTCCTCTGATATTCTAGTTCGATATTGGGATTAAACGGTGTTTTCCAACAAATATGACCAATATTGGTATCATCTTAAAACTTTTGAGAATACGTTTCATGAAATGGTAAAAATAGACTCTTTGTCGGTCATGCAGGAAAACGCTATTAATCGGGAAAACTTTGCGAGGCAGAAATCTTTAATAAGCTGCGCCGTCTCGAGAAACACCATGGTGGACAAAACCCTTAACACATTTAGCATCCTGTGCGGCACCGGTGCACACGACCTGAGTACTCGTTTGGGCCGCGTGGTCACATATCAACACCCAATGTGGCATAGTGCACACGATTTACATTGGGTTTATTTATATACAGGAAAATTTATTAAAAATCATGGAAAAGTGAAAATTTTCACTTTCTGTTTTTAAATATACAATAAATGGACATAAATGTTGAGTTGTGTTTATTTAAAAGACTCAACTCAACAGGTTATGGGCCGCATGACGCGCGAGTATTAGACTACATATTTTTTCCCTGATTTTTTTTTTATAAATTGAAAATGGCGCACGCACCAGGAATATTCTCAATGGAGACATTACGCGGACTTGAAAACTTCGTCGTCTGGAAGCGACAGGCGAAATCATGCTTAATAATCAAGAAATGCTGGTCAGTAGTTGCAAATGGTGTTGTAGGAGCTGATGACACAAAACTAGATGAGTGTGCATTAGCTGAAATTACATTGATGGTAGATCCATGCAATTATAGACACATTGCAACAGCGAAAACGGCCAAGGAAGCCTGGGACGCCCTTATGAATGCTTATGAAGACACGGGCTTAACCAGGAAAGTGGAACTATTAAAGCAATTAGTCAACATTAAATTGGAAGAGTATGGTTCCATGCAGGCTTATGTGAATGAGTTGGTCATCATGGCGCTCAAGGTTAAAACCGCTGGTCTCAACATAGATGACGAGTTGACAGCTTCGCTAATGTTAACGGGGTTGCCCGCCTTTGGTGATGACGGTGGAGAATTCCAAGCAAAAATTAACAGTGGACACAGTGAAAAATCTTCTCTTACAGGATGCAAAATTTGATCGCAAAACTGTAAGTGAAGCCGCGATGTATTTAAGGAATCCTAAAAAAATAAAAACAAGTACAGTGCTACAATTGCAAAGAATTTGGGCATATTGAAAAATTGTGAGAATAAAAGCAAAATCAATAATGAAAACCGTTCTTTTAAGAGAAGTAACAAACAAACAAAAAATGTTGCAACTACACTTATTGCAAAAACAGGTAAAAGTATGCATGTGTGCGTTGAAAATGAAACAGCAGAAAGTGGCATAGAAACAAATGATGAGTGTAAGTGATTGCATGTATAACAAACGTAAAGTAGAGAACAAGAAGGTGCTTATAGCAAACAACAGCGAACTTTATGTAGACTGCGCTGGCGATGATGATCTCAAAGTTTTTTGTGGGGAAAGATGAAAAATATAACAATCAAAAACGTTGAATTTGTACCAAACCTGTGCGCAAATCTTTTGTCTGTTAAACAAACGACTGAGGGTGGAAAAAAAGTAATTTTCGAAGAAAATAAATTTTTGACGCAGATAAAAATCTCCAAGCAACTGCTACAGCACACAACGATCTTTATCGTTTGGATAGTAAAGCTCATTTTAACAAAAGGGCCTTTGTGGCTAAGGAAAATTTTCACTTGTGGCACAGGCGAATGGGGCACATATGCAATAAAAGTTTGCATGAAGTGATAGAAGCAAACATTGGCATCAATTTTGGCTCAGATAGTAATGAACGCTGCGTAACGTGTATTAAAGGTAAGCAAACCAGAAGAAATAACAAAGAAAGCGGCACTAGAGCTACAGAAGTATTACAACTAGTGCATTCAGACGTTTTAGGACCGTTTAATACTAACTCGTTCTCAGGCGCAAGATTTTTGGTCACGCTTGTAGACGATTTTTCTAGAAAAGTTTTCGTTTACCCCCTGAAAATGAAATCAGAGGTTTTTGATGTTTTTGTAAGTATTAAAAAAATGGCCTAAAATCAGTGATGCAAATACATTAAGATTTTGCGCACAGACAATGGTGGAGAATATTTGAGTAACAAATTTGTCAAATTTCTTAAGAGCCATGGTATCACTCACCAAAAAACTTGTCCATATTCTCCGGAGCAAAATGGTGTTGCCAAGAGAATAAACCGCACTATAGTGGAGCGAATCAGGTGCATGCTTATTGACAGCAGGACCACCGGTTCTGAGCTGAAGCGGGAAACAAAGCTTGTTTTTTAATTAATAGAATTCTGTGCAGAGGTGAAAATTTTACCCCAGAAGAAATGTGGCCAGGACGTTGACCAAATTTAATAAAGTTTAAAGTTTTTGGTTGTGCTGCACTTGTACACATTCCGAAAGAAAAACGTCGCAAGTTGGACCCGAAATCTATTGAGTGCATCATGGTGGGATACAGTTCCATATGCAAGGCATATAGACTATTTAACCCCCAGGATGCTAAAATCATAATAAGTCGCGACGTGGTATTTCTAGAAGACAAGAAAGTGAACTTCAAAACAGCCAGTAAGTATTTGTGTGCTCAATTGTTTAATGTAGACGATAATGCCAATTCAGTGGAGAGTGACGGCATTAGTGAATTGCCATCTGAAGACAACAATCATCCAGTTGACGAAAATGACAGTAGTAGTGAAGCAAGAGCGTATGAATCTGAGGAATGGTCACTAGCTCTACCGCCTGGTGAAATTTCTGAAGAAGAATGGGTCCCAAATACTAATGAGTTAAGAAACGTATGCGTATTCTCAGTTATTTTGTGCTATGCAATTTGTTTCCGGTGATCCTGTCAGCGTTGAAGAAGCAATGTCAACAGCAAATTCTGCGCAGTGGAAGTCTGCAATGAAGCAAGAATATGACTCACTGGTAGCTAATGACACATGGTTGTTAACAAAGCTGCCACAAGGGAAAAAGGTTATAAAATCCAAATGGGTTTTTAAAACAAAAATGGCTGAAAACTGTAATCAACCACATTTTAAGGCAAGATTGGTGGCCAAAGGTTTCTCGCAATGTAGAGGAGTATACTTTAATGAAACTTTCGCCCCTGTGGTGAAGTACAAGTCACTTAGATACTTATTTTCATTGGCAGTAAAACAAGATATGCACATTCACCAAATGGACGCAGTAAGCGCATATTTAAATGGAAATTTAAGCGAGCAAGTCTATATGGAACAACCGGAGATGTTTAGCGATGGTACAGAAAGAGTTTGCCAACTGGTCAAATCTATATATGGACTGAAGCAATCAGGTAGAGTCTGGAACGAAACGTTAAATCGTGAATTGGTTAAAATTGGTCTGGTTAGAGGCGAAGTAGACCAATGTATTTACCACAGAATGACTGGAGATCAGATGTTGTACGTCGCTATCTATGTAACTTGTCCATATTCTCCGGAGCAAAATGGTGTTGCCAAGAGAATAAACCGCACTATAGTGGAGCGAATCAGGTGCATGCTTATTGACAGCAGGACCACCGGTTCTGAGCTGAAGCGGGAAACAAAGCTTGTTTTTTAATTAATAGAATTCTGTGCAGAGGTGAAAATTTTACCCCAGAAGAAATGTGGCCAGGACGTTGACCAAATTTAATAAAGTTTAAAGTTTTTGGTTGTGCTGCACTTGTACACATTCCGAAAGAAAAACGTCGCAAGTTGGACCCGAAATCTATTGAGTGCATCATGGTGGGATACAGTTCCATATGCAAGGCATATAGACTATTTAACCCCCAGGATGCTAAAATCATAATAAGTCGCGACGAGGTATTTCTAGAAGACAAGAAAGTGAACTTCAAAACAGCCAGTAAGTATTTGTGTGCTCAATTGTTTAATGTAGACGATAATGCCAATTCAGTGGAGAGTGACGGCATTAGTGAATTGCCATCTGAAGACAACAATCATCCAGTTGACGAAAATGACAGTAGTAGTGAAGCAAGAGCGTATGAATCTGAGGAATGGTCACTAGCTCTACCGCCTGCTGAAATTTCTGAAGAAGAATGGGTCCCAAATACTAATGAGTTAAGAAACGTATGCGTATTCTCAGTTATTTTGTGCTATGCAATTTGTTTCCGGTGATCCTGTCAGCGTTGAAGAAGCAATGTCAACAGCAAATTCTGCGCAGTGGAAGTCTGCAATGAAGCAAGAATATGACTCACTGGTAGCTAATGACACATGGTTGTTAACAAAGCTGCCACAAGGGAAAAAGGTTATAAAATCCAAATGGGTTTTTAAAACAAAAATGGCTGAAAACTGTAATCAACCACATTTTAAGGCAAGATTGGTGGCCAAAGGTTTCTCGCAATGTAGAGGAGTATACTTTAATGAAACTTTCGCCCCTGTGGTGAAGTACAAGTCACTTAGATACTTATTTTCATTGGCAGTAAAACAAGATATGCACATTCACCAAATGGACGCAGTAAGCGCATATTTAAATGGAAATTTAAGCGAGCAAGTCTATATGGAACAACCGGAGATGTTTAGCGATGGTACAGAAAGAGTTTGCCAACTGGTCAAATCTATATATGGACTGAAGCAATCAGGTAGAGTCTGGAACGAATCGTTAAATCGTGAATTGGTTAAAATTGGTCTGGTTAGAGGCGAAGTAGACCAATGTATTTACCACAGAATGACTGGAGATCAGATGTTGTACGTCGCTATCTATGTAGATGACGTTTTAATATTTTCGAACAACCTGGCATCCATTAAAATATTGAAAGAAAAACTTGCATCAAGATTTAAAATGAAGGACATTGGGGAAATATCATCTGTTCTTGGCTTGGGAGTAACCCGAAAGAAGGATTCAATAAAAATCGCAGTACGTGTCTGGCGTTTTGGCGCGTTTCGGGATGGAAGATTGTAATCCGGTATCAACTCCCTATCAACTACAATCAGAAGTTGTCCGAGAGTATGAGCCCCACGAATGATGAAGACAAACAGAAGATGTCGGGAACACCATACATGCAGGCTATAAGGTGCTTGCTATTTGCTGCACAAATTTCGAGGGCAGACATTTGCTATGCTGTAAACCACATTGGAAAGCCGTCAAGAGGGTCATGACGTATTTGAAAGGCACAATTGGCAAAGGAATTGTGTATAAAAAGCAAGTAGATGAGAACATAAAATGCTACTGTGATGCTGATTGGGCCGGAAACGTTGACGACCGCAAGTCTACAACTGGCTATGTCTTTATGCATCAATCTGGTCCTATAGCATGGGCAACAAAAAAGCAGAAAACCGTGGCATTGTCTTCGACGGAAGCCGAATTCATGTCAGTGACTGCAGCGATTCAGGAGTCAGTATGGCTCAAACGTTTGGAGAGTGAACTAAACACCAACTGTAAAAGCAGCATGATTTTGTTTTGTGACAATAAGGGCGCTATTCATGTCGCTCTGAAAAACAATTATTCCACCAGAACGAAACATGTTGACATAAAGGCCAAATTTATCCAGCAGAAGATTGAAGACAAAGAAATTGTTTTACAATACCTTAACATAGACGAGATGATTGCCGATGTATTGACCAAGGCCGTAACCCCCCAGAAGATGAAGTATTTTGCTGCTAGTCTTGGGCTTTATTAATCTATTCTTTTTGTAGTTTGTATTAATGAATTTAAATTGAAATGTTGATATTAATCATTATTTTTGGAATTTGATTTACATGGAAAATTCGAATACTTAAATTTTAGAAATTCATCATTCAGGGAGAGTGTTGTGAATGAATGAATGTTCGTATTTCCCTTGTACATAACATACCATTCTTATTACTATTATAGTATTGACATTCCCTTTATAAGCAACTCTGTTAATATTATTATCTCTTACATTACATTATACTCTTTCGTTAAGTCTTTTAAATACTCAATTCAACAATAAACAAAATGTTATCAGGAAAAGAAATTTTTGGCCCGAATGAGTAAATCGCGATTTTGGGGGTTGGCGCGAGAAAACTAGGGGAGACGGGGCTTAAATCTACTTTAGTGAAGCTGCTCCAAATTTAATAAAACTTATCTTAGATGATAGAAAATTGAATTCTAAGAAAAAACTGTTATGTCCAAAAATTCTCGGAGGCATATTTACAGAATTACGTACCTCCAAAATTTTTAATGTCTTAGCATTTTCGTGGTAAGTTTGGGTGTGTTCGTAAATGCATCACTGCGCTGCAAATGAAAATTTAACTGTTCTAAATTGGTTCACTGAAGTAGATAACGCATAAATAAATGTCAAATATGTTGTACAAACATGACTACTACTAAAACGAATTATCAGCGAACTTGTACTGAATTTTATATAAAAGTTTGCACGTATGCTGCAGATCTGTGATGCGTTTACGAACTAACCCTTTCTGATTTAGTATAACAATATGAGTATCATTTGAAAGTTTATCAAAATTAAGACACGGTAAACAAATTTTCAAGGAAAACCAAGCATTTTTTTCCTTATTTTTTGTTTGTTTTGAAGTTAAAGCTACTTCCGGAATGTTACTTTTGTTTTAAAACAAAAATATAAGCAAAATTACATATAAAAAGCATTTGTATGCACAAAATCTTAGATTAACGTGCCTTGTCGGGAAACATTATAGAGAAGAAAATCTTTCAAGTCCCTTGCAGGAAATATTTAATATTACCCGCCATATCGGGAATATCATAGAGATAATTTTTAAGCCCGGCCGAAGGCCAGCTATGCAGGAAATCGTTACTATTACCCGCCATATCGGGAAATATAGAGGAGAAAAGTTTTAAGCTATGCAAAAATCTTTGCTATTACGCGACATATCGGGAAATAGAAACAAGTCTACTTTAGTGAAGATGCTCCAAATTTAATAAAACTTATCTTAAATGATGAAAATTGAATTCTAAGAAAAAACTGTTATATCCGAAAATCCTCGGAAAGGCATATATACGGAGTTACGGACCTCCAAAGTTTTAATTGTCTTTCAGCATTTTCGTAGTAAGTTTCTGATTTAGTATAACAATATGGGTATCATATGAAAGATTATCAAAATTATACCTAGCAGTAAAAAAATGTTCGAGGAAAAACGAGCAGTATTTTCCCTATTTTTTGCTCGTTGTGAAATTAAAATAAAATATTTACTGCTCAAGAGTTAATCTTGTTTTAAAATGAATACTAAATATATCCTGCATAGCCGGCCTTCGGCCTGGCTTAAAGATTTTTTCCTCTATGATATTTCTCAATATGACGCGTAATAGCAGATTCCTGCATAGCCGGCCTTCGGTCGGGTTCAAAGATTTTCTCCTCTATTATGTTTTCCGATATGGCGCGTAATAGTAAAGATTTCCTGCATAGCCGGCCTTCGGCCTGTTTTAAACAGTTTCTCCTCTATGATGTTTGCCGATATGGCGCGTAATAGTAAATATTTTCTGCATAGCCGGCCTTCGGCCAAGATTAACGATTTTCTCATCTATGATATATCCCGATATGGCGCGTATTAGTAGATTTCCCACATAACCGGCCTTCGCCCGGGCTTAAAGATTTTCTCCTCCATAATATTTCCCGACAGGGCGCGTAATACTAAGATTTTGTGCATACAAATGCTTTTTATATGTATGTATGTATATTTGTTTATATTTTTGTTTTAAAACAAAAGTAACATTTCGGAAAATTTGTTTACCGTGTCATTATTTGGATAATCTATCATATGATACCTATATTGTTATACTAAATCAGAAACTTACTACAAAATGCTATACATTAAAAACTTACGAGGTCCGTAACTCCGTAAATATGTCTCTCCGAGGATTTTCGGACATAAGTTTCTTCTTAGAATTAAATTTTCTATCATCTAAGATAAGTTTTATTAGATTTGGAGCAGCTTCAGTAAAGTAGATGTTACATATTTTCTTATTTTTCAATTTTCTATAAGATACGGTATTTTCTTTTTTAATTTTTGGGATACAAATATTGGTCATATTCGTTGAAAAACACCGTATAATCACATAATACTAGAATTTCAGAGGCACATAACTCGGAAACTGAACCTCGTCGCCAATTTTTTATTTAATTTTTTCTTCTTATTTTTCATTTTCTGTAGGATAGGATACTTTTTTTTTAATTTCTGGGAGGAGCCCTAAACTTGATTTGATCCCAATCTCCTATCATCTAAGACAACTTTTATTTAATTTGAAGCAGCTTCACTAAAGTAGATTTATTTGTTCCATGTATGCAAGTCAATTTTATGTTCAATGCCTGTTGTTTACCAAGAAAATCTGGTACAATTACCCAAGCCGAAATTTTAACTTAATTTTTTGTTTCACTTTTTTTACATATATACATATTTTGTGTCAGAATTTAAGCTTTAGTCATTTCTTATTTTTAAGTTAACTTATCGATGTCCAAAAAAGTATTTGAATTGGACAAATTTAATTGACAATTTTAAAAATACATACATATATTAGAACTGAAAAACTACTGATGGTACTATCGATAGTATCGATAGTTTTATTTTAAGAGGACTATCGATATTTTTTCGATAGCGTAATTATTGACACAAATACGATAGTAAAATATTAAAAAATATCAAAAAACAGGGTGTGACGGCGACTGTGAAATAAAAAATGCAGTAATAAAATTCCGCCGCCTGTAATGCATTATAATAATAAAATTCATCAGTTTTAAATGATAGACTATCGATCATGTTCGATACTAAACCGTCAGTCAAGAAAAATATTGGCCATACAAACACAGAAAAAACACAAATTGGATGCGCATTATTGCTAATAAAATTTATTTATTATGAATTATTTTATTATTTTCTTATCTCTACCAACTCGTACGATATTGAGTTAACATGTTGCCGTTAACATCACACACAGCCTGGCATTTCATAAAAATATGTAGATTTCTTAAAAAGTAATATTCCGCATGTATCTTGTGTCACAGAGGATATACAGAGATGTCACGAGACGGAAGACAATTTGTGTTTTCGGAGGTCCCACTCACTCTGTCACTGCGCATTCATTAAAGCTTCTTTCGTGGTAGCATTTTTTAGCTTCATTTCATTTTACGCTTTGTGACCTCATTCGCTTGGCAATTTTTGCAAATAAATGGTAAAAATGTATATTTTTAAATGAAAATGCTTTAAATGAGATATGCAATAATTTTAAAACATTTTTTAATAGCTTTTCTAATAGTAATAAACTATTTGGCATCTTATTTTTTGATTCAACACAAAAAATTCTTTCATTTAATTTTGTAAAATTATGTACTTCGTTTACTTCTTCAAATGTGTTTTCAGTTTATGCTTTGTGATCTTATTTGCTGTGTGATTTTTGTACACAAGAGGTAAAAATTAAAATTGTTCAATGAAAATGCTTAAAGTTAAATCACTAACTATTTGTAAACAAATTTTAATCAGTTTTTAATACCATTAATCTATTTCACATTCTATTTTTTTAATACAATTCAACAAATTCTTTAATTTAATTTTGTAAATGTGTATGTATGTATGTATGTATGTACACGTGTTCGTTTCACAAAATACAGATTTTCTCTTTTGTTTTGATTATTTTGTTAACATCTTAATAACAAATATACTACAGTTGAACCTTTCTCGCAGTGACTGCACCACAAATGATTTTAGCTTTTTTCATACGTCAGTTTTTACAACTACTACTGGTCTACTTTGTGCTTGTGTTGTTTATGCTACAAAAATATCTCCTGATTGGCGCTTTTTGGTACCCACTATCACTCAAAACCCAACATGGCCGCTGACTGTCAGTCAATCACAAAAAATTCTGTGGTTGACTGTTGACTGACGAAATTCGTGTTCACACTATCAATGTAAAATTTAAGCAAAACTGTCACTCATTTTCGAGAGTGTGTACCCCACTTAACATAGCGTCTATACCTGATAATAACTCTGATATAATATGAAATAGAACGTCGGCAGAATTAGAAGAAAAATATATTTATATTAATATTAATATCTATGTTGGGGAAAACGTATTCTTGTAAATATCATAATATTTCATAATTAACAGGCAGCCGCGCAGTAAACATCTTCGTTTATTTTAATATTACTGTGTGTCTTATAAAAAATTTTGGCATTTTCTTAATACATCGTGTATAATTAAAAAATTTCAGCATTTGTTTACCAAAAAATATTAATTTCAATACACAAATTTCTCTTCTCGTATCTATGTATGTCTGCGTTTTTTGACACTTGATATCATATAATTGTTTTCTATATATATATTACGAAAACAATATTATAATATCTGATATCATATTAATATAATACTGATATTGCAGTCCACACGTAATATCACTCTCTCTGCTATGAAATTTGACGTTTGCTGATAGAATTATATTTGATATTATATCAGGCATAGACGCTATGTTAAGGTCATCAATTTTGGGATTTTTTGCAAATATCGAAATTTGACGGGTAGTGCTGAAAAGTCCATGGAAAAATAGGAATAATTGCGTTTTAAATTTTACGCGATCGTATGATTGCAATATTTAAGATAATTTTTCTAAATTCACTGTTTGTTTCTATACCGGCATAAAGAATTCATACCGTGAATGCAATTTTTACTTTAATATCCAGGGTGGTATTGAAATATATATCAGTTTAATAACATTTAAATCTTTTCGCTCGATTTAAGGTGCCTATACACTACATGTTTTTTTACATTGCTCCTGTCAAATTTTAGATAATTCGGTAAAAACATGTAGTTGGTGACCTCGAAAACTTTGCTTGTGTAAAATACACAAGCAAAAACATAAGAAAAATTTTCAATTAGAGCATGTTCTATTTTCTTAAGTTCACACATGTGTTTTCAAATGTCTATGCCATGTGAAAACATTTATCGACGGTTGAATGTCTCCGATATCATTAGCCGTCCGTCTAAAGTGTTTGCATTGGTGATAAATCAATTATTTTTTATCGAATTTTAAAATTTTAATAACAATGATATAAAGTATACAACCACCAGTGTTGCCAAAATGTTGTAGGCATTTCCCACCATATAGCCTCTGAAAACCCGCTAAAAACCATCAGCTGAATAAAAATAAACGCTAATGCAACCGCTGAATTTTTTATAACCAACATAAGTCTTTTTTATGGTTTATTGGTAAAACAGAGAATAAGATACATTTTATAAAATATGTATACATATACATATATGCATATATGTATGTCGGATTCTCATATTTCCCCAATATTTGTAAGCAAAACCTACTCTTTAAGTAGGTATTTTATTTCCTGCAGAGTTTCCATACCCGAACATCGAACCAGGAAAAATTAGGATCCAAGGGAATGTTTAAGCTGATTACATATCTTTCCAACATTTTCTGCGATAGATCCTAACTATTTTACACGTATGGAAGAATGTTTTGCCGTTTTGCTTGAAGTATTTGTAAAATATTGTTAAAATTTCCTAATTGTCGGACTATCTGAAATTAAAAAATTGTGTTGATAAAATGAACTCTGTGGCTCAATTCTCATTGGCTTGAAGTTTAATATCGAAGGAAAATTTCAACAAAAAAAGTGTCTAATCAAAAACAAATTATTTTAGAAAAGGTTATTGTTTTGAGAGAGTTTGGTTGATATTATGTTTTCCTCATTCTCACTCGTCCAATCAAACAGTTTTCGGTTTGTTTTTGGTTTGTCTAAAGATTTTCTTACTATTTTTTTTAATACGAAAAGAATGATTAAATTCGATTGTAATACCATTTTAATATAAATTTAAATTTTATTCACTAAAATTGAGATTTCTTCACTTTTATACTCGTATTTATGTATATACATACCTATGTGTTTTTATTTTCAACCTCTTAAAGTTTCAGATTATGATACACGATCACAATATGAAAATTTTTTATTTGCAAAAAAAGTGACTTTAGCTTCTTTTCACTGTACGAGTTAATATGGAAAAAAACTCAACATAAATACCAGGATACGTGTCGCATAGCTGCGTTAAAAATACTGTATTTTGATTCAATATCTTTCTTTATAAGTTTCAGAAAAACGCTGAAAATCCGTCAACTAAGAAATTCTTCCGCTAAAATTCCCACTGGTGGTTTTTTAAATAGACTTGCCGCTAATGACAACAAAATACAGTCATATATAGCGGGAAAACCGCCGTTTTTGCAAAACTGACAACCAGAAGTCCCAGTCGTGCGGATCGCAGCCAGTGGGGCCAAGCCGCCGATATTTTTTTTGAGCTCGAGCCGCCGCCGAATTGGACGGCTCGCATCGTGCTATAGCACGGAAGAGAAGAAAAACAACTTTTCTAAAAAAAAATTTCAAGTAGAGTTGCAGAAAAAGGAATATTTATGTCTTTGTTTACAATAAACGCACGTGCTCGTGGGCGCGTTACTGTTTTTGTTTACATTAAAAGCACGTGCTTTCGCAAAATACAATGAAATTTCGTTTTAAACCAAAAAAACATTATTTCAGTAAACACTACAACATGTGCAATGCCAATTTCAATTCAAACATATGAAATAAATTTATATATATACGCTAAATGCTAAGTGAAAAGTATTGATTGTGCCTTATTGTTGCATGTACCAATGCATTAAGCATAAAAATACCTTTAATAACCGGTAACTGTCATATTCAGATTTACGTTAGTTCAGAAGCTATAGCCCAGCAAATTTTTTATTGACAAAAAAGTTTTACCTTATAAAACCGAAACAGTTTATTGTGCGCTATTGACACACATACCAATCAATTGAGAATTAAAATGTCTAAGAATTAAAACTGTCATATCCAGATTTACATTAGTTCTGAAGTTATAGCCCAGCAAACTTTTTATTGACAAAAAATTTTACCATATAAAACCAAAACGGTTTATTGTGCGCTATTGACACATTAACCAATCAATTAAAAATTAAAATGTCTTTTAAAATTAATAACTGTCATATCCAGACTTACTTTAGTTCTGAAGCTATAGCCCAGCAAACGTTTTATTGACAAAAAAAGTTTTGTCCTATAAAACCAAAATGGTTAACTGTGCGCTATTGACACATAAGCCAACCGATTAAGAATATAAATATCTTTAAAAACTAATAACTGTCGTATCCAGATTTACTTTCGTTCTCCATATTTTTCCATTAGGAATTTTAAAGCATTCAGGCACTTTAATATAAATATTTTCATTGAGGTCTCCTTGTAAAAATGCGGTACATACATCAAGCTGATTCATTTGTAAGTTATATTCGACCGCTAATGAAAACAAATAATGTAAAGAGGAATATCTTATGACTGGTGAGTATGTTTCGTTGTAATCTACGTCACACCTTTGCGAGCACCCTCTGGCTACTAGTCGGGCCTTATAATGAACGACCTCGCCATAAGCATCACACTTTAATTTAAATATCCACTTCGTGGAAAGTTTTTTTTCATGTCCAGTATTATTTACAATAGACCAAGCGTTATTTTCAACTAAAGAATTAATCTAATTATCAATTGCTTCTTTCCAAAAATTAGCTTCATTACAGTTAACAGCTTCAATAAAACTATGTGGTTCTACTTTGTTCTCAGTAGCCATATGTGTTACATAGTTTCCCATATTTGGAGCTCGCGAAATTCGCTCACAGCGTCGTAAAGATTGAGGTTCACTTACGTCCTCACTTAGTACTGAATTGTAAGATGGAAAACCAAGTAGTTCCTCGCAGTCATATATACTATCTAGATACTCAACATCATTATCTTGGTCATCTCCGTCATTACCGTCAGTAGAAAGATTGAAATTTTCATCCAGCATAATCCTCACTAAATTTCCATCATTCAAAGAATCGGGTGATGAATCAGGTTTTTTAGCTGACTGCTTATTGCCCATGGAGTTACTTTCGTTTTTCGAAAAATACATTTGGTCTTCAATAAAAGTTACATTTCTACTTACTATAATTTTTCTTAATACAGGGTCATACAATTTATACGCCTTTGCAGTCTCACAATATCCAATCATCATACATTTTGTTGACCTAGCGTCCCATTTTTTTCTAAACTGCTTCGGTGTCATCACCATAGCTATACAGCCAAAGACCTTCAGATAAGATAAATTTCACGACCAGTAAATATTTCTTCAGGTGATTTGCCATTCAGCTTTTTATGTGGTGTTCTGTTCAATAAATATGCTGCTGTATTTAATGTTTCAGCCCAATAACACGCTTTTAGTGCAGCATCATACATCATTGTTCGCGCCTTTTCAGCAATGGTCCTGTTCATGCGCTCAGCTTTTCCATTCTGCTGCGGTGTGTACGGTGCTGATGTCTGGTGTACGATACCACTATGCTCACAAATTTCTTTAATGTCTTTATTGCAGAACTCCAAACCATTATCTGTACGTAAAATCTTGATTTTCATATTTGTTTGGTTTTCAACCATTTGCTTAAGAATTTTGAATTTAGTTGTTACTTCCGACTTCTTTTTTAATATATAAACGAATATTTTGTTAGAGTAGTCACCCAAGAATAACAAAAAATACAACCCACCACCTATTGATGGTTTTTCCATTGGGCCGCATACATCTGCATGCACAACATCCAGAATATTACTGGTTTTACTATTTGAAGATTTGTATTTTAAATTCGTTTGTTTGCCTTGGAGACACGGAATGCATTTCGCAGGCGACTTATTTTGCCCCATGATGTCTGCTTTTAACTTTTCGTCGATGTAGGCGCCATGTCCCAATCTTTTATGTATTAGTTCTTCTGTTACACCAACAAAATTTTTCTTCGGTGCATGTATGTCTAATTTATATACATCGCTGCAAAGACTAGCGCTGGCTAATACCTTTTGTGCGTAACTAATACTGCATTTTTCATTTTAAAAATGGATATTATAACCTTTCTTACACAATTGACTTACTTATATTAGATTAGTGCATATTTGTGGCACATAAAGCACGTTTGCAGTAACGGCATCTACCAATTTGTTGTTTTGCATTATTTTTAAATTAATATCACCTCTACCCACCATCACGCTCTCCTCAGAAGAAAATTCTATAAAATTTTTGAAATTTGTTTTATTTTTTGTCATATGGGCCGTGGCCCCAGAATCAACTAACCACGAGTCTTCTGTATACGCATGCTGTGAATTATATGCTGCTGTTAAAGTTACCGCATTTGTACTTTTATGATTGAATTTCTTGCTCTTGCAATTTTTTGCCATATGGCCTTCATTTTTGCACTTAAAACATACAATATTGCTTCTTTTCTTATTACAAGAATCTTTAAACAACTTTTGTTTGCTGTACAAAGCAGCATCCACGAACGTGTTTTGACTATTAGCATTACTATAATTGTCAAAATCCTGTAAAAGCTTTGTCTTTATTGTGTCTGCTGTTATTACAATATTACTGCTTTCTACTGCCATGATTATTGGCGTGAAGTGTTCCGGTAAACCACTCAACAATAGGCTACCCATCTACTCATCACTTACCGCCATACCGATTTCGTTTAACTTTTGCGCCGTAGCAATTATCGTATCTACATATTCACCAATGTTCTGACAATTGACCAAATGGGTTGTGGTGAGCTTCCTTAATAAGCCGCATCGTCTTGTCAAACCCGATTCGTCGTAGGTGGATTTTAGCTTATCCCACATCTCTTTAGCACTAGCTATTCCCTGGATGTGTATGTACAAATTAGGATAAATGTATAAAACAAGTTTGGACATTGCCTTTTCATTAACATCATCCTTTTTTCCGGTGCCAAGAATTGCATACCAGTATCCTTGCAGTTTTAAGGCGTGCTCTGCTGCAAATCTCCACCTATGGTAATTATCCCTTCCTGTTAGCTTTTCTATTTCAATTATTCGCTCCATTTGTCGCTGAAGCTGGGCCCAGCAAACTTTTTATTGACAAAATAAGTTTTACCTTATAAAACCAAAACGGTTTATTGTGCGCTATTGACACATATACCAATCAATTAGGAATTAAAATGTCTTTTGAAATTAATAACTGTTATATCCAGATTTACTTTAGTTCTGAAGTTATAGCCCAGCAAACTTTTTCTTGACAAAAAAAGTTTTGTCCTATAAAACCATAACGGTTAACTTTGCACTATTTGCAAATATACCAACCGATAAGGAATATAAATGTTCCTAAAAACATAACTGTCGTATACAGATTTACTTTTGTTCTGAAGCTATAGCCCAGGAAACTTTTTATTGACAAAAAAGTTTTGTCCTATAAAACCAAAATGTTTATTTGTGCGCTATTGACACATATACCAACCGATAAAGAATTAAAATGTCTTATCAAATTAATAACTTTTATATCCAGATTTACTTTAGTTCTGAAGTTATAGTCCAGCAAACTTTTTTGGGTCGTTGAAAATAGAAAAAAAATTTTGTCTTATTAAACCAAAACGATTTTTTGTGCACTATTCACACATATACCAATCAATAATGGACAAAAATACTTTTTAGAATTGGTGACAGTCTTTTGCTGAATTGCCTTAGTTCAGAAGTTATAGTGCAGCAAACTTTTACAAATTTTCATAATTTTTGTGATAATACAGGTTTTTCCTTTAGGTGTGTAAGTGGTAACCTCGTGATAATTTGCCTAGTAAAATATGTAAACAAACTGTGGAAAAAAATGCTTATTTTGCAAATCAAGAAAAATAGGTCATTTTTGCTTTTATTTAAAACAAAAGTTCCAAGTTTTATGCTTTCGTATCCGCAGAATCAGATTTAATAGATGTCATAATTTTTATTTGGATAACTATGGAGAAAAATACTCTCGAAAATTACTCCAACCAAAAATTTGTTCTTGCATATAAAATTAAAAGTATTGATTGTGCCCAAGTGAATCATATACCAATCGATAGGAAATCAAAATACGACCTATACCTACCTATATATGTATATAGTAAGAGTTTCTTAAAATTTATTTATGATCTCAATTACGTGACTACATACTTTATTATTATTATAAAATAATTGCAGTGCTGCCAATTTGCTGGGATATTTCAACCAGGGATGATAAATCAGAAACCTAATTTCGTACCAATTAGCTTGTACTTTTTCAACCCTAATAGTACTAAACTTTTTTATTTTAAGTTTTTTTTATTATATTTTTAGTATATATCGCTCATTTACTCAAAAAACGTCATATTTAAAAAAAATATTAAATTTTTTAATTTACAAACAACTTAAATAAGAAAATTTATGTGTTTGTTTAAAAAAAAGCGATGCATCATTAACTAAAAAATTAAAATTTATTTGAATTCGAGACAGTGGAAGAGGCAGTAAATATATATCCTTGATATCAAGTAGAAAGACCCTAACTCGAATAATTGTTATTTTACAGGAGAAGGTAAAAACACAATAGAAACTATAATATTCTTTCTGTTACATTTTTTTACAACCTATTGTAAAAGCGTTATATTGTACACTATTGGAATACATTTTCGTGACGAGGTGTATTTGTGTGAAATGTATTGGAATCACTGATAATCTCAGTTTCGTTAAAAAGACGAATTATTGCCTTTCAATAAGTCTTTTGTTTGTATTAAACTTTCGAGTCTTTGTTTTGATTATAAAAATATTCGTTCCACATTCGTCGATGAGTGTGGAATTTATAATATTCTCCTGGTAACTTTTGAAAGTTACGGAAGCATCCAATCATCAAATTAATTCTTCAATTAATCCAATTAATTATTCAAGACTTGAAACTCGTTATTTAAAGCATCAAATTCGCCACTTTTCTGTCAAACTGGATATAAGTACATACTTTAAATTACCACTATGTGTTTTTTTATATGAAGAAAAAACCAGATAGTGTGCAATTTTTACAAATAGTACCAAATGAGCCACGGGGGTCCCTATGTACTTTTTAAGTTGGAATTGTACCAAAAAAGTACAATTGTATCAACTTTATCATCCCTGATTTCAACAATCACGTAGTGCTACCAACCACTGAATATTATCTTCATTATCCATCCCTGTTCTAGTATTACACCACTGTCATCGACACAATAAAAAAATCATAATTTTAATGTTTAATATTTATTAATAATTTCAGATATAAGCTAATAATAATCATTATTAATAATAATATTTATTATTAGTTCCACTTTGTGGTAGTATTAATTATTTGTGTTGCCACATATAACTGTGCTATCAATAGATGAACATTGCTATCGACATCTTATATTATCAGTAGCTGCACGCTACTATTGACCTTTTATAAAAAGTCTGAATAGGAAAATATTTTTGAAGTTGTAAGTTATAATGTGGTATAACTTCTGAATTCCGCAATTTCAGAAAATGACAGTCACCAATTTAAAAAAGTTCTTTTGTTTCCTATCGCATGTTATATGTTGCAACACGATAACATAAGTAGTTTCTATTTTATAAGTATAAAACTTTTGTCCTTATTTTTGTGCTTTCGACGAGTTTTCTAGGATATCACTTCTGAAATAAAGTATTTCAGAAAATGACATCCACAAGTTCTGAAAGTTATTTTTATTATCTATCGAAGGATATATAATTTTATATCTTCCATACAATATATACTATTTCATAGGCATTAAACTTTCTTGTTAAATTTTAATCATATAATTTTTTTTATTTGGACATAACTTCTGAATTAAAGTAATTCAGAATATCAAAGCCACATATTTATTAAGGTATTTTGATTTCCTATCGACTGGTATATGATTCAATTGGGCACAATCAATACTTTTCATTTTATATCCAAGAACAAATTTTTGGTTGGAGTAATTTTCGAGAATATTTTTCTCCATAGTTATCCAAATAAAAATTATGACATCTATTAAATCTGATTCTGCGGATACGAAAGCATAAGACTTAGAACTTTTTTTTAAATAAAAGTAAAAATTACCTATTTTTCTTGATTTGCAAAATCAGCATTTTTTTTTACAGTTTTTTACATATTTCACTATGTATGTTTTTTTACATATTTCACTATGTAAAATTGTAAATGATTTTGAAAAAAATAAAACAAACTTTTACACATACCAACTTAAGAGTGCTAAAGGCCTAAAGATAGTACTAAAGGGCATAGATTCATATGTTGAGCCCGAAGAAGTAAAATGTGCACTTCTAGACCAAGGATTTAAGGTAAAAAACGTTACTAATATAATTAACAGAGAAAAGGTCGCCCAACCCCTATTTCGCATTGAACTGGAGCCGAATGACATACAATTGAAAAAAAATGAAACCCATCCAATTTATAGCGTAAAGTTTCTGTTACACCGAAAAATCACAGTTGAAGAGCCACGTAAGCGTTCAGGTCCTATACAGTGCCATAATTGCCAAGAATATGGCCATACAAAAACTTACTGCAACTTACCTACAGTTTGTGTTATCTGCGGTGAATTGCATGGTACTGCTAGCTGCACTAAGCCAAAAGAACAAGCAGAAAAAAAATGTAGTAATTGTGGAGGTAATCACACCGCTAACTATAGAGGATGCCCTGCATATTCTTTTGTTAAACATACTATGCGTCAAAAACCTAAGTTAGCTCCAGCCCAACCATTAAACGCGTACTCCGCCTCTTTTGCTCAAGTAAGCCAACCAGTTACTTCACGTGTATGGTATGCCGATGCTGCTAAGGCTAGTTCTAGTCCTTCACAAAATGTTTCACCGCAAAATAATTCAGCGAATGCAAGCTCAGGCTTTAACTTTAGTCGCCTTGAAGCTACTATTGAGAATCTGGTGCTAACTATAAACAACTTTAGAACAAATATGACTAGCATGATGCAAGAAATGCTGCGAATGCAGAATACTCTGCTTTAAGCATTAGTTAAGCAGCCATGAACATGTTAAAAATATGTTTCTGGAACGCAAACGGCATTCGCCAGCATAAAAATGAACTTGAGCACTTCCTCATGGAAAAAAATATTGATATAATGTTGGTTTCTGAGACTCATTTCACTTCAAGGAGCTTATTTAAAATAAATGGTTACACTCTATATGATTCAAAGGGCCCGAGGGGGAGAGCATGCGGTGGGTCAGCAATTCTAATTAAGTCAAGACTCAAACACTATGTCCTTGATAACATTTGTGAAGAACATCTACAAGCAACAAATATTTGCGTCGAAAATTTTGTTACAAATTTCGTGATATCATCAATTTACTCCCCTCCCAGATTCGCAATTACTGAGGATCAATTCGAGGAATTCTACAAATCTCTTGGCCCTTTTTTTGTAGCAGCTGGGGACTACAATGCAAGACATACGTTCTGGGGTTCGCGTCTTATTACACCTAGAGGTCGGGCATTGTTCAACACAATTTCAAAAATGGGCTTGGACGTCATTTCAAGTGGGGAGCCCACTTACTGGCCTACGGACATACAAAAAATTCCGGATGTTATAGATTTTGGAGTCATGAAGAATATCGGTAGGGAATTAATTCATGTTGAAGCTTCTGTAGATCTCTCCTCCGATCACTCTCCCACGATTGTTACAATTTGTAGCCCACTAAGAAGTGACTTCCCTGTCCCATATGTAAAGATGATCAACCGTGTTAATTGGCTGGGGTTCAAAAAATACCTCAGTAGCCATTGTACGGAAAATATTAACCTAAGAACACCAGGTGATATTGAATCTAACATTGAAAATCTTAAAGAAAATATTAAACAGGCTGCTGAACATGCCACTACTTCCCATCCGCAGACTGGGTTTAATAGAATTTATTCTACAGACATTGAACGTCTTTTACGTGAAAAAAGCACAGCTAGAAGGGAATGGCAACAGCACAGATCACCCCAAAATAAAATAAGATTTAAAGAGTGCACTAGACGACTCCAAGAGCTGCTGGCATATGAAAAAACTGTATGTCTTAAAAATTATCTGGAAAATCTTGATGCCACACCTGCATCTAATTACTCCTTGTGGCGAGCTGCTAGAAAGCTTAAAATACCCGTTGAATATAGACCACCTCTGCGCACTTCTACCGGAGGTTGGGCCAGAAGCGATACTGAAAAAGGTAACATATTTGTTGAGCATTTAATATCCGTATTTACCCCAAACACATGTACTGGTGTTGTTGATTTACCGAGTGTAATTGCGCTACCCCCTCGACCCATAAAATTTAAGACGCGTGATGTTCAGAAACTAATTGCTGAACTCAACCCGAAGAAAGCTCCAGGTATTGATGGAATAAATAACAATATGCTGATAAACTTGCCCCATATTGCAATTAGAATCCTGTTATTTATTTTTAAAGCCATTTTACGACTGGAGTCGTAACTTAGTAATATGTTCTTGAAGATATCGGGAAGCCTCGTGCGGGTTTTTGTGCATACTAAGGCAGGTTGTATCATCGGCAAACGTAGATGTATGGATATTGCTGCTCACAGGCATATCACAAGTATAAATCAAATACAAAACTGGCCCCAGTATGCTCCCCTGTGGCACACCGGATGATATAGATTGGGGCAGACTCATGAATTCTCCTTCCACAATCGTAAACTTTCGGGTAGTTATGTAGCTTTCTAATAAATTAAGAAAATTTATTGGTAAATATGATTTTAATTTTAAAATAAGGCCTTCATGCCACACTTTATCAAAGGCCTGAGAAACGTCAATAAACAGGGCAGAACAATACATTTTTTCTTCAAAAGTTCTTCTTATATATTGCACCAATCTATGAGTTTGTTCAATGGTGCTATGCTGGCTTCTAAAACCAAATTGATGGTCCGGGATGCACCCATTATCAGTTAAAATTGAAGACAATTTTGTCATGAGTAGCTTTTCAAAAAGCTTTGACATTATTGACAGTAAACTTATTGGCCTATATGACTCAGCCTTGGAAAGATCTTTACCTGGCTTTGGAATCAGTTTAACCTTGGCAAGCTTCCAGCAGTCTGGATAATACTCCAGTCGTAAAATGGCATTAAAAATGAATAACAGGATTCTAATTGCAGTACGAGGTAACTTAATCAGCATCTGGTTACTAATTCCATCCATACCGGGAGCTTTTTTCGGGTTGAGTTCAGCAATTAGTTTTTGTACATCACACATCGTAAATTTTAAGGGTCGAGGGGGTAGAGCAACTACACTCGGCAAATCAGCAACACCGGTACATGTATTTGGTGTAAATACGGATTTTAAATGCTCAGCAAATATGTTACCTTTTTCAGTATCGCTTCTTGCCCAACCTCCGGTAGATGTGCGCAGAGGTGGCTTAAACTCAACGAGTGTTTTAAGCTTTTTAGCAGCGCGCCACAAAGAGTAATTAGATGCTGGTGTAACATCAAGGCCTTCCAGATAATTTTTAAAAGATGCAGTTTTTTCAGATGCAAGCAACTCTTGGAGTCGTTTAGTGCACTCTTTAAATCTGATTTTGTGTTGAGGTGATCTGTGCTGTTGCCATTCCCTTCTAGCTCTTCTTTTTTCACGTACGAGATGTTCAACGTCTGTAGAATAAATTTTATTGAACCCAGTATACGGATGGGAGGTAGTGGCATGTTCAGAAGCTTGTTTAATATTCTCGTTAAGATTTGCAATGTTCGATTCAATATCATTGGGTGTTCTTAGCGTAATATTTTCCGTGCAATGACTACTAAGATATTTTTTTATTCCCAGCCAATTAACACGATTTATCATCTTGACATATGGGTGAGGTAAAGCGCTTCTTAGTGGACTACAGATTGTAACGATCGTGGGAGAGTGATCAGACGACAGATCTAGGGAAGCTTCAACGTGAATTAATTCCCTAGAAATACTTTTTATGACGCCGAAATCTATAACATCCGGAATTTTTCGTACGTCAGTAGGCCAGTAAGTAGGCTCCCCACTTGAAATAACATCCAAACCCATTTTTGAAATTGTGTTGAACAACGCCCTACCTCTAGGCGTAATAAGACGCGAACCCCAGAACGTATGCTTAGCATTGTAGACGCCAGCTGCAACGAAACAAGGTCCAAGAGATTTGTGGAACTTCTCGTATTGGTCCTCAGTGATTGAAAATCTGGGAGGAGAGTAAATTGAAGATATCACGAAATTTGTACAAAAATTTTCAATGCAGATATTTGTTTCTTGTAGATGTTCTTGACTTTATTAGAATTGCTGATCCACCGCATGCTCTCCCTCTAGGGTAATTTGTGTCATATAAAGTGTAGCCATTCATTTTAAAGAGGCTTCTAGAAGTCAAATGAGTCTCAGAGACCAACATTATATCAATATTTTTTTCCGTAAGGAAGTGCTCAAGTTCATTTTTATGTTGGCGAATGCCGTTTGCGTTCCAGAAACATATTTTTAACGTGTTCATGGCTTGTTAATTAATGCTTGAAGCAGAGTATTCTGCATTCTCAGCATTTCTTGCATTATGGTAGTCATATTTGTTGTAAAGTTGTTTATAGTTAGCACCAGATTCTCAATAGTAGCTTCAAGGCGACTAAAGTTAAAGCTTGAATTTGCATTAGTTGAATTATTTGGCGGTAAAACATTTGGTGTGGGAATAGAACTAGCCTTAGCAGCATCGGCATACGATACACGTGAAGTAACTGGTTGGCTCACTGGAGCAAAAGTGGCAGAGTACGCGTTTAATGGTTGAGATGGAACTAATTTAGGTTTTTGCACCATAGCCTGCTTGACGAAAGAGTACACAGGACATCCTCTGTAGTTAGCGGTGTGATTACCTCCACAATTACTGCATTTTTTTCCGCTTGATCTTTTGGTTTGGTACAACTTGCAGTACCGTGCGATTCACCGCAGATAACACACACTGTAGGTAAATTGCAGTAAGCTTTTGTATGGCCATATTCTTGGCAATTATGACACTGCACGGGACCTGCACGCTTATGTGGCTCTTCAACTGTGATTTTTCTGTATAAAAGATATTTAAGGCTATATATAGGATGAGTCTCGTTTTTTTTAACTGTATATCATTTGGCTCCAGTTCAACATGAAATAGGGGTTGGGGTACTTTTTCTTTGTTAAATATGTTTGATACATTATTTGCCTTAAATCCCTGGAGGACAAGTGCATCTTTTATTTCTTCAGGGACAACATAAGAATCTATGCCTTTCAATACGATTTGCAGGCCTTTAGCGCTCTTAAGCTGGTATGTGTAGAAGCTTGTTTTATTTGTTTCAAATTCAGAAACCATTTTGCGGAAATCCTTTTCATCATAAATTTGAATTTTCGTTTCATCGATGTTGCCACGTTTTATTGGGACAATGTGGAATTTATTTTCACCAATGACCGAAACTAATTTTTTAATAAGGGCATTTGAATTTTTCTCTCTCAAGTAGATTGGTGGCGGCTTGGATGTTTTATTGGAGGATACATCGGGTTTGTCGTTCTCATCTTGCAAAATTTTAAAACGGTTTTGGCGATTAGTTGAGGATACGCTGTTATCTCTAGACATCTTTGGAGCGGATGAAATTTTTGAAGAATTTGGGCTTCGCCCACGCTTTACCACGGTTATATATCTGTCCATACCGACTTGCACCTTGGGTTTTGAAATACTGTTATCTGTAGTGATAACTTTGTTAAGTGACGAATACGAGCCTGAAGGGGATGATATTAGTGACTTATATGAAGAAGTACTAGGCAATTGTAATGTTAATGAATCACTACTATTTGGCATTGGACAAAGCGAAGTTGATCGCTGACGAAAAATTGGTTTTGCCGTTAAAAAAACACTTTCATTAGATTTATTATTTTTATTTTTTTCATTAAGAGCTTCAGAACTCACAGTAAAATAGGCGTTTCTGCCGTTAGAACTCACTTCATAATTTTTTGTATTTGAGGCACTCATATAGAGTATTCCTCAAGGGCACTTTTTGTGTTTTTTTGCTTACGGTTTTTTTTGTTTTTGTAATTTATGATTCTTTGTCTGTTTTTGAGGTACTCGTATAGAGTATTCCTCAATGTCACTGTTTATATTTTTTTGTTTGCGTTTTTTTTTTGTTTGTTTGTTTGTTATTTCCACTATGTAAAAAATATTATCAAAGCAATAAAGCTTATTTATTAAAGTCAGTATGTACCTATTACGAATAATATGTACTACGAATAATTTTTTGTTTGTTTGTATGTAAGAAAAAACTCCGCTAATCGACTGTTCGCTATGAAGGTACCACGAGAACTTACATCTGAATATGACAGTCACTTTTTCTGAAGTGTACATAGATTTCCTATTGATTGTTTTGTATGTCAATAGCGCACCCTTAATATTTTGATTTTATAGGATGAAAACAATTTTTTTTATAAAAAGTTTGCTGGGCTATAACTTTCGAGATGAAGTAATTAAAAAATGGCATCTAATAATTCTGATACCTACTTTTGCCTTCTATGGAAATGTATATAAATTAATAGCGCACATCTTATGTATTTCTTATTTATTTAAAGTAAATTTCTGGATATAAATTTCATGCGAGCTTGTGGCACAAATACTCTCTCAAAAAACGCACGTGCTCACACCTACGCTTAAAATGATACCTCTTTTGCAACTCTGGAAACAGTTTTTTTGTGACTGGAAATTTTTTTTCAAAAGTTTTTTTTCTTCACGGCGATTAAAATAGCCACTTAGTCTTAAATCGCCGGGAAGAAAACAAACTTTTTGGCAAACTTTTACATTTATTTGGCAAACTTTTTCAGAGTTGAAAAAAAATACTTTTTCAAAGTAAACAACTTTTAGCAAAATAATTAACATATTTATTGCACTGAAAATAAGTAACAACTAATTAATTTAAAAAGAACAATCACTAAATTAGGTACATTAGGGGCATAGTACCTAATTTTACAACTGTCACTTTTTTCATTACCATATGTTAATTATTTTGCCAAAAGTTGTTTACATTGAAAAAGTATTTTTTTTGCAACTCTGAAAAAGTTTGCCAAAAAACTGTAAAACAAACTCTCTGGCAAATCTGTGCTTCTCACATAGCTTTACAAAGTATACTTATAATTATATTTATAATATAATAATTATAATTGTCAAAAAATTGTATGCATGAAACAAGGCACAAAAGTAATTGTCAAATAAATTCTTCGTTATAAACTTGTAAACAGAAAATCAGCGGACGAGCAATATGACTGATAAGCGTTTGATATGCCTTGGACAGGCCATTAGTCCGAACTTTAACAAAATCTTGTAGAACAAACCTTTAAAAAAGCGTTGTATAGAAAAAAAATTTCAATCCGATTTGCTTCTCATGTCGCGCACGATAAAATCGAAAATAAGGCTGGATATTATATAATTTTTTACTTCCCATATAAAACTGCAATCTATCGACCATGTCACAGAGTTCAATTCCGTTCGGAAACACAAGATGACTGCACCCGGTAAAAAAATACTTGTGTGGCAACACTCTATCTTGAATAGCTGTTGTTGTTATTTCATTTATTTTGTTTTTACATACTCTTTATATCTACAATTTGATGCTGAAAAAAAGTCAGCCAGTGTAGTAATGGTAAAGTAAGAAAATAAAAAAACATGTTGATTATGGAGTTCTTGTTTCAACTTTGTTATTTGTTGTTGAGCTTCTCATTTATTTAAATGAAAGTTTATAACATAATAACTCTAGTTGTTCTAAGAAACTTTGGGTAAAGGTTCCCTAATGATCTACATTAGCAACAGTGAAATGCGCATAGGATCCAGCTAAACCCCTCAATAATCAATTTCAATGTATTTTATTAAAAAAATATTTTACTGAATAAGTGAAATATAATTTTGGGATTATTAGTGCGTTTACAAGTTTTAAACTTAAATTGTGAAAATTCCCATAAAAACACTAGTTATTAATTTGACTGCAGCCGGTCAAAAAATACTTGTGTGGCAACACTCTATCTTGAATAGCTGTTGTTGTTATTTACATTTATTTTCTTTTTACATACTCTTTATATCTACAATTTGATGCTGAAAAAAAGTCAGCCAGTGTAGTAATGGTAAAGTAAGAAAATAAAAAAACATGTTGATTATTGAGTTCTTGTTTCAACTTTGTTATTTGTTGTTGAGCTTCTCATTTATTTAAATGAAAGTTTATAACATAATAACTCTAGTTGTTCTAAGAAACTTTGGGTAAAGGTTCCCTGATGATCTGCATCAGCAACAGTGAAATGCGCATAGGATCCAGCTAAACCCCTCAAAAATCAATTTCAATGTATTTTAATAAAATATATTTTACTGAATAAGTAAAATATAATTTTGGCATTATTAGTGCGTTTACAAATTTTAAACTTAAATTATAAAAATTCCCATAAAAACACTAATTTTAAGCATTTTCATTGAACAATTTTAATTTTTACCTTTTGTTTACAAAAATCACATAGCAAATGAGATCACAAAGCATAAACTGAAAATACATTTGAACAAGTAAACGAAGTACACAATTATACAAAATTAAATGAAAGATGTTGTTGTGTTAAATCAAAAAACAAAATGCCAAATAGCTTATTACTATTAAAATAGCAATTAAAAAATCTTTTAAAATGATTTCATATCTTATTTGAAGCATTTTCATTTACAAATATCAATTTTTACCATTTATTTACCAAAATTGCCAAGCGAATGAGGTTACAAAGCGTAAAATGAAATTAAGCTAAAAAATGCCACCACGAAAGAAGGTTTAAAGAATGCGCAGTGACAGAGTGAGCGGGACCTCCGAAAACACAAATTATCTTCCGTCTCGTGACATCTCTGTATATCCTCTGTGCTAAGACATCGGTTTTTATAATCAGTACAATATTCCCCATAGCGTAGTGTCTGTCAAATTTTTAGTAAAAAAATTATATGCATTATACAATTGCTTAATTCACAAAACCTCTTCTATCTCTGCATCGATTGTATTATCATTAGGGTGAGCTCAAAAAGAACGAACTGGTTAAATTGAACTATTCCCATAAGTGAACGATTTGAACTAGTTCAGACTAGTTGTTCCTATTTGTTATTTTGGTCTTTGTTGTTCTTTGAGTCTTTCTTGTTCTTTTTGGTCTTTCTGGCTCTCATGTTAGTTCTTGATATTTTGATCATTCTTGTTCGTTTTTTATTCGTTCGTTCATTTTTGATCTTTATTTTATTTTGTTTATCTTATTCTCTTTTCCTGACCAATACACATGTAAAAGATTTCAAGTAGAATATTGCAGTTTCTCGTTTGCATACTGTTAAAAATGTAGTGTGTCTATTAAATTGTTAACACAATAATCAAAACAAACAAAAGAAAATGTATACTTAGTGAAATATACAAATGATTTTACAAAATTAATAGAAATAATTTGTAGTATTAAACTAAAAAACAGATTGTGAAAAAACTTATTAGAATTAAAAAAGTGATTTTAATTTGCTTTAAAAATTTCAAAAATATTAATTTTTACCTTTTACTTACTAAAAGCATACAACAAATAAGACTACAAAGCACAAATAAAAATGCGTCTAAGCAAGGAACATTTTTACTCAATTAAAAGAAAGAATTTTTTGTGTTGAATACAAACCAGTATTAAAAAAGTAATTAAAAATTATTTTCAAATGATCAAACTTCATTTGAAGCATCAAGAATTTTTAATTAAATAACGTCACTAAGAATGAAATGAAATTACTTTATAATATTAACACACGAATAAAACTTTGAAAAGGATTCAATGACTGTGTAATCCCTGTTCTGTAGTTCATTGAAGAACTGACCGAAAAGAAAAACTGAACGAAAATAACAAAAGGAACTAGTTCTGTTGTTGGGAACAAAAAGGGACAATCCGCAAAAGGAACAACTATGCCCAACTCTAATTATCATATTAAGCACAGCAGTGTAACATCTGTTGTTTGAAATTTTCATATAAAAATTAAATAGATTTATACACTTTTATTTCATATGTTTTTAAAATCTTGTATTCAGAGAGAGGCTCTCTGAGAGAATTTATAAGTAGCTTATTCTTCTTTTTTCATTAAAAGTACAAAATACATTATAGCCCATTCAGGCTGACTCCAAATTAAGCAGTTTCGTGATTTCGGTCGAAAACAAGTTGAAATTAATTAATTTCCCATATATTTTGATATTTTCCAAATTAAGTTATTTTACTTAATTTCGATGAAATTAACAAGAAATTACAATATACAACTCTGTTTTTGTACTAAAAGTACTTTTATTTTCAAACATGAGTAAATTTACAACTATGAGAAACAACAATTAAAAGAAATAACAATTTTGACATTCAATATTAAATTAAAAAAACAATGAAATCTATTAAATTTATGAACATTTTTGAAAGAAATATGTGTATAAGTGTAACAAAGAATTTATTCAACTGAAAAAACAACTTCAATGCCTGCCGCAGTGAATAATATGTTTGCGAAATTAACTCAAATGTCATTCAGTACCTGCATAAACAGTTTTCATTTCGTTCGTAATTTGAGCTTAAAATTACTTAATTTCGTGTCAGCCTGAATGGGCTATTAATGCACTACACAGAGGGTGTTCACAATTAAAAACAAAAAGTGTATTTGATACTTATATCGATATCTTTTCTGACAAATAAGTTGCATATATGTATGTTACATGTTTTACATTTCTGTGTTCGTTTGTACAAAACTCCAACTGTGGGAAAAATTTTCAATTTCTTTTCTGAATATATTGCATTAAAAACATAAATAAATATGTTACTTATTTTACCCTCACTTTATTGAAGGTTTACATACAGCCATTTTTTCTAATTAACTGTGGTTACGAAGTTTTAGTTTTGCATGTCATGCTTATAATTTCGAGAGGTTTCTTATATAGAAAATATAAAAACTATTATTACAAAAATTAATATAAATAAATATTTATTTATATATTGTGACTGTTTTGGGTTTTTTTTTAACATAATTAGTGATGTCAAAGTGTGATTAGGAATCGTAATAGTGTGCGGAAAACCTTTCAAATAGTCTTAAAAACCGCTGGTGAAGTACATTAATGATAAAATGTAACCATTGTATATAAAAGCAGCTTATTTTGTTCGATTGTAGTAACATAATATGTAGCACTTTGAGTGATTCTAGGTAACATTCAAAAATGAATGTTACACATAATTAGTGTAACATATTTTCATCATTAATGTATTTTTTAAGGGTATTTGAGAGGTTTTCAGCACACTATTATGATTTTTAAGTACACATTGACAAGCAAGTGAAGAAAGCAAACTCTGAAAAATTTGTAAACTTTAGATAGAGTTGAAAAAAAGAGTAAATTTGTTTTGTTTTGCATATAAAATGTGAAAAAATTTTATCATTTTGCAAAACGTTTAAAAAGGGTAATTAACTAACAAAATTAGAAAAAAACTGAATCATGTACATAAAAAGCTGTGGAACCTAATTTTACAACTGTCACTTTTTTCATTACCATACTCTAGAAGAACAGAGTACTTGAAAATAGCACTCTGGAAAAAGTATGCTGGCCCATAAAATTAAAACTATTCAATGTACCATATAGCGACTCGTACCATACCGATAGAAAATCAAAATACTTTTCAGAATTGGTAATAATCATTTTTCCATCTACTTGCATTCAGAAGTTATAGTCCAGCAAACCTTTGAAAATCACAAAAATATTAAATAATTCTTCTTTCGCTTGTAAAACAAAAACTATTTTTTGTAGCATTAATTATTTAATATGACTTGTTAGAAAACTAAAATAGCTTTAAGAAAAAGTAACTGTTATTTTCTGAAACACTATCATTCAGAAGTTATACCCAGCAAACTTTTGAATGTCAGTCAATTTGAAAAAAAAGTTTTCTGGTAATAAAACAAAACCAGTTAATTGTACCATAATGCAATTTATATCAATTGATAGACAATTTTAATAGCTTTTAAAAGATGTAACTGTAATTTTATCAAAAACTTTAATTCAGAAGCTATACCCCAGCAAACTTTTTAAAGTCACCAAAATAAGAAAATATTTGTTTCACCTATAATTAAAAAACTATACAATGTTCGATATAGCGATTGGTACTAGTCAATTAAGAACCTAAATACCTTTCAAAACAGTAATTGTTATTTTTCCAAATACTTGCACTCAGAAGTTATAGCCCAGCAAACTTTTCAAAGTCCAAAAATTTGTAAAACATTGTTTTGCCTATAAATGAAAAACCATTCAGTGTACCATATAGCGATTACTACCCATCTATAGATAATTAAAATTTATTTCAAAAACAGTAAATATTATTTTCCTTAATACTTGCGTTCAAAAGTTATACCCAGCAAACTTTTAAAGTCACCAAAATTAGGGAAAATTTGTTTGGCCCACAAATGAAAAACTATTCTATGTACCATATAACGACTAGTACCAGTCAATAGATAATTTAAATTTCTTTCAAAAACAGTAATTAATATTTGTCCAAATACTTGCACTCAGAAATTATAGCCCAACAAAGTTTTCAAAGTCAAAAATTTAGTAAGAAATTGTTTTGCCTATAAAATTGAAATCATTCATTGTACCGTAATAAATCATATACCAATCGATAAAAGATAAAAGTAGGTTAATGTGCAGTTTAGCACATTAAGTACGTGTGTGGCAACTTTGCGGTATTCTTCCTAGTAAAATATTTTTTTTTTTTTTTTTTTTTTTTTTTAATACATTTATGTATTTATTGTATCTTCAATTATGAGCTAACAATAAGTATTCAAATCTTAAATCTAAAATATAAGTATTAGGCCCGACCACTGTCGGACATAAACTTAGTGATAGTTATAAATAATACATAAGTAGTGATAATAAAAAAAAAGAGAAAAAAAAAATATTTTCAAGCAATCCCATATGGAGTGTTGAGTAAAAGAGCCCTTGTGTCCTTCTTTTTCAAGCGAATGTGGCCAGTAAAATTCAAGATGTTACGAGCAAGCGGATTAGGATGTGACTCGAGTTTTGTTAAATATTTGCCTGCGTATTTTGCTATTTCTTCAATCACTAGTGGCATATTCAAATCACGATGTATATTTGAGTTTTTTATGTACCATGGAGCCGATGTTATCAAACGTAAAATTTTATTTTGCCTTCGTTGGATTCTCTCGAAGTTAGAAGCTGAAGCAGTGCCCCATAACTGAATTCCGTAGCACCATATTGGCTTCAAGAGCGACTTGTATAATAAAAGTTTGCAGTCAAGGCTGAGTGTTGAGTTTCTACCAATCAGCCAATATATCTGAGTTAGTTTAAGTTTCATTTGTACTAGCTTTGAGTCAATATGGTGTTTCCATGTAAGTCGTCGATCAAGGTGTATACCAAGGTATTTTACATGTGAATGCTGAGGAACAACTTGATTGTTGATTCGAATTGGGGAACAAGTATCTCTTCGCAGGGTAAATGTTACCTGAACACACTTTTGCTCGTTTACCTTAATTCTCCATAATTTTAACCATAGTTCCAGTTGTGTTATATGTTCTTGTAGATATCGGGAAGCCTCATGAGGATTTTCGTGCATACTTAGGCAGGCTGTATCATCGGCAAACGTAGATGTATGGATATTGCTGCTCAAAGGCATATCACAAGTATAAATTAAATACAAAACTGGCCCCAGTATGCTCCCCTGTGGCACACCGGATGATATAGTTTCGGGCACACTCATGAATTCTCCTTCCACAACCGTGAACTTCCGGGAAGTAATGTAACTTTCTAATAAATTCACCAAATTTATTGGTAGATATAATTTTAATTTTAAAATTAGGCCTTCATGCCACACTTTATCAAATGCCTGCGAAACGTCAATAAACAGTGCAGAACAGTACTTCTTTTCTTCAAATGTTCTTCTTATACATTGAACCAATCTATGCGTTTGTTCAATAGTGCTATGCTGACTTCTAAAACCAAACTGATGGTCTGGGATACACCCACTACCAATTAGAATTGGGGACAATTTTGACATGAGCAGTTTTTCGAAAAGTTTTGACATTGTTGATAGCAGACTTATTGGCCTGTATGATTCTGCCTTGGTGAGATCTTTGCCCGGCTTTGGAATCATTTTAACTTTGGCAAGCTTCCAGCTATGGGGATAATACTCTAGTCGTAAAATGGCATTAAAAATGAATAACATGATTCTAATTACAATACGAGGCAATTTTATTAGCATTTGGTTACTAATTCCATCATTACCCGGTGCTTTCTTGGGGTTGAGTTCAGCAATTAGATTTTGTACATCACACATTTTAAATTTTATGAGTCGAGGGGGTAGCGCACCTACACTCGGGAAATCAACAACACCAGTACATGTGTTTGGGGTAAATACGGATTTTAAATGCTTTGCAAACAAGTTACCTTTTTCAATATCACTCCTGGCCCAAACTCCGGTAGAAGTGCGCAGAGGTGGTTTAAACTCAACCGGTGTTTTAATTTTTTTCGCAGCGCGCCACAAGGAGTAATTAGATGCTGGTGTTACGTCGAGATTTTCCAGATAGTTTTTAAGAGATGCAGTTTTTTCATATGCAAGCAGTTCTTGGAGTCTTTTAGTGCACTCTTTTAATTTAATTTTATTTTGGGGTGATCTGTGCCGTTGCCATTCTCTTCTAGCTCTTCTTTTTGCACATACGAGATGTTCAATATCTGTAGAATATATTCTGTTAAACCCAGTCTGCGGATGGGAGGAAGTTGCATGTTCAGCTGCCTGCTTAATATTTTCGTTAAGATTAGCAATATTAGATAGTAAAAGTTTTTTTGGTAAATTTTCGTTACAAATTTTTTTTTATTGGGCTATAACTTCTGAAATAAAGTATTTCAGAATATGAAAAAAACTATTTCTGAAAGGTATTTTAACCCTCTACCTAATGGTATATACCTTAATAGGGTACAAGAAACCATTTCCTATTTATATTCAACAAAAAAAATTCTAAGCGCAATGTTCAAGAGCATTTTTCTCCCTTAGAAACTAAAATAAAAATAGTGACAGCTAGT
Organism: Tachina fera; assembly: GCA_905220375.1. Classification (NCBI taxonomy): domain Eukaryota; kingdom Metazoa; phylum Arthropoda; class Insecta; order Diptera; family Tachinidae; genus Tachina; species Tachina fera. The sequence goes on along the minus strand of LR999965.1, from coordinate 76,138,510 downwards.
AAATCTGATTCTGCTCACACAGTAGCATTAAAATTAATAAACTTTATTGAAATTCAGTTTAAATTTACATATTTTTATCGTGTTACAAAATCTCTATTTTTTTACAAAGTTTGTGTACATATTTTACTAGGAAGAATACCGCAAAGTTGCCACACACGTACTTAATGTGCTAAACTGCACATTAACCTACTTTTATCTTTTATCGATTGGTATATGATCTATTACGGTACAATGAATGATTTCAATTTTATAGGCAAAACAATTTCTTACTAAATTTTTGACTTTGAAAACTTTGTTGGGCTATAATTTCTGAGTGCAAGTATTTGGACAAATATTAATTACTGTTTTTGAAAGAAATTTAAATTATCTATTGACTGGTACTAGTCGTTATATGGTACATAGAATAGTTTTTCATTTGTGGGCCAAACAAATTTTCCCTAATTTTGGTGACTTTAAAAGTTTGCTGGGTATAACTTTTGAACGCAAGTATTAAGGAAAATAATATTTACTGTTTTTGAAATAAATTTTAATTATCTATAGATGGGTAGTAATCGCTATATGGTACACTGAATGGTTTTTCATTTATAGGCAAAACAATGTTTTACAAATTTTTGGACTTTGAAAAGTTTGCTGGGCTATAACTTCTGAGTGCAAGTATTTGGAAAAATAACAATTACTGTTTTGAAAGGTATTTAGGTTCTTAATTGACTAGTACCAATCGCTATATCGAACATTGTATAGTTTTTTAATTATAGGTGAAACAAATATTTTCTTATTTTGGTGACTTTAAAAAGTTTGCTGGGGTATAGCTTCTGAATTAAAGTTTTTGATAAAATTACAGTTACATCTTTTAAAAGCTATTAAAATTGTCTATCAATTGATATAAATTGCATTATGGTACAATTAACTGGTTTTGTTTTATTACCAGAAAACTTTTTTTTCAAATTGACTGACATTCAAAAGTTTGCTGGGTATAACTTCTGAATGATAGTGTTTCAGAAAATAACAGTTACTTTTTCTTAAAGCTATTTTAGTTTTCTAACAAGTCATATTAAATAATTAATGCTACAAAAAATAGTTTTTGTTTTACAAGCGAAAGAAGAATTATTTAATATTTTTGTGATTTTCAAAGGTTTGCTGGACTATAACTTCTGAATGCAAGTAGATGGAAAAATGATTATTACCAATTCTGAAAAGTATTTTGATTTTCTATCGGTATGGTACGAGTCGCTATATGGTACATTGAATAGTTTTAATTTTATGGGCCAGCATACTTTTTCCAGAGTGCTATTTTCAAGTACTCTGTTCTTCTAGAGTATGGTAATGAAAAAAGTGACAGTTGTAAAATTAGGTTCCACAGCTTTTTATGTACATGATTCAGTTTTTTTCTAATTTTGTTAGTTAATTACCCTTTTTAAACGTTTTGCAAAATGATAAAATTTTTTCACATTTTATATGCAAAACAAAACAAATTTACTCTTTTTTTCAACTCTATCTAAAGTTTACAAATTTTTCAGAGTTTGCTTTCTTCACTTGCTTGTCAATGTGTACTTAAAAATCATAATAGTGTGCTGAAAACCTCTCAAATACCCTTAAAAAATACATTAATGATGAAAATATGTTACACTAATTATGTGTAACATTCATTTTTGAATGTTACCTAGAATCACTCAAAGTGCTACATATTATGTTACTACAATCGAACAAAATAAGCTGCTTTTATATACAATGGTTACATTTTATCATTAATGTACTTCACCAGCGGTTTTTAAGACTATTTGAGAGGTTTTCCGCGCACTATTACGATTCCTAATCACACTTTGACATCACTAATTATGTTAAAAAAAAACCCAAAACAGTCACAATATATAAATAAATATTTATTTATATTAATTTTTGTAATAATAGTTTTTATATTTTCTATATAAGAAACCTCTCGAAATTATAAGCATGACATGCAAAACTAAAACTTCGTAACCACAGTTAATTAGAAAAAATGGCTGTATGTAAACCTTCAATAAAGTGAGGGTAAAATAAGTAACATATTTATTTATGTTTTTAATGCAATATATTCAGAAAAGAAATTGAAAATTTTTCCCACAGTTGGAGTTTTGTACAAACGAACACAGAAATGTAAAACATGTAACATATATGCAACTTATTTGTCAGAAAAGATATCGATATAAGTATCAAATACACTTTTTGTTTTTAATTGTGAACACCCTCTGTGTAGTGCATTAATGTATTTTGTACTTTTAATGAAAAAAGAAGAATAAGCTACTTATAAATTCTCTCAGAGAGCCTCTCTCTGAATACAAGATTTTAAAAACATATGAAATAAAAGTGTATAAATCTATTTAATTTTTATATGAAAATTTCAAACAACAGATGTTACACTGCTGTGCTTAATATGATAATTAGAGTTGGGCATAGTTGTTCCTTTTGCGGATTGTCCCTTTTTGTTCCCAACAACAGAACTAGTTCCTTTTGTTATTTTCGTTCAGTTGTTCTTTTCGGTCAGTTCTTCAATGAACTACAGAACAGGGATTACACAGTCATTGAATCCTTTTCAAAGTTTTATTCGTGTGTTAATATTATAAAGTAATTTCATTTCATTCTTAGTGACGTTATTTAATTAAAAATTCTTGATGCTTCAAATGAAGTTTGATCATTTGAAAATAATTTTTAATTACTTTTTTAATACTGGTTTGTATTCAACACAAAAAATTCTTTCTTTTAATTGAGTAAAAATGTTCCTTGCTTAGACGCATTTTTATTTGTGCTTTGTAGTCTTATTTGTTGTATGCTTTTAGTAAGTAAAAGGTAAAAATTAATATTTTTGAAATTTTTAAAGCAAATTAAAATCACTTTTTTAATTCTAATAAGTTTTTTCACAATCTGTTTTTTAGTTTAATACTACAAATTATTTCTATTAATTTTGTAAAATCATTTGTATATTTCACTAAGTATACATTTTCTTTTGTTTGTTTTGATTATTGTGTTAACAATTTAATAGGCACACTAAATTTTTAACAGTATGCAAACGAGAAACTGCAATATTCTACTTGAAATCTTTTACATGTGTATTGGTCAGGAAAAGAGAATAAGATAAACAAAATAAAATAAAGATCAAAAATGAACGAACGAATAAAAAACGAACAAGAATGATCAAAATATCAAGAACTAACATGAGAGCCAGAAAGACCAAAAAGAACAAGAAAGACTCAAAGAACAACAAAGACCAAAATAACAAATAGGAACAACTAGTCTGAACTAGTTCAAATCGTTCACTTATGGGAATAGTTCAATTTAACCAGTTCGTTCTTTTTGAGCTCACCCTAATGATAATACAATCGATGCAGAGATACAAGAGGTTTTGTGAATTAAGCAATTGTATAATGCATATAATTTTTTTACTAAAAATTTGACAGACACTACGCTATGGGGAATATTGTACTGATTATAAAAACCGATGTCTTAGCACAGAGGATATACAGAGATGTCACGAGACGGAAGATAATTTGTGTTTGCGGAGGTACCGCTCACTCTGTCACTGCGCATTCTTTAAACCTTCTTTCGTGGTGGCATTTTTTAGGTTAATTTCATTTTACGCTTTGTAACCTCATTCGCTTGGCAATTTTGGTAAATAAATGGTAAAAATTGATATTTGTAAATGAAAATGCTTCAAATAAGATATGAAATCATTTTAAAAGATTTTTTAATTGCTATTTTAATAGTAATAAGCTATTTGGCATTTTTTTTTTGATTTAACACAACAACATCTTTCATTTAATTTTGTATAATTGTGTACTTCGTTTACTTGTTCAAATGTATTTTCAGTTTATGCTTTGTGATCTCATTTGCTATGTGATTTTTGTAAACAAAAGGTAAAAATTAAAATTGTTCAATGAAAATGCTTAAAATTAGTGTTTTTATGGGAATTTTTATAATTTAAGTTTAAAATTTGTAAACGCACTAATAATGCCAAAATTATATTTTACTTATTCAGTAAAATATATTTTATTAAAATACATTGAAATTGATTTTTGAGGGGTTTAGCTGGATCCTATGCGCATTTCACTGTTGCTGATGCAGATCATCAGGGAACCTTTACCCAAAGTTTCTTAGAACAACTAGAGTTATTATGTTATAAACTTTCATTTAAATAAATGAGAAGCTCAACAACAAATAACAAAGTTGAAACAAGAACTCAATAATCAACATGTTTTTTTATTTTCTTACTTTACCATTACTACACTGGCTGACTTTTTTTCAGCATCAAATTGTAGATATAAAGAGTATGTAAAAAGAAAATAAATGTAAATAACAACAACAGCTATTCAAGATAGAGTGTTGCCACACAAGTATTTTTTGACCGGGTGCAGTCAAATTAATAACTAGTGTTTTTATGGGAATTTTTATAATTTAAGTTTAAAATTTGTAAACGCACTAATAATCCCAAAATTATATTTTACTTATTCAGTAAAATATTTTTTTTAATAAAATACATTGAAATTGATTATTGAGGGGTTTAGCTGGATCCTATGCGCATTTCACTGTTGCTAATGCAGATCATCACGGAACCTTTACCCAAAGTTTCTTAGAACAACTAGAGTTATTATGTTATAAACTTTCATTTAAATAAATGAGAAGCTCAACAACAAATAACAAAGTTGAAACAAGAACTCCATAATCAACATGTTTTTTTATTTTCTTACTTTACCATTACTACACTGGCTGACTTTTTTTCAGCATCAAATTGTAGATATAAAGAGTATGTAAAAACAAAATAAATGAAATAACAACAACAGCTATTCAAGATAGAGTGTTGCCACACAAGTATTTTTTTACCGGGTGCAGTCATCTTGTGTTTCCGAACGGAATTGAACTCTGTGACATGGTCGATAGATTGCAGTTTTATATGGGAAGTAAAAAATTATATAATATCCAGCCTTATTTTCGATTTTATCGTGCGCGACATGAGAAGCAAATCGGATTGAAATTTTTTTTCTATACAACGCTTTTTTAAAGGTTTGTTCTACAAGATTTTGTTAAAGTTCGGACTAATGGCCTGTCCAAGGCATATCAAACACTTATCAGTCATATTGCTCGTCCGCTGATTTTCTGTTTACAAGTTTATAACGAAGAATTTATTTGACAATTACTTTTGTGCCTTGTTTCATGCATACAATTATTATTATATTATAAATATAATTATAAGTATACTTTGTAAAGCTATGTGAGAAGCACAGATTTGCCAGAGAGTTTGTTTTACAGTTTTTTGGCAAACTTTTTCAGAGTTGCAAAAAAAAGGTACTTTTTCAATGTAAACAACTTTTGGCAAAATAATTAACATATGGTAATGAAAAAAGTGACAGTTGTAAAATTAGGTTCTATGCCCTCTAATGTACCTAATTTAGTAATTGTTCTTTTTAAATTAATTAGTTATTACCTATTTTCAGTTTTTTAGTTATAGGTGAAACAAATATTATCTTATTTTGGTGACTTTAAAAAGTTTGCTATTATATTGCTTCTGATTTAAAGTGTTTGAGAAAATGGAAGTTACATCTTCTAAAAGTTATTTAAATTGTCTATCAATTGATATAAGTCGCATTACGGTACAATGAACTGATTTTGTTTTATTACCAGAAAACTTTTTTTTAATTTGACTGACATTCAAAAGTTTGCTGCGTATAACTTCTGAATGATAGTGTTTCAGAAAATTACAGTTAATTTTTCTTAAAGCTATTTTAGTGTTCTAACAATTTATAATAAATAATTAATGCTACAACAAATAGTTTTTGTTTTACAAGTGTAAGAACAATTATTTAATATTTTTGTGATTTTCAAAGGTTTGCTGGGCTATAACTTCTGAGTGCAAGTAGTTGGAAAAATGGGTATTACCAATTCTGAAAGGTATATTGATTCCCTATCAAATGGTACATCGAATAGTTTTAATTTTATGGGCCAGCAATTTTTTCCAGAGTGCTATTTTCAAGTGCTCTGTTCTTCTAGAGTATGGTAATGAAAAAAGTGACAGTTGTAAAATTAGCTTCTACAGCTTTTTATGTAAATAATTCAGTTTTTATTAATATTATTAATTAGTTACCCTTTTTAAATGTTTTGCAAAATGGTAAAATTTTTTCACATTTTATATGCAAACTAAAACAAATTTACTCCTTTTTTTTACTCCTTAAAGTTTGCATATTTTCAGACTTTGCTTTCTTCACTTGCGTAAATAATCTTTATTCCAAAACTTCATGTAAAGATTATAAAAAATTAACAAACAAAAACAAAAGTTATCAACGTCAAGCAATGTAAAAATAGGACACTTAAGTACTATTTTTTTCTCAATTGTTTATTTTTAACCGACTCTTGCTATTTTCTAGCATTTGGAGAAAGTAAGTTTCCTATTTTCGATATTGTTATTGACTCGACTGCCCAGGTCTGCTATCAATACGCCTTGCACACTACATATGTAAGATGGTACAGCCTCTCTCGCTTACAATTAGTTCTTTGTGGTAATTTCCATTATCAAGTGCAAGCCTTTTTAATAAAATTTAGCTGGTGGAAATCATATAAACTCTAGGATGCTTTATATGATTTCGTGCTTTTACAATTTTTTGCTCCTTTTGAACACAGAATACAACAAAATAGAACATGTAAAAATTATATTATAGGTACATGCACAATTATAACAAATTTAGTACACCCAAAAATACCCCACTGAACACATTCTGATGTCAACATGATATTATGAAATGTCACACTTTACATAAAAAATTACTCATTACTGACTCATATACGACTCATAATTTTGCACTTACGCTACATTTACACGACCGAGATTAGCTTTCAAGTTTTTCACACATGCTGGTTGTCAAAAGTTGTTCAAATAAGTTTATTTTCAATAAGCCGTTGACAAAAGACACATCTTAAGACAACAAAACTTCATGGCTTCTATATAGTTCTATTAACTGCAACACATCATAATACTTTTTATTTTTGTTCTTAAACATATTTATTTAAATTTAATTTAAATTTTTCGGTGGAATATAACATTATTTGCAACAAATAAACACAAAAATACTATACCGGCAGAATGGTTGAAAAAAAAACGAAGTGTGCTAATTGAAATTGCTGTCAGTTGTTTTTTTCCCCCATAAATTGAACACACAATTGGAACGAAAATTTGAAGTCAAAGTTGAATCAAATTCTAAAAATATGAATGTATTAGTGAAAAACTGTGAATATATAGAAATTTGAAAGGCAAAACTTGATCGTGTAACCCTCAAGTTAGGTACATCAGACTCTAACTTAACAGAAATGACACGCAAATGCCATCAATATGACATTATAATGATATTCATCTGACATTATAATAATTTATTTACTACGTAATAATCCCATATTTTATTATTAAATAAAAAGAGTAGTGATAATATTTGTTTTTATTATTTATTATAATATAGCTAGCTATTCAGCCCTAAGTAACATATCGTAACAAAACTATAACCCCCCGCCCCACGGGGGAATAGCGTAACAATTAGTTTAAAACAAATTACATAGTTTAAAAAGTTTTTATTTAAATAATTAAATTTAATTCATTGTATTAAAGTCATTTGTTACACTAGCACAGTGCGTAGACAAAAATTAAATAAGCTTACTCATGAACGCACTCCAAATATTGGCAAAAAATATTTTTTAAATTTCTTCCCAAGTGCCAAATTTCAAAAATAATGGTTTTATGGAGAGCTTATTCCTAAACTGTATGTATGAATTAGTCATGCGTATTCGAGTTCTCAAATATTCGGCCATTTCTAGATGTGTATGTACTCTTATTCGTTTAAACAATAATGAATGGCGCACAAATATTAGTTTGTAATAATTAAAAAATAAATAAATTTATTTTTATATTTTTGCTATCCGTTTTTCCGCCAAATATTGCGTATTGATGACTGAGCAATATTTGAAACACCAAGATGAGAATTGGCATTAGCCTCACGGGGCTTTCACTAGTGTCTATAAGTGAAGTCGTCGTGTAGATCTTGAAGATACTCTGTTTGGTCATCTTCAAATAAATCTAAAATATGCGCGAAACTAAAAAAAATTATATCTTGTATCAATAAAGGTTGCGTCGTGAAAACTATTTCATTATATAATACACATTTGTTGGGGTATTTTGGAAGATTAAATGTTTCAAAATGATGTCCATTACATTCTGCAACACTATATTTTCAATAGATATCTGCTCATTTCAAAAAAATATTCTTTAAAAATACCTTAAAATTAGAGGGGCACACAATGTAGTTCCTAGAAACTGTTGTTTTCTAAATATTTTTTCTTGTTCTATGTATGCAAGTTTCCATGAAAACATCTCTTAGAGCCAATTTCACGAACTCTGTTTAAATATTAATTCATATTTAAATGCCGATCTGCAGTAGTTTTTGTATGGAAAAATTACTTTTAAATATAAATTAATATTTAAATAAGTTGGTGAAATTGGCTCTTAGACTTAAACATTAGGTTTGTTCATTTACTAAAAATTATTACGAATTTGTATCAGTTATTACTGGAAAGCAAGGCATATCAAACAGGTACACGTATCAGGCATATTGCTCATCCGCTGATTTTTTGTTTACAAGTTTATAACGAAGAATTCATTTGACAATATCAAATGTGCCTTGTTTGATGCATACAAATTTTTGACAATTACCATGTAAGGCTATGTGAGAAGCAGATAGTTGCCAGAGAGTTAGCAGAGAGTTGCCAGAGAGTTTTGCCTAATGCATGTACCTGTATTAAATGTGCCTTGCTGGAAAGTGTTCATTAACTCAAAAAGTTTGCAAAGAGAGAGCGTCAAAAGAGAGAGAAAAATTGAGAGACAAACAAATTCCTACAAATTATTACTAGTAAAATTATTACTTGCAAGAATTATCCAACCATCTGTTGAGTGTTTTGTTGTCAAATAAATTATTTAAAAAAATATTAGAAAAAGGACAACTGAAAAAATTTCCATTTCTTTGTTAAAAAACATGTATACGTATGAAAAAAGAAAGCATATTTTCATAATTTTTTGTTTTTCTTTCATTAAGCCACATAAATTCAATTTTAATGGCAAATAATTTTGTTTGTTTCTTATACATGATCAGAGATGGAAAGTCGAATTCTTGTATTTGTTAATGGAATAATATTAAAAAAGTATGAAAAATGCATAAAAGTGGTAAATATACATGAAACTGTGTAAAGAATTTCATATTAAATATCAATTTGTAAAAAAAAATGCAATTTAAGATATTATCAAACAAAATACATCAGAAAAAGTACAATTCTAACATGATTTCCATCCATGGTTCTGATATGAATAAAATTTTCTTGCAAGTTCTTATAAGTTCATTTACTTTTTCATATTTGGGAGAGTAATTTTGTAAATTTCTACCTTACTTTCTCGTTGCTAGTTTCTGCTGGGAAAGTAAATAAACAGACCTAGTGTAGCCCCCAGTTGACCAGCAAAAATTTGAAAACTTGATAATTGGATATTGTCATGCACATATGTATGTGTATGGAAGAATATATTTTTTTCCATGAGAATTTCAAGATATGTTTTCGTAAACTTCATTCCATTTCCTTCTATGTATTTGGTGGATTTAATCTTAATATATATTGCAGTTTGATATGGAAAGCAGTTTTATGTACATATGTTTGTAAATATCGTCACCTTAAAGCAAACGGACGGAAGTACACAAATACTCGAAATCAAGTTTTTGATTGATTATGGTTCATTTTATCAAGCTACATGTTCACGCAAATACTCAGACCTCTGCGATCACAAATGACGATTTTATTAAATTAATTCAAACGGACGTAATTACGAATGCCTCTATTTTTTATTTGCAAGGAACGTAACTAACATAAAAACTTAAATATATATAAAAAGGATATAAATGGTTAAAAACATATAAGTATCCATACCACAAATAAATTTTGAAGACAATTTTCAAGAATACTTTATTATAATTGATTTTGAAACGTTTTCTGTTTCTCCTGTAAAAAATATAAAAGTATTAAGAAAATATTAAATATTAAAATATTAAGAAAATTTAAATGGTTAAGATGAGGAATTGAGAACCATGTAACCAGTTTGACTACAATTTAATTAAATTATTAAAACAATTTTGTATCATTTTCAAATGTTATTTAACAACCATTAAATTTTTGGATAGTTTTCATAAGCTTTAATGTACGCGGACAGGAGTATAAAGTTATATTCCATAAAAATTTTTTTTATTGTAAATGTATAAATTTCACATGCAATAGATATTCATATTCGCGAATATCATTTTAAATATTCGTAGTCGCGGATATCATTTTAAATATTCGAATTCACGATTGTCAAAAATTGACATTCGGCACATGTACACACAAAAAAATTTATACGTTATATATCCTAAAATTATGGTATAATTTTAACTAAGTGAAAGGGTAGAATGGCATTTCAAAGTTTTTAGGCAATTCAAAAAAAGTTTTAGTTGATTTGTATGTTCGAAAAATCAACTAAAATTTTAGTTAAAACTCCTTAACGACTAAGTAAATTCACATACTTATTTTTCTGTGAATTATCTAAAAGGCAAAGTAAATTTATACATATGTATATAATTCGTCAATTTATCATGGATTATAGTTAAATTAACTATATATAATACGATCATTGTTATGGATTTTCAAATAATAATTTAAGACTTTTTGACGTTTTTAATAAATGATTATTTATTATTTTATTTATTAATTTATCTACATCTTTATATGTTTTTGTTTTTGACCTAAGCAGCTATTGGACGATATTGGTATTGGTATGTGAAACTCAGTAAGCAAAGGCTAAAGCTGCCCTGGTTGAAACGCGCACTTTTAAAGGAGTCTGCTGAAATGTACGAAAGTATCAACACTCTATCATCACACCACGTACATATGACCGTCATGTGTTAAAATTCGTTTTGGCTGTTTTGTTTGCGTGCCTAGGAATTAAATTGGCATGGCCACGATGGCATCGCTTTCATGGCTGATGCTGTTTGTTTGATTTTCCAGCTCATGGTGGTCTGGAAGTCTATGCGCCAGCAAAGATGAAATTCTTTTTATGGTTTCTGGAATAGGTGCCCAATATTATGATAGTGGCTTGAGGTTACAGATGATGGTTAATTGGTGGTGGATGCAGTGAATAAATTGATCATTGTTAATTATGAAACAAAATTATAAATTAATTCTTGTTTGTGCTCTGTGGTTTCACACGTTTTGCCAATAAAAATTATGAGAGAAATGTCAAAATATGGCAGTAGTACTAAAAACACTACAAAGGTGATATGGTATTGCCAACAAAGAGTAATGACAGGGTTGTAAATGTTGGGTCTATTGGATTCTTAGATTGGGCAAAAAAAAAATAGCCCATCCCGGATGTGTTTTGTTTTTGTAAAACGAAAATAACTGATAAATATGGAAATGTAGTTTTGCTGATTCTAGAAAAATGGAAAAATACAGTAGGAAGAGATTTTTGGAAGTACACGTAGGTAGGGAAAATTATAGTTAAAGAACCAAGTAGCGATTATTAACCGAACAATTGTCTGAGTAAGAAGTGCGTTGTGGTGTAAAGTACCACTGTTATTTAAGAACAAAAATATAAGCCAAAATAAAATTGGATCACTATCTGTTCATACATTTTGTGTTAAATAAAAGGTGTTAGCGAACATACGAACGATTTAGTGCTGACAAAATTGGTAGGCGCAGTGCGACTAGCCTCTCACAGCTAACCTCTCACGGATAACAGTTATTTTCTGGAGGAATTGGTCGAACCGGTTTTAGTAAAGCTGTATAAGTTAAAATTACAAAAGTGGTAGGCAGCCATAACGATACCAAAAAGGTGCCTCAGAAAAATTCGCCATTTTCTTGGTTTCACAAAACGAGAAAAATAATAGTGCTTGACGAACTTCGAGTGTCCAGACAATACCCCGAAATTTTTTAAATGCATTTTATGTTAAGTCTTTATGTGTCATATTGTTTTTTTAGGTCTTTGTGTGAATAGGTAATAAAATAACTAAAATAAATTTATCACGTAATATTTGTTAGTGAGTTCTCGTTGTAGCTTCATAGTGAACTAACGTCATAGCGGAGTTTTTTCTTACATACATACTAAACAAAAAAAAATCATAAAAAAGAAAATATTCGTAATACATATTATTAACTTTGATAAATAAGCTTTAATTGCTTTGTTAATATTTTTTTACATAGTCATAAATAACAAAAACAAAAAAAAACCATAATCAAAAAAACAAACAAACAATCAAAAGTGCCCTTGAGGAATACCCTATATGAGTACCTCAAAAACAAATAAATGTGAAGTGAGTTATAACGGCAGAAATGCCTATTTTACTGTGAGTTTTGATGCTCATAATGATAACATTAAAAATAAAAAACCTGATGATAGACTTACTATGAGTTCGGAAGCTCTTAATAAAAATAAAAAATCTGATGATAGACTTTTTGTAACAACAAATCCACTTTTTCGACAGCGATCAACTTCACTTTGTCTAATGCCTACTAGTGATTCTTTAACATTACAGTTGCCTAGTACTTCGTCACTTAAGCTATTAAAATCATTCGCTTCGGGCTGTTCATCACCTAACCAAGTTATCACTACAGATAATAGTAGCTCAAAACTAAAGGTACAAGTCGGAATAAACAGATATATAACCGTGGTAAAGCGTGGGCGAAGTCCGCGTGACAGGTCCATTCCGCGAAATTATGCGCTCATCGAATGTTTCCGTCAATAAATCGATTAAGACGTGCGCTGTGTGTCATGTAGTGCCGTCTTGTTGGAACCACAACTCATCCACATTCATGCCATCCAATTCGGGAACAATATAGTCGGTTATCATGGCTCTATACCGGCTCTATACCATTCGGGTCCTCTTCAACACTTTGCTCTACAGCGGCAATTGTTTCTTCGGTGCGCACTGTTCGACGTCTCTGCGGATGCATATTATCACATAGAGAAAACGTAGTGCGAAAACGATCCATGGTTAACCGAATTAATTGCTCTGATGGACGATTATCTCGACCATAAAATGGACGGAGCTTGCGGTAAACTTCGCGAACTGAACCATTATTTTCGAAATAAATTTGCACGATTTGCAAGCGTTGTTCTTTTGTCAACCTGTTCATGATGAAATGGCAAACCAAACTAAATATTAATCACTTGACAGCTGACAAAATGACCGCCAGTTAAAAAAGTGATGCCAACTTAAAGTTCTATATCTCAATAAAAAACACCCAATATATGTGAGGAAAAAAAATTCTAGCGCGCTTCTAACAAAACTACTGTCGACCATTTGTGAAAATACTTTTCACGTAATTCCAATTAAACGAGGTAATATTGATGAAACTAAAATCCAAATATACGATGAAAACAATTTCCGAAAAATTTTAAATGATTTTTACGTCCGTGTTTACACACGGACGTAATTAGGAATGCATCTATTTTTTATTTGCAAGGAACGTAACTAACATAAAAACTTAAATATTTATAAAAAGGATATAAATGGTTAAAAACATATAAGTATCCATACCACAAATAAATTTTGAAGACAATTTTCAAGAATACTTTATTATAATTGATTTTGAAACGTTTTCTGTTTCTCCTGTAAAAAATATAAAAGTGTAGTTACGTTAGTTTGCCTGCCATCGGGATAACTACCTTGTCGTGGTGTGGTGGCTTAACTACAGACCGTGGTCTATATCTTCAACCCAGTACCATAGTTGACCTTCAATGGTCCCCTATAGTACTGGGTGAAGACAACTGACTCTAAAGGTCTGTATACCAAAGGTTATCCAACCCTAAACCGGGGTGTGATGCGACCCGTGCCCATCGGATTTTTACAGTCAGGGTTAAAAGACTGTATTAGAACGGATCCTTGCTGATACCTGGGCACCTCAGCAAGTAGACGACACCCTCACCATGTTATCGGGGGCTTTGACGTGGTGGCTTTCAAATCCCCCACACTCGTGGGACCAAAATGCTAAAAATCAATTCCAACAAAAACAAAACAAAAACAAAAAACAAGACCGGGACCGGTGAACTGACTGTGCTTTCGAGCGCGGAAGGACAGGGGACCGGTTTCACGCAACCGTCTGGTACGAGAAAACTCGTTCAGGCGAATGCTGCCGAGAACACTGGGCAGATAGTCGGTGCATGCAGCAGTGCGAGCTCGGCCACGCCGGGTTCAACCAAGCATGTCCGCCCATCAAAAATGAGGCATAACAAAAAAAGGTTATGCCTACGCATTGTAAAGACGCTGGGCACGCAAGACCCATCCAAATTGTCCGAGGAACAGAAATCATCCCTTGGATGGGCAAAAGGTGTCCTTGAAAACATGGACACTCCCGCCTTAAGTAGTAGCGGTGCTAGCACGTCGTCAAAACCGTCTGGTAAAAGACTGCGTTCGCCGGACGACAAACCATTGCCTAAGCGGCCTAAGGCTAATAGCAATATTGGTGTTAGGTCGTTTAGTGAGGTAGCGAAAGACAACCTCATAATGGCCGTTGTCGACAGGAGAGATATGGATGGAACCATCCCCAGGGGCAAGTGGAGTACTGTGGAAGCTAAGCTTGCAACCACGTACCACCAGGTCCTTGCGGAGAATACAGGCTTACCTCCCGTATGTCGCGATGCAGGCTGGTATCAAGGCAGGGTCAAGCTGATTGCCTTTGGAGACCAAAGATCGGCGGACCTGTATAAGGTAGCTATTAGCAGGATGGGAGAGAGGTGGCCGGGTGCAAAAATCGATCTTGGATTGCGCATGCATGGATTCCGGCATTCCCAGACACGGCTGAAGCAGCGATAAAGTTGTTAAAGGACTGTAATCCCTCACTGCCAACCGACAACTGGAAGATGGGGAGGTTCGGTGAGGCGGAGGGGGACAGACGTGGTGTAATTATTATACTAAACGCTGAAACCCTTCCTCACTTGGCCAAGTCCCATAATATCTTATCGTACGCCTTTGGACAGGTTACGATGAAGGTGTACAAAGGAGATCAGTCTCCAGTGACGGATAAATCCAAGACAGTGTGTGGAAACGCTGTGGAGGAAGAATCTGAAGAGGAGGAGAAGAAGGCCAGCTTGCGAGAATCTTCGGAAAAGGATGGCTATATTACATCCGACTCTGAAATTCTTGGAGGCGCCTCAGGCCTGTTCGACGCTGATTACGGCGAAGACAGTGACCTTCTTCTTGAGACTGACGACGAGTCCGATAAAACGGTCGTGGAGATGGATTTCGTAGCGGATGTTGAACCTGCTGCAGATAAATCTCCACCACTCTAAAGCAGCCTCAGCGGCTCTTCAGCTTCGCTTGACAACATGCGAAGTTGACATAGTCCTAATCTAAGAACCTTGGATTAGTGGTGGCAGGGTTTGCGGACTAAGGACCAAAGATTTTAAGATGCTAGCCGTCAATAATGAAGGTAACAATAGAACCTGCATCTTGGCAAGGAACCACCTTAATACATTTTTATTATCTAACTTCAGCGGCAGAGACATAGCGGCGGTTAGCGTGGAAGTCGGAGATACATGCTACTGGCTGGCGTCGGTGTACTCCGCTCACGACGGTCAAGGTCCTCTACCGTCGGTAGTGGTGAGAAACTTTGTGCGGCGGTAAACGCTGGTCACCATATCATCCTGTGCTGTAATGCCAACGCACATCATACTATCTGGGGAAGTACGGGCACTAATGAAAGAGGTGAGGAACTTTTTGAATTTGTAGTTAGTGCTAACCTTAACATTTGTAATAGAGGTCAAGAACCTATTTTTATAACAAGGAACAGACAGGAAGTCCTGGATGTTACCTTTTCGTCTGATTCGGTAGCCGATAGGATCATGAATTGGCGTGTACTTCAGGAACATTCTTTTTCTGATCATAGGTTTATTAAGTTTAGTATTAGGGAGCGGGCACCTGTGGTAGAAATCTCCCGAAATATTAGGCAGACAAACTGGCGTCTGCATAGGACCATTTTTTCTAGACTATTAGGAGTGATTGGAGACTCGTCACTTCTAGAAACTTCTGATTTGGATTGTGATGTTGATAACATTACTACAATCTTCAAAAATGCAAGAGAGTCGTCTTGCCCTTTGAATAAGCCAGGGGGGAAAAAGAAACCGTCTTGGTGGAATAGAGAGTTACAATTGTGTAGGTGTACATGTAGAAAACTCTTCAATAAGGCTTAATCATCCAGAAATGAACTGGACTGGATACCTTATAAGGGTAAATTAAAAGAGTATAAAAATCAGATAAGAATTGCTAAAAATACAACATGGAAGAAGTTTTGTGAAAATATTGAAAATATTTCAGAAGCCTCTCGCATGAGAAAAATTTTGTCCACTACTCCCTGCACCCTGGGAGTAGTGTAGTAGTAGTCCCAATCTGACGTGGACTACATCCAGCGAGGAGTCGTTAAGAACCCTGCTGGACACTCATTTTCCGGGTAACTCAGTGTCTGAGATTCAGACATCTGATCCTTACCCTATACCTGAGGAAAATATATCTGACATTGGCAATATGCAGACATTAAATTGGGCTCTGAGAAGTTTCAAGTCCTACAAGTCACCAGGACCTGACGGTATCATACCGGCGGAGATATGGAAAGTATCGAATCTCGTAGCCCAAAGGCTACTGAGAATTTACACCAGTTGTCTAAGACTGGGTTATGTTCCTGAAAAGTGGAGGGAAGCGAGAGTGGTTTTTATACTGAAGGCTGGTAAAAGCTCTCACACCACACCGAAGGACTTCAGACCTATAAGTCTATCATCCCTTCTTCTGAAAACATTAGAAAGGATGTTTGATCATTATATCCGCAAAACCATCAATAGTAAACTACTTTCCCCGCATCAACATGCATATCAAACGGGAAAGTCAACAGAATCAGCTCTACATGAGCTGGTTGGCACGATAGAGAAATCTCTTTCTGTAGGTGAATATACCTTTGTAGCCTTCGTGGATATTGAGGGGGCTTTTAATAATATATCTCCAGATGCGATAATTGAGGCATTGTCGAATCTGGGGGTTGGCGCGGGATTGTGTAAGTGGGTTCAAAATCTACTAACTCACCGTAGGATAACTGCGGCTCTAGGAGCTTCTAGGCAGACCCGCTTTGTAAATAGGGGTACACCACAGGGAGGAGTTCTTTCGCCACTATTGTGGAATCTAGCTCTGAATCCTGTGCTGCTATCTCTAGAATCGCGGGGGTGCAGAATCGTGGATTATGTTGATGATGTGGCAATAGCTGTAAGAGGAAAATTCCTCACAACATTAAGGGACATCCTACAGGATGGTCTTTCATATTTAACAAAATGGGTGGAGAAACGTAGGCTCGCCGTTAATCCTAATAAAACGGAACTAGTCCTTTTCTCCAGGAAGTATAAGATACCTGATTTCCGGCCGATAACACTTAATAATACGCAGATAAAAGTGTCCAACACTGCAAAATATCTTGGTGTTATTCTTGATTCAAAGCTGAGTTTCAAAGCGAATATTCTAGAGAGAGTGAAAAAAGCAACAATTTCACTGTATCTATGCAAAAAATCCATTGGGAAGAATTGGGGTCTTACCCCAAAAATTGTTCATTGGATCTATACTGCAATAGTACGTCCAATTCTCATGTATGGCATCATCGTGTGGTGGCCATCCCTGGAGAAAAAGACGTATCTATACACCTTACACAAGGTGCAAAGACTTGCATCCTTGTATGTAACCAGTGCTATTCGCACCACTCCTACGGATGCACCGGGGATGCTTCTTCATCTACTACCATTAGATCTAGTAGGGAAGGAGATGGCAACGTCCTCGGCAATCCGTCTTAGATGTGTTTCTCTGTGGAACGGAAATGGAACCGGCCACTGCAGAATACTCGATGGTGAAGTTAGGGGATGGAGGATTGACCAAACCTCCCCTGCTCTACTAAACGAACGTCTTTATAAAACCTGGATACCATCTACAGAAATGTGGATGAATGGAACTCCAGGTAGAAAAAAAAGTGTTGATTTTTATACGGACGGCTCCAAAACACATGAGGGTGTGGGCTATGGGGTCTTTTCAAGGGCTTTAGGTCTTCGCATTGCAAGGCGACTTCCAGATCACTGCAGTGTCTTTCAGGCAGAGATCCTTGCTATAAGAGAAGTTGCGAACTGGTTAAAAGTGAATGTCACTTTAACGACTTTAATTAACATTTACACCGATAGTCGAGCAGCTATTATGGCCCTTGAATCCTCGCTTCTAAGAACAACAACAGCCTTCGACTGCCGATCATCTCTAAATGAGATGGCAGAGCAGTTTGATATTAGGATCATCTGGATCCCGGGCCATAGAGGCTTACAGGGAAACTCTTGGAAACAAATCTCGATTCTAGTGTCCCTGTTAACCGGACACTGTCTCATAGGTAGGCATGCACAAAGGCTAAGGGTTGAACACAACGACTTTTGCCGTAGCTGCCAAGATATTGATGAAGAGGAAAGCATAGAATATTTTCTTAGTCACTATCCTGGACTTGCAGGAAAGAGAATGGCCACAATGGGCGCTCTTGAATTAAGGGAACTTTCTGACGTTGCTGGTGTTAAACTTCAACGTATTAGCAGCTTTATACTGAGCTCTGGATGGTTCGACGGTGGGGACTCCGCATAAGCAGAGGCTCAGTGGTATCACAATGGACCAAAACGGTCTAAGTGAGTCCGGGTTTCTGACTGCCACCCCTACCTAACCTAACCTAACCTACGTTAGTTTGAATTTAAGGTTACGACATATTAAGAAAATTTAAATGGTTAAGATGAGGAATTGAGAACCATGTAACCAGTTTGACTACAATTTAATTAAATTATTAAAACAATTGTGTATCATTTTCAAATGTTATTTAACAACCATTAAATTTTTGGATAGTTTTCATAAGCTTTAATGTACGCGGACAGGAGTATAAAGTTATATTCCATAAAAAAATTTTTTATTGTAAATGTCTATAAATTTCACATGCAATAGATATTCATATTCGCGAATATCATTTTAAATATTCGTAGTCGCGGATATCATTTTAAATATTCGAATTCACGATTGTCAAAAATTGACATTCGGCACATGTACACACAAAAAAATTTATACGTTATATATCCTAAAATTATGGTATAATTTTAACTAAGTGAAAGGGTAGAATGGCATTTCAAAGTTTTTAGGCAATTCAAAAAAAGTTTTAGTTGATTTGTATGTTCGAAAAATCAACTAAAATTTTAGTTAAAACTCCTTAACGACTAAGTAAATTCACATACTTATTTTTCTGTGAATTATCTAAAAGGCAAAGTAAATTTATACATATGTATATAATTCGTCAATTTATCATGGATTATAGTTAAATTAACTATATATAATACGATCATTGTTATGGATTTTCAAATAATAATTTAAGACTTTTTGACGTTTTTAATAAATGATTATTTATTATTTTATTTATTAATTTATCTACATCTTTATATGTTTTTGTTTTTGACCTAAGCGGCTATTAGACGATATTGGTATTGGTATGTGAAACTCAGTAAGCAAAGGCTAAAACTGCCTTGGTTGAAACGCGCACTTTTAAAGGAGTCTGCTGAAATGTACGAAAGTATCAACACTCTATCATCACACCACGTACATATGACCGTCATGTGTTAAAATTCGTTTTGGCTGTTTTGTTTGCGTGCCTAGGAATTAAATTGGCATGGCCACGATGGCATCGCTTTCATGGCTGATGCTGTTTGTTTGATTTTCCAGCTCATGGTGGTCTGGAAGTCTATGCGCCAGCAAAGATGAAATTCTTTTTATGGTTTCTGGAATAGGTGCCCAATATTATGATAGTGGCTTGAGGTTACAGATGATGGTTAATTGGTGGTGGATGCAGTGAATAAATTGATCATTGTTAATTATGAAACAAAATTATAAATTAATTCTTGTTTGTGCTCTGTGGTTTCACACGTTTTGCCAATAAAAATTATGAGAGAAATGTCAAAATATGGCAGTAGTACTAAAAACACAGGTGATATGGTATTGCCAACAAAGAGTAATGACAGGTTTGTAAATGTTGGGTTTATTGGATTCTTAGATTGAGCAAAAAAACAAATAGCGTATCCCGGATGTGTTTTGTTTTTGTAAAACGAAAATAACTGATAAATTTGGAAATGTAGTTTTGCTGATTCTAGAAAAATGGAAAAATACAGTAGGAAGAGATTTTTGGAAGTACACGTAGGTAGGGAAAATTATAGTTAAAGAACCAAGTAGCGATTATTAACCGAACAATTGTCTGAGTAAGAAGTGCGTTGTGGTGTAAAGTACCAGTGTTATTTAAGAAAAAAAATATAAGCCATCAATAAAATAACTAAAATAAATTTATCACGTAATATTTGTTAGTGAGTTCTCGTTGTACCTTCATAGTGAACTAACGTCATAGCGGAGTTTTTGCTTACATACATACTAAACAAAAAAATCATAAAAAAGAAAATATTCGTAATACATATTATTAACTTTGATAAATAAGCTTTAATTGCTTTGTTATTATTTTTTTACATAGTCATAAATAACAAAAACAAAAAAAAAACCGTAATCAAAAAAACAAACAATCAAAAGTGCCCTTGAGGAATACTCTATATGAGTACCTCAAAAACAAATAAATGTGAAGTGAGTTATAACGGCAGAAATGCTTATTTTACTGTGAGTTTTGATGCTCATAATGATAACAATAAAAATAAAAAACCTTATGATAGACTTACTGTGAGTTCGGAAGCTCTTAATAAAAATAAAAAATCTGATGATAGACTTTTTGTAACAACAAATCCACTTTTTCGACAGCGATCAACTTCACTTTGTCCAATGCCTACTAGTGATTCTTTAACATTACAGTTGCCTAGTACTTCATCACTTAAGCTATTAAAATCATTCGCTTCGGGCTGTTCATCACCTAACCAAGTTATCACTACAGATAACAGTAGCTCAAAACTAAAGGTACAAGTCGGAATAAACAGATATATAACCGTGGTAAAGCGTGGGCGAAGTCCGCGTGACAGGTCCATTCCGCGAAATTATGCGCTCATCGAATGTTTCCGTCAATAAATCGATTAAGACGTGCGCTGTGTGGCATGTAGTGCCGTCTTGTTGGAACCACAATTCATCCACATTCATGCCATCCAATTCAGGAACAATATAGTCGGTTATCATGGCTCTATACCGGCTCTATACCATTCGGGTCCTCTTCAACACTTTGCTCTACAGCGGCAATTGTTTCTTCGGTGCGCACTGTTCGACGTCTCTGCGGATGCGTATTATCACATAGAGAAAACGTAGTGCGAAAACGATCCATGGTTAACCGAATTAATTGCTCTGATGGACGATTATCTCGACCATAAAATGGACGGAGCTTGCGGTAAACTTCGCGAACTGAACCATTATTTTCGAAATAAATTTGCACGATTTGCAAGCGTTGTTCTTTTGTCAACCTGTTCATGATGAAATGGCAAACCAAACTAAATATTAATCACTTGACAGCTGACAAAATGGCCGCCAGTTAAAAAAGTGATGCCAACTTAAAGTTCTATACCTCAATAAAAAACACCCAATATATGTGAGGAAAAAAAATTCTAACGCGCTTCTAACAAAACTACTGTCGACCATTGGTGAAAATACTTTTCACGTAATTCCAATTAAACGAGGTAATATTGATGAAACTAAAATCCAAATATACGATGAAAACAATTTCCGAAAAATTGTAAATGATTTTGAAAAAAATAAAACAAACGTTTACACATACCAACTTAAGAGTGCTAAAGGCCTACAGATAGAACTAAAGGGCATATATTCATATTTTGAGCCCGAAGAAGTAAAATGTGCACTTCTAGACCAAGGATTTAAGGTAAAAATTTTACTAATATAATTAACAGAGAAAAGGTCGCCCAACCCCTATTTCGCATTGAACTGGAGCCGAATGACATACAATTGAAAAAAATCAAACCCATCCAATTTATAGCGTAAGGTTTCTGTTACACCGAAAAATCACAGTTGAAGAGCCACGTAAGCGTTCAGGTCTTGTACAGTGCCATAATTACCAAGAATATGGCCATACAAAAACTTACTGCAATTTACCTACAGTTTGTGTTATCTGCGGTGAATTGCATGGTACTGCTAGCTGCACTAAGCCAAAAGAACAAGCAGAAAAAAAATGTAGTAATTGTGGAGGTAATCACACCGCTAACTATAGAGGATGCCCTGTATATTCTTTTGTTAAACAGACTATGAGTCAAAAACCTAAATTAGCTCCAACCCAACCATTAAACGCGTACTCCGCTTCTTTTGCTCAAGTAAGTCAACCAGTTACTTCACGTGTATCGTATGCCGATGCTGCTAAGGCTAGTTCTAGTCCCTCACAAAATGTTTCACCGCAAAATAATTCAGCGAATGCAAATTCAGGCTTTAACTTTAGTCGCCTTGAAGCTACTATTGAGAATCTGAAGCTTACTATAAACAACTTTACAACAAATATGACTAGCATGATGCAAGAAATGCTGCGAATGCAGAATGCACTGCTTTAAGCTTTAGTTAACAAACCATGAACATGTTAAAAATATGTTTCTGGATCGCAAACGGCATTCGCCAGCATAAAGATTTGACTTCAAGAAGCTTATTTAAAATAAATAGTGACACTCTATATGATTCAAAGGACCCGAGGGGGAGAGCATGCGGTGGGTCAGCAATTCTAATTAAGTCAAGACTCAAACACTATGTCCTTGATAACATTTGTGAAGAACATCTACAAGCAACAAATATTTGTGTCGAAAACTTTGTTACAAATTTCGTGGTATCATCAATTTACTCTCCTCCCAGATTCGCAATTACTGAGGATCAATTCGAGGAATTTTACAAATCTCTTGGACCTTGTTTTGTAACAGCTGGGTACTACAATGCAAAACATACGTTCTTGGGTTCGCGTCTTATTACACCTAGAGGTCGGGCATTGTTCAACACAATTTTAAAAATGGGCTTGGACGTCATTTCAAGTGGGGAGCCCACTTACTGGCCTACGGACATACAAAAAATTCCGGATGTTATAGATTTTGGAGTCATGAAAAATATCAGTAGGGAATTAATTCATGTTGAAGCTTCTGTAGATCTCTGCTCCGATCACTCTCCCTAGATTGTTACAATTTGAAGCCCACTAAGAAGTGACTTCTCTGTCCCATATGTAGAGATGATCAACCGTGTTAATTGGCTGGGGTTCAAAAAATACCTCAGTAGCCATTGTGCGGAAAATATTAACCTAAGAACTCCAGGTGATATTGAATCTAACATTGAAAATCTTAACGAAAATATTAAACAGGCTGCTGGGTTTAATAGAATTTATTCTACAGACATTAAACGTCTTTTACGTGAAAAAAGGACAGCTAGAAGGGAATGGCAACAGCACAGATCACCCGAAAGTAAAATTAGATTTAAAGAGTGCACTAGACGACTCCAAAAGCATATGAAAAAACTGTATGTCTTAAAAATTATCTGGAAAATTTTGATGCCACACCTGCATCTAATTACTCCTTGTGGCGAGCTGCTAGAAAGCTTAAAACACCCGTTGAATATAGACCACCTCTGCGCACTTCTACCGGAGGTTGGGCCAGAAGCGATACTGAAAAAGGTAACATATTTGTTGAGCATTTAAAATCCGTATTTACCCCAAACACATGTACTGCGTGACGCGTGATGTTCAGAAACTAATTGCTGAACTCAACCCGAAGAAAGCTCCAGGTATTGATGGAATAAGTAACAATATGCTGATAAACTTGCCCCATATTGCAATTAGAATCCTGTTATTTATTTTTAACGCCATTTTACGACTGGAGTATTATCCACAAAGCTGGAAGCTTGCGAAGGTCAAAATGATTCCAAAGCCGGGCAAAGACCTTACCAAGGCTGAGTCATACAGGCCAATAAGTCTGCTATCAACAATGTCAAAACTCGAAAAGCTGCTCATGACAAAATTGTCCCCAATTTTAACTGATAGTGGGTGCATCCCAGACCATCAATTTGGTTTTAGAAGTCATCATAGCACCATTGAACAAACTCATAGATTGGTGCAATTTATACGAAGAACTTTTGAAGAAAAAATGTATTGTTCTGCCCTGTTTATTGACGTTTCTCAGGCCTTTGATAAAGATGCCACACTTGAAGGCCTTATTTGAAAATTAAAATCATATTTACCAATAAATTTTCTGAATCTATTAGAAAGCTACAGAACTACCCGAAAGTTTACGATTGTGGAAGGAGAATTCATGAGTCTGCCCCAATCTATATCATACGGTGTGCCACAGGGGAGCATACTGGGGCCAGTTTTGTATTTGATTTATACTTGTAATATGCCTTTGAGCAGCAATATCCATACATCTACGTTTGCCGATGATACAGCCTGCCTTAGTATGCACAAAAACCCGCACGAGGCTTCCCTATATCTTCAAGAACATATTACACAGTCTGAAATCTGGTTGAACTTATGGAGAATTAAAGTCAATGAACAAAATTGTGTCCATACAACGTTTACCATAAGAGGAGATACTTGTTCCCCCATTCGAATCAACAATCAAAATATTTCTCAACATTCCCAAGTGAAATACCTTGGTATACACCTTAATCGAAGGATTACATGGAAGCATCATATTGACTTTAAGCTCAGATGAAACTTAAGTTATCTCAAATTCATTGGATGATTGGCAGAAATTCAACACTTAGTCTGGACTGCAAACTTTTAATATACAAGTCGCTTTTGAAGCCAATATGGTGTTACGGTATCCAGTTATGGGGCACTGCTTCTCCTTCCAATGTAGAGAGAATTCAACAAAGACAAAACAAAATTTTAAGGTTAATAACATCTGCTCCATGGTACATTAAGAATTCAAATTTGTATCGTGCTTTAAAAATGCCACTAGTGACTGAAGAAATTGTAAGATACGCAGGCAAATACTTAACAAAACTCGAGTCACATCCTAATCCGCTTGCTCGTAATATTTTGAACTTTACTGGACACATCCACCTAAAAAAGAGTGACACAAGGGCTATTTTACTCAACACTCTAGATGGGAATGCTTGAAAATACATTTAATTTTCCTTTTTGATATTCACTACTTTGTGTTATTTAAACTATCACTAAGTTTTGGCCGACCAGTGTCGGTCAGATTTAAGATTTGAACACTTATTGTTAGTTCATATTTGAAGATACAATAAATAAATATATATAGGAATAAAAAAAAATATATTTGTTAGAGCCGAAATATAAAGTAATAAATTAGGAAAACGCGGGAAATTTCTATTTTTTTTTGACAAAGGAATTTGTAAAAGGCGGGAAAGACTAAATTTTTTTGTATAATTTCTGGTCTGCAATATCACCTAAGTGAGCTCTTTTAGGTAGGAAGCAAATCAAGCAATTCAGTGTGGGAAAACGATAAATTCTTTTACAAATGTTTCTTAAAGGGAAATAGAAAGTTAGTTGGTCGCATAAAGCTTTTGCATTTCCAGAAGAAAGAAGTCATTAGAGAGTCTGGTAAGTTAAAAAGACACAGGCTAAGAAATTCATCATTAGATTTGAACCGGTCATCACCACAAGTGAAAGAAAATAATAAGAAGGATATAAGTCCACCAGAATGGCTCAAAAATCACCTCAAATAGAAGATAGGTCAGCAACGATTAATTCCCAGGCAGGTATACATGGTACTATTTCGAAAAGCGTAGGCCAAAAGCGTAATCACTATCCCATACAAGATGAGGTACCGCTATCAGTTAATTCAATGGTTACTGAGAGCGTTGAAGGCATGAAAGCTAGCCTAGATCGATCGATGCAGAACCTAATAAGCGACAAGATTGAAATGGAAATGAGGAAAGCTTATGATAGCATAGGCCAATTGTCAGAAGCTGTTAGAAGTTTAGCGGTAAGGGATAGAACGTACCCCGCGAACGAAAATAATACCAGAAACCGGCAACAACAATTTTCACATGGCGCTGGCCTGTTGCTGTACAGACGTTACTAAACATTTTTATTATATTTATTTTTAGCTCTTCTACAATTTCACGACAATTCTTGCCTAATAAACTCACGGAAGCACCTGAATTTAATAAGCCTTTTAAATATTTACCATTAATTATGACTTCTGCGTAAGGTCTGGGGTCCGTTGCTACATTATACTTGTTTATAGATTCGTTTATCATCGTGCGCTGACGTTTTCTTGCAATGAATTTATTACGAATTTTGTGAATGTATTCACGTTTGCGGGAATTCGAGTTCGATTTGTTTGCTTGACTTTGACTATTATTATTTAATTTTTTACAACGGCGTTTTCATGTCTTTTTCCTTGACTTCAGGTTCATTCAAAGGGTGAAATTGTGTCATGACAGAATCTGATGTGAATTAGAGGTGGAATATAAGGATAGCAAACACAAAATCTTATTTTATTTATGTCCTTAATTAGACCATGAACTGTACCTAGGAGTTAATTTTTGATAGAAGTTCGATATAGCTCCTGAAATATTTTTAACGGCTGAAATAAATCTAGAAACGGCCAGGCAAATGCATGAGGAACAAGCCGAACATAAGATAGGTAAGCACGTATTGACCCCAGAACAGCGAAAACGATTGGATGAAGTAGTGGAGAAATTTCAATCCTTCGAAAAGAAAGGACTAGGATGCACCAAGCTGGAGAAACACGAAATAAAATTGTTGGAAGGTACCAACCCAATAAAAGATAAGCACTACCCGATTTCTCCAGCAGTGCAGGAAATTGTTCATGCTGAATTGGACAACATGTTGAAATTAAACGTGATAGAGGAAAGCAATAGTCCTTGGTCCAATAAAACGACTGTGGCCAGGAAGCCTGACAAGAACAGGTTTTGTCTAGATGCACGCAAGCTTAATGCCGTAACTGTAAAAGACGCTTATCCGCTCCAAAACATCGACGGCATACTGAGCCGCATAGATCAAACGCACTACATAAGCAGCGTCGACCTGAAATACGCCTTCTGGCAAATAGAGCTTGAAGAAGAAGCAAAACCTTATACTGCTTTTACCGTCCCAGGTCGACCATTGTACCAATTCCGTGTAAAGCCGTTTGGTCTATGCAATGCGGCTCAGCGTCTATGCCGCCTCATGGATAAGGTTATACCTGCAAGATTGAAGCCCGACGTTTTTATCTATTTAGATGACCTCCTTATTATTTCAGACGAGTTTTCAACACATTTAGATATTTTGAAACAGGTAGCAGAGTGTTTGACTAAAGCCAATCTCACAATAGGTCTAAAGAAATCGATCTTCTGCTTCAGAGAACTTAGATACTTAGGATTTATAATTGGAGGAGGTATGCTGAAGACAGACCCCGAAAAGGAGAAAGCCATTCAAAAAATCCCAATGCTTAAATCACCTAGGGACTACTGGATGGTACATGCGATTCATAAAAGATTTCGCCTCCATCTCAGCAGCTCTTTCTGACACCTTTAAGAAAGGCAAAAAGTTTACGTTGACACCCAGCGCGATCGAAGCCATACAAACGCTTAAAACTTCTCTTACCACCGCCCCGGTTTTGCGCCACCCAGATTTCAGCAGACAATTTTTTATTCAGTGTGATGCTTCAGACTTTGGAATAGGTGCTGTACTCTTTCAGAAAAATTAGTTAGAAGAAGAAAATCCCATAGCATTTTATTCTCAAAAGCTAAATAACTGTCAAAGAAATTACTCTGTGACAGAAAAGGAATGCCTGGCGGCAGTACTAGCTATAAAACGTTTTAGGCCTTACGTCGAAATGATGAAGTTCACCGTCATCACGGACCACGCCAGCCTGAAATGGTTGATGTCATTGAAAGATCTGAGTGGACGCTTGGCCAGGTGTTCACTTCAGTTACAGGCCTACGACTTCACAATAGAGTACCGAAAGGGCTCTGAAAACGTAGTAGCCGATATGCTCTCACGAATGCCTGCATTAATAGCTGAGATAACTGAAATTTTTTTTGATTTCGAAACCACAGCCTTTGAGTCAGAGTATTTGCAATTAATTCAGGATATACTGGATAATCATGAGAAATTGCCTGATTTACGCGTGGAAGATGGTCGAATTTATAAAAATCCATGCTTGTTGGTATCGAAAACATAGGCGAATCCGTGTGGAAGCTTTGGATTCCATGTGACATCACCCACATTCTAATTAAAAAGGCTCACGGTACACCTACCTCAGCGCATGCCGGAGTCAGGAAAACCCTTGACAAACTAAAAAGACTATTACTGGCCAAAAATGGCAATTCAAGTTAATCAGTACGTGCAAAATTGTCAAATTTGTAAAGAGTCCAAAGCTCCAAATTATCATACGATGCCGACTATAGGGGATGAAGTACAAACCGATAGACCGTTTCAGAAAATTTATATAGATTTTTTAGGGAAGTACCCTAGATCAAAAAATGGGAACCCATACATATTCATCGCTGTGGATTACTTCGCAAAGTTCGTTTTCCTTAAAGCCATGGAAGAGGCCACAGCCACGAATGTGGTTCAATTTCTGGTACAAGAAATTTTTCAGAAGTTTGGGGTTCCTGAAGTAGTGCATAGTGACAAAGGTCAACAATTTGTCTCCACATTATTTAAAGAAATGGTAGACTCTTACAATATTACACATATCAAAACAGCATTTTACTCGCAGCAATCAAACGCATCCGAGCGCGTGAATCAGGCCGTACTTACGGCCATTAGAGCCTATTTAGAAAACGACCAAAGGGATTGGGATTTGTACCTGAGCGAAATAGAATGCGCCCTACGTACAGCCGTGCATTCAGCAACCGGAGTTTCCCCATTCTTTGCACTATATGGATACCATATCTATTCAAATGGTGCCGACTACAAATTGGCCAGAAAATTACTGTCCATGTCAGACCACTACATAGTAAATATGCAAAAAGACGACAAACTAGCAATAATTCGAGACAAGATAAAGGCGAATTTAACAAACGCATACCAAAAAAGTGCAATCAGATATAATACGAGAGCACGAGAGACGAAATTCCATCCAGGCCAAGAGGTATACCGAAAAAATGTTGTATTTTCAGATTTCAAAAACAATATAAATGCAAAATTTAGTAAGAAATACGTAAAGTGTCGGATTAGCAAACCAATTGGCAACAACATGTATGAACTGGAGTCACTCCAGGGAAAACCAATTGGAGTTTTTCATGCAAAAGACATAAAAGTCTGAGAAAAAGTGCAAGATTTTTTTATCTGTGATATTTTGGTCAACTGTGATATAGGATTAGGAATTTTATGATAGGATAGAGTGCAATATCGTATAAGGTTTTTGTTTGTATTAATTTCCCATTCATGTTCATTTCTCATACGTTTTATTTTGTTATTTATATTTTACTACAATTTTTTTTGAAACGCCAGGAACAACTAATTGATTCACCAATAGTATATAAACTTAAACGAATGGTTAACCAAGATAGTACACAGGTACACGAACAGATTAGCGCAGATACTTACGTGCAATTGCCCGGCTCGAGACTTGACAGGGTGTGGGAGTTCCCCACGTTGTGTGTGAGGGCCAAAAATGGAACAAAAAACACTAAAAAGACAAGCACCTCATACACTACGCCGCACACCGGTTATACTGGCGTAGACTTGGTACCGCCGGAGTTTTGTTGCGGCTTATTTAACTCATACATGTGTGCTTCCACCACCATAAACCGCTCATGTGTTAAAATTCGTTTTGGTTGTTTTGTTTGCGTGCCT
The DNA here is from genome assembly GCA_905220375.1 of Tachina fera. Lineage (NCBI taxonomy): Eukaryota > Metazoa > Arthropoda > Insecta > Diptera > Tachinidae > Tachina > Tachina fera. The sequence goes on along the minus strand of LR999965.1, from coordinate 76,108,675 downwards.
AGAAATTAAATTGGCATGGCCACGATGGCATCGCTTTCATGGCCGATGCTGTTTGTTTGATTTTCCAGCTCATGGTGGTCTGGAAGTCTATGCGCCAGCAAAGATGAAATTCTGTTTATGGTTTCTGGAATAGGTGCCCAATATTATGATAGTGGCTTGAGGTTACAGATGATGGTTAATTGGTGGTGGATGCAGTGAATAAATGGATCATTGTAAATTATGAAACAACATTATAAATTAATTCTTGTTTGTGCTCTGTGGTTTCACACGCTTTGCCAATAAAAATAATGAGAGAAATGTCAAAATATGGCAGTAGTACTAAAAACACTACAAAGGTGATATGGTACTGCCAACAAAGAGTAATGACAGGGTTGTAAATGTTGGGTCTATTGGATTCTTAGATTGAGCAAAAAAAATAGCCCATCCAGGATGTGTTTTGTTCTTCTAAAACGAAAATAACTGATAAATATGGAAATGTAGTTTTGCTGATTCTAGAAAAATGGAAAAATACAGTAGGAAGAAATTTTTGGAAGTACACGTAGGTAGGGAAAATTATAATTAAAGAGCCAAGTAGTGATTATTAACCGAACAATTGTCTGAGTAAGAAGTGCGTTGTGGTGTGAAGTTCCGGTGTTATTTAAGAAAAAAAATATAAGCCAAAATAAAATTGGATCACTATCTGTTCATACATTTTGTGTTAAATAAAAGGTATTAGCGTACATACGAACGTTGTAGTCCTGACAAAATTGGTAGGCGCAGTGCTACTAACCTCTCACGGATAAAAACAGTGATTTTCCGGACGAATTGGTCGACCCGGTGTTGAACAAAGTATACCAATACACAACAGGTAAAGCTGTATAAGTTAAAATTACAAAAGTGGTAGGCAGCCATAACGATACCAAAAAGGTGCCTAATAAAAATTCGACATTTTCTTGGTTTCACAAAACGAGAAAAATAATAGTGCTTGACGAACTTCGAGTGTCCAGACAATAACCCGAAATTTTTTAAATGCATTTTATGTTAAGTGTTTATGTGTCATATTGTATTTTTAGGTCTTTGTGTAAATAGGGAATAAAATAACTAAAATAAATTTATCACGTAATATTTTTTAGTGCCGAAATATAAAGTAATAAATTAGGAAAACGCGGGAAATTGCTATTTTTTTGTCAAAGGAATTTGTAAAAGGCGGGAAAGACTATAATTTTTTTTATAATTTCTGGTCTGCAATGTCACCTAAGTGAGCTCTTTTAGGTAGGAAAGCAAATCAAGCAATTCAGTGTGGGAAAACGATAAATTCTTTTACAAATGTTTTTAAAGGGAAATAGAAAGTTAGTTGGTCGCATAAAGCTTTTGCATTTCCGGGTGAAGTGCAAAAGCAACTTAGTTTTTTTATATTGAGGCTTCCTTAATTGTGTTTTTTTAATACTATATATGCAATTGTCTTTATTGTTTAGTGTATAGGTTAGTTTAAAAGAAAGTTAGTTGTAAATCAAGGAATTTGTATTTTTTCTGATTGACTTTAAAGATAGTCGTAGGTCTCAAATCCACTCGATTTAAAAGCAACTTACAATTTGATTCGTTTAGCCCATTATGAGGCGATATTGTTGCTAAATTTAATATAAAGAAAACTAATAAAAATTTGAAAAAGAAAAGTATAATAAGTAACATTAATTATTGTTTAGTTTAAAGAATATTGTTTAGTCTTAAGTTTGATTTATAATAAACCTTATGTAGTTCGTCAATAATTGTAAAAAAACGATGTTTTTGTGCTAAAGTGAGTTTTCTCGGGTGAAGTTAGATGTGAAAATAGTGGTTTAAGAAAAGGTGTATGGATTTAGAGAGTGGAGCACAAACAAAAATGAGAACGGATCAAAAGTATCCTAGGAAGGGTGGGCAAAGTGGGGAATACAATCACCTAGTTCTCCCTCGAAGTATTTCCGTGTAGGGGTAAAATTCTTTTTGTTTGTGCAATAGTTTTTTTTGTTGCTCAATTTAGTTGTGCTTGTCTACGGCTTGTAATTGTGGGTTGGAACCTGCCCTGATGGTGCTTTCGAGCTGGCTGGCATCACAATTACAAATGCAAACTGAGACACGTAACAAAATTAGAAATATTTAAAATCCCCCGAATATATCTAGAAAAGATGTGATATCTTTTAAACGGCTGGACCGATTTTCTTCCAACAAAACTAAGAACACTCTTGATTAAGTCACCTTTCAAACAAATTAAAAACTAAACCAAAATTGGTTTAGCCGTTTGGTCTGTAAGTAGACTCGAACACATACATAGTTGGGGGTTAATAAAACATTTGAAGTTAAGAAAACGTTTGCTTTCATAAATGCTACCAGGCCACTGAATTGTATTGCCCTTCAAGAGTTTTGCGTCTGACGTCGCATGTGAGTAGTGGTTGGAGTCAGTTTACGGTATCCTCTTGGTTTCCATTAAGCACATGCAAAAACAATTATAAATAATAAATATTGGAGACTGGTTGGAGAGCCACTCACTTTTAAACAATAAACGAGACGATTTTGGGAGTCCCGGCTTCGTATGCTACGGCATATGTCATTTGGGTTAGGCGCCTTAATATGTACATGCATACATAGAAATTTTAGATGGTGTCAAACACAATGTTTACCGCCCTCATCTAGTTTATGTACACATGTAAAATTAAAAAAAAAATTTCAACAAATTAAAAATTTTCATGTATATATGTATATGTACCTCCTTGCTCAAAATTTTTCTTTTGACAATAAAATAGAAATTTATTCATTAAAATAAGAAGAAGATACCTTATTGTAATATGTATATTAACTTGGATATTAGGTAAAGTTTAATGTACAAATTACCTAACTGCATAGTTAATAAAACTTAAGATTTTTACTTTCATAGCTTAGTTAATTTTACCGCTTATATTTTTTGTGTGTATGTATGTATACATACAATACTAGTGATGAATTGAATGCATGAATGAATTAAGTCTAGCCGGAAGCACAGGACACTGCGACTAAAGTATATCTATTGTATCTCCTAACAGGTCCTAGAGCACCTCATCTAGACCTACTCCCCTGATGAATCTCAGGATTGCCAGTGGGTCCAGATTTGGCAGTTCCTAATCCTCCAATAGGTGCTTGCTCAATTGGTTATATCATCTGTTGTATAACGCTCCACAGTCCTTCAGAAGATGCTCTGGAGTTTCATCTTCGTAATCACAGAATCTACACAGGCTGTTACTCTCAATGCAGAGTCTGTTGAGGTGTTTTTACAGTCTACAATGGCCTGTGAGGAATCCTGTGAGCATTCTTATATTGTTTTTACTCAGGGACATGATAGCTATGAAACGATTTTAGTTATACGTTCCAATAATTAGTTTAGCATGCCTCAATCTTGAGATTGAGCCAGAAGTTTTGTCTATTGCTCTTGATTTCCGTCAATATATCTTCCCGTGTTTTGTCCAATCCGAGTCCACAAAATATTCTGGTCCAACAATGGGTGTACTAGCCCCCGTTCTGGCCATTTGGTCTGCATTTTCATTTCCTAACACACCGGCGTGTCCAGGAACCCAGCAGAGTGTGACCTTATTCATGCTGCTTAGCTGATTTAGCTTAATGCTACATTTCCACGCTAACTTAGAGGTAAACTCATATGAGCTGAGCGCTTTGATAGCTATCCGAGCAAATGGCTATTTTTTTCTTTGGTAGCCCCTATCAAGATTGAATTGTGTGCATCTTTCAATGGCATAAAATTCCGATTGAAAAATGGTGGGAGATTTTCCCAGATTTTCAGTGTAAAAACTGATGGTGCCATTTTCAACCAATTCCCTTTTATTAGCCAGAGCAATTTCAAACCTCTTATCGAAGTTTTTTTTATGCATTTTTTTTATTTATTCTATCTTCATATATGAACTAACAATAAGTATTCAAATCTTCAATCTAACATATAATTAATAGGCCCGACCAATGCCAGACATAACTAAGTGATAGTTGTAAATAATACATAAGTAGTGACAAGCAAAAAAAATTTTTCAAGCAACTTCATTCGGAGTGTTTAGTATTAGAGCACTTGTATCTCTCTTTTTTAAGTGGATGTGTCCAGTAAAGTTCAAAATATTACGAGCAAGCGGATTAGGATGTGACTCGAGTTTTGTTAAATATTTGCCTGCGTATTTTGCAATTTCTGCAGTCACTAGTGGCATATTTAAATCACGATGTATATTTGAATTCTTAATGTACCATCGATCAGATGTTATTAACCTTAAAATTTTGTTTTGTCTTCGTTGAATTCTCTCTACATTGGAAGCTGAAGCAGTGCCTCATAACTGGATACAGTAACACCATATTGGCTTTAAAAGCATTTATTATTAAAAGTTTGCAGTCTAGGCTGAGTGTTGAATTTCTGCCAATCAGCCAATGTACCTGAGTTAATTTTAGTTTCATTTAGGTTAACTTATAGTCAATGTGATGTTTCCATGTAAGCCGTCGATCGAGGTGTATACCAAGATATTTCACATGTGAATGTTAAGGAACAACTTGTTTATTAATCCGAATGGGGGAACAAGTATCTCTTCGTAAGGTAAATGTTATATGGACACACTTTTGTTCATTTACCTTAATTCTCCATAAGTTTAACCATAGTTCCATCTGACTAATGTGTTCCTGGAGTTTTCGGGATGCCTCATCAGGGTTTTCGTGCATTCTAAGACAGGCGGTATCGTCGGCAAATGTAGAAGTGTGGATACTACTGCTCACAGGCATATCACAAGTATAAATCAAATATAAAAATGGCCCCAGTATACTCCCCTGTGGCACACCGGATGAGAACGTTTCAGGCATACTCATAAAGTGTCCTTCTACAACTGTAAGTTTTCGTGCAAGAATGTAACTTTCCAAAAGATTTAGAATGTTTATTGGTAAGTATGTCGTCAATTTCAAAATCATCATCATCATGCCACACTTTATCAAATGCCTGAGAAACATCAATAAACAGGAAAGAACAATACTTCTTTTCCTCAAATGTTTTTCTGATAAATTGAAGCAATCTGTTAATTCTTTTGATTCTTTTTATTTGGTATCAAAATAAAGAGAATCTCTAGTTGAATTAAACTTTAAGCAAAACACTTATTTCGTTTTAGTTTAATTTTTTTTGTTTTTTGTTTGTTCATATTTTTGCCAAGTCTCAAGTAGACTTAAATTCTTTCCCACAATTTAATTAAAATAAAATAAATTTATTTCTCACACATTTGTCAAGCCAGGTATGAGAACCATCATGTCAGCATAATTGACGAAATAATTAAAGCATTTTATTTTCCACGTGTGTTTCAAATTACCAGCCAGACAGTAGTAAAATTGAATATCTGTTTTGCTTAGCTTAGGATGGGAATGCATTTGGCAAGATAATAATGAATAGTTTCTGGCCGTTTTAAATTATGTTTGTATTCTTATTTTGTTTTTTTGTTTGTTTTTACATTTATTTATTTATTGTATCTTCAAATATGAACTAACAATAAGTATTCAATTCTTAAATCTAAAATATAAGTATTAGGCCCGACCACTGTCGGACATAAGCTTAGTGATAGTTATAAATAATACATAAGTAGTGATAATCAAAAAAAAAAAAGAGAAAAAAAATATTTTCAAGCAATCCTATCTGGATTGTTGAGTATAAGAGCCCTTGTGTGCTTCTTTTTCAAGCGGATGTGGCCAGTAAAATTCAAGATGTTACGAGCAAGCGGATTAGGATGTGACTCGAGTTTTGTTAAATATTTGCCTGCGTATTTTGCTATTTCTTCAATCACTAGTGGCATATTCAAATCACGATTTAATTTGAGTTTTTGATGTACCATGGAGCCGATGTTATCAAACGTAAAATTTTGTTTTACCTTCGTTGGATTCTCTCGACGTTTAAAACTGAAGTAGTGCCCCATAACTGAATTCCGTAGCACCATATTGGCTTCAAAAGCGAATTGTATAATAAAAGTTTGCAGTCTAGGCTGATTGTTGAATTTCTACCAATCAGCCAATATATCTGAGTTAGTTTAAGTTTCATTTGTATTAGCTTTGAGTCAATATGGTGTTTCCATGTAAGTCGTCGATCAAAGTGTATACCAAGGTATTTTACATGTGAATGCTGAGGAACAACTTGATTGTTGATTAGAATTGGGGAACAAGTATCTCTTCGCAGGGTAAATGTTACCTGAACACACTTTTGCTCGTTTACCTTAATTCTCCATAATTTTAACCATAGTTCAAGTTGTGTAATATGTTCTTGTAGATATCGGGAAGCCTAATGAGGATTTTCGTGCATACTTAGGCAGGCTGTATCATCGGCAAACGTAGATGTATGGATATTACTGCTCAAAGGCATATCACAAGTATAAATCAAATACAAAACTGGACCCAGTATGCTAGAAATGATTTTAATTTTAAAATTATGCCTTCATGCCACACTTTATCAAATGCCTGTGAAACGTCAATAAACAGTGCAGAACAGTACTTCTTTTCTTCAAATGTTCTTCTTATACATTGAACCAATCTATGCGTTTGTTCAATGGTGCTATGCTGACTTCTAAAACCAAACTGATGGTCTGGGATGAACCCACTACCAATTAGAATTGGAGACAATTTTGACATGAGCAGTTTTTCGAAAAGTTTTGACATTGTTGATAGCAGACTTATTGGCCTGTATGACTCAGCCTTGGTAAGATCTTTTCCCGGATTTGGAATCATTTTAACTTTGGCAAGCTTCCAGCTGTGGGGATAATACTCTAGTCGTAAAATGGCATTAAAAATTAATAACATGATCCTAAATGCAATACGAGGCAATTTTATTACCATTTGGTTACTAATTCCTTCAATACACGGTGCTTTCTTCGGGTTGAGTTCAGCAATTAGATTTTGTACATCACACATTTTAAATTTTATGGGTCGAGGGGGTAGCGCAACTACACTCGGCAAATCAACAACACCAGTACATGTGTTTGTGGTAAATACGGATTTAAAATGCTTTGCAAACAAGTTACATTTTTAAATATCACTCCTGGCCCAAACTCCGGTAGAAGTGCGCAGAGGTGGTTTAAACTCAACGGGTGTTTTAATTCTTTTCGCAGCGCGCCACAAAGAATAATTAGATGCTGGTGTGTCATCGAGATTTTCCAGATAGTTTTTAAGAGATGCAGTTTTTTCATATGCAAGCAGTTCTTGGAGTCTTTTAGTGCATTCTTTTAATCTTATTTTATTTTGGGGTGATCTGTGCTGTTGTCATTCTCTTCTAGCTCTTCTTTTTGCACATACGAGATGTTCAATACCTGTAGAATATATTCTGTTACACCCATTCTGCGGTTGTGTGGAAGTGGCATGTTCAACTGCCTGCTTAATATTTTCGTTAAGATTAGCAATATTAGATTCAATATCATCATGAGTTCTTAGCTTAATGTTTTCAGTGCAATGACTACTAAGATATTTTTTGAATCGCAGCCAATTAACACGACTGAACATTTTCACATATGCGTGAGGTAGAGCACTTCTCAGTGGGCTACAGATTGTAACGATCGTGGGAGAGTGAATGGACGACAGATCTAGGGAAGCTTCAACATGAATTAATTCATGACGCCAAAATCTATAACAACCGGAATTTTATGTATGTCACTAGGCCAGTAAGTAGGCTCCCCACTCGAAGTGACGTCCAAACCCATTTTTGAAATTGTTTTGAACAACGCTCGTCCTTTAGGTGTGATAAGACGTGAACCCCAGAAAGCATGTTTTGCATTGTAGTCTCCAGCTGCTACGAAACAAGGGCCAAGAGATTTGTAGAAATCCTCGTATTGATCCTCAGTAATTGCGAATCTAGGAGGGGAGTAAATTGATGATATGACAAAATTTGTGGAAAAATTTTCGATACAAATATTCGTTGCTTGTAGATGCTATTCACAAATGTTGTCAAGAATATAATGCTTGAGTCTTGACTTTATTAAAATTGCTGATCACCGCAAGCTCTTCTTCTTGGGTCCTTTGAATCATATAAAATGTAGCCATTAATTTTGAATAGGCTTCTTGAAGTCAAATGAGTCTCAGAAACCAACATTATATCAATATTTTTTTCCTTGAGGAAAAAAATAGTGATTCGCAGCATTTCTTGCATCATGCTAGTCATATTTGTTGTAAAATTATTTATAGTCAGCACTAGATTCTCAATAGTATCTTCAAGGCGACTAAAATTAAAGGTTGAGTTTGCATTCGTTGAATTATTTTGAGGCGGAATATTTTGTGTGGGAATATAACTAGTTTTAGCTGCGTCGGCATACGATGCACGTGAAGTGACAGGTTGGCTCATTTGAGCAAAAGTGGCGGAGTAAGCGTTTGCTGTTTGTGCTGGAGCTAATTTAGGTTTTTGCCCCATAGTCTGTTTAACGAAAGAATAGACAGGACATCCTCTGTAGTTAGCGGTGTGATTACCCCCACAATTACTACATTTTTTTCTGCTAGATCTTTAGGCTTAGTACAACCAGCAGTACCGTGCAATTCACCGCAGATAACACAAACTGAAGGTAACTTGCAGTAAGTTTTTGTGTGACCATATTCTTGACAATTATGGCACTGTACGGGTCCAGAACACATGTGTGGTTCTTCAACTGTTATTTTTCGGTATAAGAGATATTTTAAATTGTAAATTGGATGAGTCTCACTTTTTTTTAATTTTATATCGTTTGGCTCAAGTTCGACGCGAAATAGAGGTTGAGGAATCTTCTCCCTATTTATTATGTTAGATAAATTTTTTACCTTAAATCCCTGGAGGACGAGTGAATCTTTTATTTCTTCGGGAGCAACATAGGAATCGATGCCCTTCAATACGATCTGCAGGCCTTTAGCACTTTTAAGCTGATATGTGTAGAAACTTTTCTTACTTTTTTCAAATTCAGTAATCAGTTTGCGAAAATTTTTTTCTTCATATTGGAAGATGTGAAATTTATTCTCACCAATGACTAAAATTAAATTTTTTATAAGAGCGTTTGAATTTTTTTCTCTCAAATAGATTAGTGTCGGCTTGGATGTTTTGTTCGTAGATACATCTGGTTCGTTGTTGTCATCTTGCAATATTTGAAAACTGTTTTGACGGTTAATAGAAGATGCGCTGTTATTCCTAGACATTTTTGGCGCAGATGAAGTTTTCGAAGACTTTGGGCTTCGTCCGCGCTTTACAACACTTATATATCTGTCCATTCCGACTTGGTAAAAACTTGGTTAAGTGATGACCTCGAGTCCGAAGCGGATGATATCGCTGAGTTAAATGTAGAAGCACTAGGCAACGGTAATATTAACGAATCACTAGTTGGCATTGAACAAAGCGAAGTTGATCGCTTACGAAAAAGTGGCCTCGCCGTTAAAAAAAGTCTGTTATCAGATTTCTTATTTATTTTGTTTTCATTAAGAGCTTCAGAGCTCTCAGTAAGTCTATCATCAGATTGTTTATTTTTATTATTTTCATTAAGTGCTTCAGAACTCACAGTAAAATAGGCATTTCTGCCATTAGAACTCACTTCACAGTTATTTGTTTTTGAGGTAGTCATATAGAGTATTCCTCAAGGGCACTTTTGTTTGTTTGTTTTTTTATTACGGTCTTTTTGTTTTTGTTAATTATGACTATGTAAAAAATATTAGCAATGCAAATAAAGCTTATTTGTCAATAACAATATGTATTCCATAAATTTTTTCGTACGATTTTTTTTGTTTAGTATGAAATAAAAACTCTGCTATATCGACTCTTCACTATGAATGTACAACGAGAACTTTTTTATTCTACTTTTTGTTATTGTTTCAGTTTTAAGTTATTTTTTACCTTTTGTATAAATATTAAAATTATTGAATAAAGTTTATGATTGCTACTTAAATCGTCATACACTTCACTTGTTTGAGTCAATTAGATTATCCTGGTGTACTACCTGAATAGCTAATTGATTCCCCCACAACTTGAATTATCCTTGTGTATCACTTGGATAAAAAACATCAACACCACTTACATCTCAGTTAAGGCAGGCAAACGAGTCTGGTATTAACATTTTTGGTGACCGTGACAGGACCTGCTGTCCTCGAATTAGCTAATAGTGCCATCACTTCCCTGCTTTCCACAACAACCAATCCACCATGGAAACAACCTCAACAAAACTTCTCCGCCAACTAAAGGAAACGTTCTCCGCCAACTAAAGGAAACGGGAGAACATATTGCAACCATTATTCGAAATTTCAAAAAGGATTCAGCCAGCTGACTACTACAGCCAGCGACTATCTCATTTAAAGACAGCTTGGACAGAGTTCGATACAGCTGATAATGAATTACGGGAGTTGAAGGACGTAGACACATCTGATGAATACTTCACATCCGACTACTATACTCGAATTGAGGTCATGGCGACGAAATACATAGCGATAATGGAACGTGAACTCGATAATCAAGGTAAAGAATCTGGGAAAAAGGAACTTCCTAATCCCAAACCTGCAAATACAGGTCGAACGCAAGCCGGGGCAGATGTGCAAAAGCTTTCCGTGCGTTCCTGCCGTTTCGGCCTTACCCCACGGGTGCCAAAGCACCGGGTGCTGGGTTAGACGCCAGACCAACACCCTAATGCACCCTTTTAGAATGAACCTATGTCCACTCCGAAAAGGCACATAGGTTGCGATCTTTTGTATATAGTTATCCCTGTACTACATTCAAGTACCTTGCTTAGGTACTTTGAGCTATCTAAGCTCTGCTGCTATGTCCGTGTCCATAGCAGCTTCTGTTGAATGGCAACAGCACCTAGAATAGTGTCTGGGTGATCACGTCACGCCAATCACTAACATTGTTTTAACACTGAGAAGCCAAGACTATTCTCCCAGCGATTTTGGTAGCAACCACAGCCACCACGATAATTCTCCGGCTTCCACGCTATAGTGTTGTGTATACACCATAGCGAGGTCCCCAAGAGAATTTCTCAACCATTGCCGGCACAGCTACCATTCATCCGTAACGAACGCATGCCTGTGTCGCCAAGTATCCAGTGCCTACTCCACACATACCAAAATCATCCCTTTAACCCCGTGGGGTAGGACGAACTCGGCATTTTAGCAAAGGATACTGACGACCGCTACATGCATTCAAACTTCAGAGCAGCGGGAACCACCCTCGCGAGAAGAACGCAAGCACTCCACCAAGATCTTGTGCCTACTACGATTGGACATAAATGTGAAACGCACCTTGTCCTAACAGGGTAGTCTCGAGTACCACCCCAGGGAGTATGACAACCATTTCAGCACAGAATCTTGACAACCGCAATGCATTTATCTCTGAGCAGCTCAGCTGTCGGGCAACCGGCACCCGTGGCACCAGAAGTAGCCTCTGGTGAGACCTCGAAGTTCCACCACAAGGGCTTCACCTCTATCGTCTTTTGAACTCAGGGGCAGTTCTAGGTGACGCTGCACCTAGCTGACAACAACGTGATTTTTATAGTTGTTTTCCTTTTATAAATATGTGTACATCCTTTGCTCTGTTATTTCAGAGATCGGGTAGTAAGACATAAGTTTTACGGGTACTGGGCCAAAGGTCCGTCAGTGGAAAAAACCACATTACCCTTAGCTGGGGCCCTGGGATTGGAACACCCGTAGTCTAAATACATAGACTCTCCTGGGGGTCGCAAGCCGGGGCAACTGGGGGACATGATCCCAATCCCAAATTGGCAAACACAGGTCAATCGCAAGCCGGAGCATCTGGGGGACACGATGGATTAATCAGCCCGTCACTTGGAAAAATGGCGACGCTTACTCGACAGCTAGAAGGCCTTCAGTTGCAACCAGGTCAAGATCAATCTTACTACGATGTAAAAAAGGCTACTATCTCTCAGCTGTGTCTTCAATTAGAAAGGCTTAATGACGAATTACTAGACAAATAACCCTACCCAGACATTGCTGGTTACGATTCAAGCAGATATTTTCACCTCGAACAAGCTGCACAATCAGCAATCATACAGCTCACCACGGCCAATAGAAGCCACCACCACTCAACCGTAGCAACTACGGCCAGACCATCAACCTTACCTTTGCCTACGATCACCATTACAAAATTTGAAGGTGACTACATGAAATGGACATCGTTCTCCGATTTATTTACAAGAATCGTACATGAGCAACAGATGTCTGAGATTAGTCACAACTCTAGGGCTCCCAGCAAGAACCACCTCGATTTCAATCAATGGAATTGGAAAAAACCGCACCAAAGTTCAACACCGTGTCAACATATCACTTCAATCCAGACTCAACAACTTTTCAACACGTCTTGAGGCATTTGTGTTGCCACAAATCATTTTTCCTCAACCTGCTCAACAACTTACCATCGATAAGTGGGCGATTCCCAACAATGTCACACTGGCGGACCAAACTTTTAACCGACCAGAAAAAATTGACATTTTGTTAGGCGCAGAATATTACCATCAAATCCTTGCTATAGGACAAATTAAACTCGGTGATGACCTCCCAATATTACAAAATACCACCTTTGGCTGGATAGTATCTGGAAAGGTATCTGGAGAACAACTCTCATCAGCAATATGTGGTATTTTAACTGAGGAGGATAAAATGAATACGGCTATTGAACGATTTTGGAAACTGGAAGAGATCGAGAGCACTGGGCATCAATTATCTCCCTATGACGCCCAATGTGAGGCACATTTCAATCAAAACACTATTCGTAACAAAGAAGGACGGTTCGTAGTACGACTTCCATTCTGTACTGAAACATCTTCTTTAGGCGCCTCACATAATATTGCCTTTAACCGCTTCCTCAGCTTGGAACGTCGATTTTCAAAAGATGCTTCCCTAAAAACTCAATATATGCAGTTTATGAAGGATTACGAAACAATGGAACATATGTCGAAAATCAACATAGATGAAGTGGAAGGGTCTAAACACTTTATTCCTCACCACTGCATTTTAAGACCTGATAGTAGCACCACTAAACTTCGGGTGGTATTTGATGCGTCAGCAAAAACCTCGTCAGGAAAATCTTTGAATGACATTTAGCACATCGGGCCACCACTACAAAATGAGCCGTTTACGGTGCTTCGCGGTTTCGGATTCCACGTTTCGTGTTCACAACAGACATAGAAAATATATACCGACAAATATTGGTCCATCCAAAAGACTAACAGTACCAGATAATTCTATGGAGAAGTAATGTTTCTGAACAGATCAGTTACTTCAAGTTGAATACAGTGACATATGAAACCAGACCTGCACCATACTTGGCAATCAAATGTCTAAAGGAAATAAGCCATGATAACAACATGCAGTTTCCGTTAGCAGCCAATTTCTTGGAAAAGAACTTTTATGTGGACGATGGTTTGGGGGGAGCCGATAGCTTGAACATAGCACTAGAAACTCAGCGTCAACTACAACACGTCATGTGAAAGTACGGATTTCATTTAAGAAAATGGTGTGCAAATCATACCCAATTGCTACGCAATATCCCCAATGATGATCAAGAAGTTAGTCTTGATTTTTCCACAGACGAAACCTACTATATAAAAACGTTGGGATTAGTATGGCTACCCGAGGATGATCTACTGAAAATTAAGGTCAACATACAACTAATCAAGGCTGTGATGAAAAGGACAGTCACCTCAGATTTAGAACGTATATTTGATCCACTCGGACTACTGTCTCCAGTAGTCGTCAAGGCAAAAATATCCATCCAGGAATTATGGAATTTGAATCTTTCATGGGATGAGGCAGTGCCTTCAGAATTTGAATCACGTTGGCAATGCTTTAGAAGTAATCTGAGTGAACTCAAAACCTTTCAAGCTCATCGACATATATATAAAGGATCGATTCCACGCAATACGCACCTTCATGTTTTTACAGATGCCTCAGAAAAGGCGTATGGTGCCGCAGTATATATCAGGAAATTCTTGCTAAATAAAACAGTTATTGTATACTTACTTTGTACGAAGTCTCGTATAGCTCCTCTCAAGCAATAAACGCTGACCAGGCTGGAATTATGTGTTGCCCAGTTGGGTGCCAACTTGGCTGCAAAAGTTAAGCACGATCTGGATATGAATAAAACGCCAACATTCTACTGGTCTTATTCAAACATAGTATTAGCATGGATAAATTCACGATCATCTTCGTTGCATACATTCGTGGCAAATCGAATAGCTTCAATTCAAGAAAGCTCGACACCTGATGAATGGCGTCATGTGAGTTCCCAGGAAAACCCAGCAGACATAATATCTAGAGGTTGGGATCCACAGCAGTTGCAGCATACACCCCAGTGGATGTATGGGCCATTCTTTCTTCATGGTGATGAGAAACATAGCCCTCCGATGTTCTCTCCAACTTCTGACACACCTTTACCTGAACAGAAGAAAATTTCCTATGACATGCTGGTTTCGGTAACGACTGAAAATTTTTTGCATTCTATCAACCATAGAAATTCTTTTAAAACCCTGCAACGTATTATAGGATACATCTTCAGATTCATAAAAAATAATAGAATTCCCAAGGCAGATGGACAAACTCAAAGAGCTCTGACACCTTTCGAGCTCCACGATTCACTTCTTATAATTATTAGATGAACTCAAAAATTTGCATTCTCAAAACACATCAAGCAGTTGCAAAAACGCGAAGAAGTAAGGGTGTCAAGTCCGATCAAAAGTTTATCACAATTTTTAGATGAAAATTGCATTTTAAGAGTCTACGTTGCCATTCGATACAAGACATCCAATGCTCCTCCCTTATAATGAGATAATCAGCAAACTAATATTTGAAACAATACACAAAGAAAATAAGCATTGTGGAGCTCAGGCTCACCTTGCAAATATCCGACAACGATTTTGGCCCATCAAGGGAAAATACTTAGCACGAGAAACCATCCATAAGTGCGTAAGTTGCGCAAAATCAAAACTTCTCCAGCAGATCATTTGCCTGCAACGAGGGTTACACCAGAAATATCATTTATAAATGCCGGTGTTGACTATTGTGGTCCAATTTGGGTTCACTTTAAAACTCGAGGAAAACGACCTCAAAAGGCGTACATTGCAGTATTCTGTTGCTTCGCCACAAAAGCAGTGCATCTCGAATTAGTTACAAGCCTAACAACAGAAGCGTTCCTGGGAGCACTAAAACGATTTACCAGTCGCAGAGGTCACTGCCAACAACTTAACTGCGACAATGCAACAAACTTTGTCGGAGCACGAAGTCAACTAGCGGAATTATCATCAGCCCTTTTTACCTCCACAGCTCAAGAAGCCATTCAGCGAGAATGTGCAAATAAAAACATTTCTTTTCATTTCATTCCTCCTCGAGCACCTCATTTTTGGGGATTGTAGGAGGCCGCAGTCAAGTCAGCCAAAAAGCTTTCTCAAAGAAATGGCAAACGTATCCCTAACTTATGTAGAAATGGAAACTGTAGTCATAGAGGTAGAGGCAATACTGAATTCCAGACCTATAACAGCATTATCAAATGATCCCAATGATGCAGCTGCCTTGACTCCTGGCCATTTGCTGATTGGGGAACCTCTCACGGCATAAGTCGATGCAACTGCTCAGTCGATGTCGCCATCACTCGTTAAACGATGGGAATTAGTATCAAAAGTAAAACATCATTTCTGGCAACGATGGTCCCACGAGTACCTCACTGAACTCCAGCAGCGTAACAAATGGCAATCAAAGTCTCAAAATCTGCCAGGGGGTACTATAGTTATAGTGAAAGACAACACTCCTGTCATGACGTGGTGATCGAAACATTCCCCGGGCCCGACGGTATCGGGAGGACGGCAGCGGTAAAAACATCTACAAGTATCATTAAACGGGCAATTTACTTAATCGCTCCGCTTCCTATCGATACATCCTACACCAATACTGGCAATGAAAGTATAGCTGATACGCTCCCTCTGGACACAACCTCAACTTCATTGGGCAGTGAAGGTGTAAAAAGCAGTTCCCTTAAAAAGTAAAAATCTACGAACAAAACTAAAGGAAATAGATCGGAACTCCACAGAAACAATCCACCCACTGACGAATATAAAGACTCACCACCCTCAAAACGCTGCACATTAGCACCACAGACATCGCCGAGGTCAAAATGGAACATTTCGTTGGACCCTGGCGCTTAATTTACTTCGGCATAAATTGCCGGAAAGTGTTCAGTTAAATTGATATTAACAATCCCCCTGGCGGCGCAATATGTTAATTCTTTTGATTCTTTTTATTTGGTATCAAAATAAAAAGATCTCTTGTTGAATTAAACTTTAAGCAAAACGCTTACTTCGTTTTTGTTTAACTTTTTGTTTTGTTTTTTGTTTGTTCATATTTTTTCCAAGTCTCAAGTACACTTAAATTCTTTCCGACAATTTAATTAAAATAAAACACATATAATTCTCACACATTTGTCAAGCCAGGTATGAGAACCATCATGTCAGCATAATTGACGAAATAAATAAAACATTTTATTTTCCACGTGTGTTTCAAATTACCAGCCAGACAGTAGTGAAATTAAATATCTGTTTTGCTTAGCTTAATATGAGAATGCATTTGGCAAGATAATAATGAATAGTTTCTGGCCGTTTTAAATTATGTTTGTATACTTATTTTTTA
The DNA here is from genome assembly GCA_905220375.1 of Tachina fera. NCBI lineage: Eukaryota > Metazoa > Arthropoda > Insecta > Diptera > Tachinidae > Tachina > Tachina fera. Next base: position 76,092,064 of record LR999965.1, on the reverse strand, counting down.
ATTCTACTTTTTGTAATTGTATTACTTTTAAGTTATTTTTTTGGTAAAAAAACATCAGCATTCTTTAAATTGCTTATTATTGTGTACCACTTGAATAAGAACCACAACTTACATCCCAGTTAAGCCAGGCAAATGAGTCTGGTATTAACACAATCTATGCGTTTGCTCAATGGTGCTATGCTGGCTTCTAAAACCAAATTGATGGCCCGGGATGCACCCATTATGAGTTAAAATTGAAGACAATTTTGTCATCAGTAGCTTTTCAAAAAGCTTTCACACTGTTGACAGTAAACTTATTGGCCTATATGACTCAGCCTTGGTAAGATCTTTGCCTGGCCTTGGAATCGTTTTAACCTTGGCAAGCTTCCAGCAGTCTGGATAATACTCCAGTCGTAAAATGGCATTAAAAATTAATAACAGCATTCTAATTGCAGTATGAGGTAACTTAATCAGCATCTGGTTACTAATTCCATCCATACCGGGAGCTTTTTTCGGGATGAGTTCGGCAATTAGTTTTTGTACATCACACATCGTAAATTTTAAGGGTCGAGGGGGTAGAGCAACTACACTCGGCAAATCAGCAACACCGGTACATGTATTTGGTGTAAATACGGATTTTAAATGCTCAGCAAATATGTTACCTTTTTCAGTATCGCTTCTTGCCCAACCTCCGCTAGATGTGCCCAGAGGTGGCTTAAACTCAACGGGTGTTTTAAGCTTTTGAGCAGCGCGCCACAAAGAGTAATTAGATGCTGGTGTGACATCAAGGCCTTCCAGATAATTTTTAAAAGATGCAGTTTTTTCAGATGCAAGCAACTCTTGGAGTCGTTTAGTGCACTCTTTAAATCTGATTTTGTGTTGAGATGATCTGTGCTGTTGCCATTCCCTTCTAGCTCTTCTTTTTTCACGTACCTTATCATAAAAATTGTATTTTAAGTAAGTATTGTATTTTACAGTAATTATTTTCATTGTTTGTTATAAACAAGAAGTCTTGGCGACATTGCTTGTTAACAGTTTTATACACGTACACCAATACATCCATCGTGCTTCGTTTATAGTACTACAGCATTTATTATTTGCTTAGTATGATACATGCCGCGAGAATCCCTTTTAAAAAACATGACGTATTTATATTTCAAGACTGCCTTCTAGCTCTTCTTTTTTCACGTACGAGATGTTCAACGTCTGTAGAATAAATTTTATTGAACCCAGTATGCGGAGGGGAGGTACTGGCATGTTCAGAAGCTTGTTTAATATTCTCGTTAAGATTTGCAATGTTCGATTCAATATCATTGGGTGTTCTTATCGTAATATTTTACGTGCAATGACTACTAAGATATTTTTTGAATCCCAGCCAATTAACACGATTTATCATCTTCACATATGGGTGAGGTAAAGCGCTTCTCAGTGGGCTACAGACTGTAACGATCGTGGGAGAGTGATCGGACTAGAGATCTAGGGAAGCTTCATTGTGAATTAATTCCCTAGAAATACTTTTTATGACGCCGAAATCTATAATATCTGGAATTTTTCGTACGTCAGAAGGCCAGTAAGTAGGTTCCCCACTCGAAATAACATCCAAGCCCATTTTTGAAATTGTGTTGAACAACGCCCTACCTCTAGGCGTAATAAGACGCGAACCCCATTGTAGTCACCAGCTGCTAAGAAACAAGGTCCAAGAGATTTGTAGAATTTCTCGTATTGGTCCTCAGTGATTGAAAATCTGGGAGGGGAGTAAATTGAAGATATCACGAATTTTTTACAAAAATTTTCAATGCAGATATTTGTTGCTTGTAGATGTTCTTCACAAATGTTGTCAAGAATATAGTGCTTGAGTCTTGACTTTGTTAGAATTGCTGATCCACCGCATGCTCTCCCTCTAGGGTCCTTTGTATCATATAAAGTGTAGCCATTCATTTTAAAGAGGCTTCTAGAAGTCAAATGAGTCTCAGAGACCCACATTATATCAATATTTTTTTCCGTAAGGAAGTGCTCAAGTTCATTTCTATGTTGGCGAATGCCGTTTGCGTTCCAGAAACATATTTTTAACGTGTTCATGGTTTGTTAATTAATGCTTGAAGCAGAGAATTCTGCATTCTCAGCATTTCTTGCATCATGGTAGTCTTATTTGTTGTAAAGTTGTTTATAGTTAGCACCAGATTCTCAATAGTAGCTTCAAGGCGACTAAAGTTAAAGCTTGAATTTGCATTCGTTGAATTATTTTGCGGTGAAACATTTTGTGTGGGAATAGAACTAGCCTCAGCAGCATCGGCATACGATACACGTGAAGTAACTGGTTGGCTCACTTGAACAAAAGTGGCGGAGTACGCGTTTAATGTTTGAGTTGGAGCTAATTTAGGTTTTTGCACCATAGGCTGCTTGACGAAAGAGTACACAGGACATCCTCTGTAGTTAGCGGTGTGATTACCTCCACAATTACTGCATTTTTTTTCCGCTTGATCTTTTGGTTTGGTACATTGCAGTAAGCTTTTGTGTGTGGGTAAATTGCAGTAAGCTTTTGTGTGGCCATATTCTGGGCAATTATGACACTGCACGGGACCTGCACGCTTATGTGGCTCTTTTTTTTATGCATGTTTTTTTATTTATTGTATCTTCATATATGAACTAACAATAAGTATTCAAATCTTAAATCTAACATATAATTAATAGGCCCGACCAATGCCAGACATAACTAAGTGATAGTTGTAAATAATACATAAGTGGTGAGCAAAAAAAAATATTTTTTTTAAGCAACTTCATTCGGAGTGTTTAGTATTAGAGCCCTTGTATCTCTCTTTTTTAAGCGGATGTGTCCTGTAAAGTTCAAAATATTACGAGCAAGCGGATTAGGATGTGACTCGAGTTTTGTTAGATATTTGCCTGCGTATTTTGCAATTTCTTCAGTCACTACTGGCATATTTAAAGCACGATGTATATTTGAATTGTTAATGTATCATGGAGCAAATGTTATTAACCTTAAAATTTTGTTTTGTCTTCGTTGAATTCTCTCTACATTGGAAGCAGAAGCAGTGCCCCATAACTGGATACCGTAACACCATATTGGCTTTAAAAGCAACTTTTATATTAAAAGTTTGCAGTCTAGGCTGAGTGTTGAATTTCTGCCAATCAGCCAATGTACCTAAGTTAATTTTAGTTTCATTTGAGTTAACTTATAGTCAATGTGATGTTTCCATGTAAGCCGTCGATCGAGGTGTATACTAAGATATTTCACATGTGAATGTTGAAGAACAACTTGATTATTAATCCGAATGGGGTAACAAGTATCTCTTCGTAAGGTAAATATTATATGGACACACTTTTGTTCATTTACCTTAATTCTCCATAAGTTTAACCATAGTTCCATCTGACTAATGTGTTCCTGGAGTTTTCGGGATGCCTCATCAGGGTTTTCGTGCATACTAAGGCAGGCGGTATCGTCGGCAAATGTAGAAGTGTGGATACTACTGCTCACAGGCATATCACAAGTATAAATCAAATATAAAAATGGCCCCAGTTTACTCCCCTGTGGCACACCGGATGAGATAGTTTCAGGCATACTCATAAAGTATCCTTCCACAACTGTAAATTTCGTGCAAGAATGTAACTTTCCAAAATATTTAGAATGTTTATTGGTAAGTATGTCTTCAATTTCAAAACCAGGCCTTCATGCCACACTTTATCAAATGCCTGAGAAACATCAATAAACAGGGCAGAACAATACTTCTTTTCCTCAAATGTTTTTCTAATAAATTGAACCAATCTATGCGTTTGCTCAATGGTGCTATGCTGGCTTCTAAAACCAAATTGATGGTCCGGGATGCACCCATTATCAGTTAAAATTGAAGACAATTTTGTCATGAGTAACTTTTCAAAAAGCTTTGACATTGTTGACAGTAAACTTAGTGGCATATATGACTCAGCCTTGGTAAGATCTTTACCTGGCTTTGGAATCATTTTAACCTTGGCAAGCTTCCAGCAGTCTGGATAATACTCCAGTCGTAAAATGGCCTTAAAAATGAATAACAGGATTCTAATTGCAGTACGAGGTAACTTAATCAGAATCTGGTTACTAATTCCATCCATACCGGGAGTTTTTTTCGGGTTGAGTTCGGCAATTAGTTTTTGTACATCACACATTGTAAATTTTAAGGGTCGAGGGAGTAGAGCAACTACACTCGGCAAATCAGCTAAACCAGTACATGTATTTGGTGTAAATACGGATTTTGAATGCTCAGCAAATATGTTACCTTTTTCAGTATCGCTTCTTGCCCAACCTCCGGTAGATGTGCGCAGAGGTGGCTTAAACTCAACGGGTGTTTTATGTGGCTCTTCAACTGTGATTTTTGATAAAGGGTAATTTAGGCTATAAATAGGATAAGTCTCGTTTTTTTTCAACTGTATATCATTCGGCTCCAGTTCAACACGAAATAGGGGTTGGGATAGCTTTTCTCTGTTCATTATGTTAGATACATTCTTTACCTTAAATCCCTGGAGGACGAGTGCATCTTTTATTTCTTCAGGGACCAGATAAGAATCTATGCCCTTCAATACGATATGCAGGCCTTTAGCGCTCTTAAGCTGGTATGTGTAGAAGCTTGTTTTATTTGTTTCAATTTCAGAAACCATTTTGCGGAAATCCTTTTCGTCATAAATTTGAATTTTCGTTTCATCGATGTTGCCACGTTTTATTGGGACAATGTGGAATTTATTTTCACCAATGACCGAAATTAATTTTTTAATAAGGGCATTTGAATTTTTCTCTCTCAAGTAGATTGGTGGCGGCTTGGATGTTTTAGTCGAGGATACATCGGGTTTGTCGTTCTCATCTTGCAAAATTTTAAAACGGTTTTGGCGATTAGTTGGAGATGCGCTGTTATCCCTAGACATCTTTGGAGGTTATGAAAATTTTGAAGAACTCGGGCTTCGCCCACGCTTAACCACGGTTATATATCTGTCCATACCGACTTGCACCTTGGGTTTTGAAATACTGTTATCTGTAGTGATAACTTTGTTAAGTGACGAATACGAGCCTGAAGGGGATGATATTACTGACTTATATGAAGAAGTTCTAAGCAATTGTAATGTTAATGAATCACTACTATTTGGCATTGGACAAAGCGAAGTTGATCGCTGACGAAAAATTGGATTTGCCGTTAAAAAAAACACTTTCATTAGATTTATTATTTCTCTTTTTTTCATTAAGAGCTTCAGAACTCACAGTAAAATAGGCATTTCTGCCGTTAGAACTCACTTCATAATTTTTTGTATTTGAGGCACTCATATAGAGTATTCCTCAAGGGCACTTTTTGTGTTTTTTTGCTTACGGTTTTTTTGTTTTTGTAATTTATGATTGTTTGTCTGTTTTTGAGGTACTCGTATAGAGTATTCCTCAATATCAATTTTATTTTGTTTTTGTTTGCGTTTTTTTGTATTTGTTATATTATTTTTTTGTATAATTTTTTGTTTCTTTCGTATGTAAGAAAAAATTCCAGCATCATAAGTGGTGATAGGTCTCACTGTCATTGTGTATATCCATCTTAAGATTTTGGGTGTGCAGCCCCATGTTCTTCCTGCAACAGATCTACAAACCATTAGTGCTTTTGTTGCCCTTTCAATACTCGCCTCTAAATGCTGTTTCCATAACAGCTTTGAGTCTAATATCACTCCCAGATACTTGACCTCCAATGAGCTTCCTATTTGATACTAGTAATGCACGAATATTCGTATTAGTATTCGAATTGCCGAAAAGTCGGCCATTTTTAAATATTCGTATTCGCGAAATTCTGGCGAATACGGATATTTTCCCAAAAAAATTAAATAAATAAATGCATAAATCCTAAACGAAATTTAAATAAATGGCTAAAACCAAATTTTCATAAAATTTTTTATAGAAATTTGTACTTTTCAACATTTTCAAATGCTATTTAATGACGATCATTAAAATTTTGGGTAGTTTTTATTAACTTTAAAGTACAACAACAGGAGTATGAAGTTCTTTTTCATAAAAACTTTTTCATATTTCATTTTGTAGGCGTAAACAGAACACCAATTTTATGTCTATAAATTTCACATTTAATATTCGTATTCGCGAATATCAAAATTTAGCATTCGTTACATCACTAATACACACATAATATATTTAAGTAACACGTATGATCAATTAGATAAATAAATGAGAAAAACATATGAATTTTTGTACGAAATTAGTAATTTTTTCAGTTACGTAACGTTTTCAGACTCCCTCCTCCTTTCATAACAAATAGTAACAAAATTCGAATCCCCCTCCCCTTAGAGCGTTTTGTAATATGTGGACAGCCCTCAATGCATGAATATTACATGTACTTAGATATACTGTATTATTCATAAAAATTAATTAGTTGCCCAGTGAAAAAATGGAAGTCATTCAAGTGGAACTACATTTTCATTGTTTCCAAAAAATCGATATTTTTAATTTGCCGAAATTGAGCAAAAAACCATGTAGATGCTTATTTTAGTCGTACAAGACCTTGTAATTTTCCATAGTGTTAGAAAATACTCATCAGGATTTAAAAAAAATTTATTTTTTTTAAAGAAATTTATGAATTAATTTTAGTCTAAAATTTAAAAGTTATTTGCTTAAATTTACATGAAAACACTGTTTCGGGCTTAAATTCGTATAAAAAGAAACGAATTATTAAAATAGGTAACTATTTACCATTACTCCTAGATGAAAATATTATCATAGAACACAAAAAAAGGGAATTTTCTTAATATTGCTTCCAATTCAGCGACCAGGCATCGAAAAAGAGAACTTCTTGCAATGACAACCCTATGTAAAAATCATTAGATCGGATGGAAATTTTCACTACTTCCAGATCGCAAACTCTACATTTTCATGACCTTTTTGGAGTCTCTTTTTTTACTGGGTGCAATTGAATTCTTTATAAAACAAATTTTGAATAGAAATCTGTTTTATAATTCTTTTCTAAATCAAAAAGTATTGTTTATAAATAAGACTTATAATATAAGTATAAATTGGTAATAATAAATAAATCTTTTAATATGCAGACCCCTCTTCGTTCTTCTGCTTCTTCTTCTGTGCTGGTTGTTCTCCCGCACGTTGGTTGCCTAATCGTAGCCAATTAGCTGCAACTCTTTCAAATTCGGCCGAACTCCAAAACGGAAATTTCGATAGTATTATTTCTGAAAATAAAAAAAATATTAGAATTTTTAATTCAATTTGTTTGATAATACAAAATACCTTCGATGGTATTTATCAAAGATAGGTCCTTAACCGGATATTTTGAAACTTTAATATCCCATGTATTGCTTTTAGCGAAAAATGGAGAAACAATTCTGTTAAATATTCTCTTTGCATAATCCTTTCCATCCGTTCCCCCAAATTGCTTTATAATGATAGTCTGAAAACTACATCGCTATTAGTTGTCTGGTTAGTTAGCCAAAAGAAGGAACTACTTACAAATTCCTTATGGTATTGTGGTTTGGACAGCAAGTTTTCAAAATCCTTAATAGCTTCTTTAGTTTCGAGTGGTAAATCATGCTTTATAACCCGCAAATCTTTTTTATTGATGTTCTCCCCAGCGTCATTACTATTTTTAAAAACTCAGCATAAAAATCATATTAGTTGCTAGAAAGAACATCCCAAAAATGATGTTAAGAAAAAATTTATTAATTTTTATACCTTTAAATGATATAAGTATATTTTAAAAGAGTAATTTTATTTTTATAAGTGGAAGATATTCGAAAACGGCATTCGAAAGTCTGCTGTTTTGAATGTGTTTAATAAAATATGGATAAAATAAAGTTGAAACCTCACCTTCTCATAGTTTTATGTGACTAGAAATATCTTCATACGAAATGAGAGGATCATTGTCAATAGAAGGCAGATCAGCAGTATTGAGTGTCTCGAAACCTCTTTCTTCCTCGTCCTTTTCAGATTGGAAAGTATTTTCAAATGAAATAAAATATAGACTGTCATAACGGTTTTTCTCCCGTTGTTTTGGATTGAATGTCGGCTTATTTAACTTTGGCATACTTGAAGCTATGAATCGTAAGCATAATTTTGACAAATAAAAGTACTGAATACGCTTTACAAAAAGATAATAACATAGTTCTAACACTAGGTCTTGACTAGCAAATTTTGTTATAACATTGAACAAAAGTTCGAAGGTCATTGTTAATTCGTTTGATTCTTTTTATTTGGTATCAAAATAAAAAGAATCTCTAGTTGAATTAAACTTTAAGCAAAACGCTTACTTCGTTTTTGTTTGACTTTTTTTTTTGTTTTTTGTTTGTTCATATTTTTGCCAAGTCTCAAGTACACTTAAATTCTTTCCCACAATTTAATTAAAATAAAATTAATTTATTTCTCACACATTTGTCAAGCCAGGTATGAGAACCATCATGTCAGCATAATTGACGAAATAAATAAAACATTTTATTTTCCACGTGTGTTTCAAATTACCAGCCAGACAGTCGTAAAATTGAATATCTGTTTTGCTTAGCTTACGATGGGAATGAATTTGGCAAGATAATAATGAACAGTTTCTGACCGTTTTAAATTATGTTTATATTCTTATTTTTTTTATTCTACTTTTTGTTATTGTATTAGTTTTAAGTTATTTTTTACATTTTGTATAAATATTAAAATTATTGAATAAAGTTTATGATTGCTACTTAAATCGTCATACACTTCACTTCTTTGAGTCAATTAGATTATCCTGGTGTACTACCTGAATAACTAATTGATTCCTCCACAACTTGACTTATTCTTGTGTATCACTTGGATAAAAACAACAACATTCTTTAAATTGCTTATCCTTGTGTACCACTTGGATAAGCCCCACCACTTACATCTCAGTTAAGCCAGGCAAACGAGTCTGGTATTAACATTTTTGGTGACCGTGCAGGACCTGCAATCCTCGAATTAACTAATAGTGCCATCACTTCCCTACTTTCCACAACAACTAATCCACCATGGAAACAACCTCAACAAAACTGCTCCGCCAACTAAACGAAACGAGAGAACATATTGCAATTTTATTCGAAGTTTCACCAAGGATTCAGCCAGCCGGAAAGCCAAAACCTATTATCAGGAACGACTATTTCGTCTAAAGACAGCTTGGACAGAGTTCGACACAGCTGATAATGAATTACGAGAGTTGAAGGACGTAGACACATCTGATGAATACTTCACATCCGACTACTATACATACATAGCGATAATGGAACGTGAACTCGATAATCAAGATAAAGAATCCGGGAAAAAGGAACTTCCTAATCCCAAACCTGCAAATACAGGTCAAACGCAAGCCGGGGCAACTGAGGACATGATCCCAATCCCAAATCGGCAAACACAGGTCAATCGCAAGCCGGAGCAACTGGGGGACACGATGGATTAATCAGCCGGTCACTTGGAAAAATGGCGGCGCTTACTCGACAGCTAGAAGGCCTGCAGTTGCAACCAGGTCAAGATCAATCTTACTACGATGTAAAAAAGGCCACTATCTCTCAGCTGTGGCTTCAATTAGAAAGGCTTAATGATGAATTACTGGACAAATATCCCGACCCAGACATTGCTGGTTATGATACAAGCAGATATGTTCACCTCGAACAAGCTGCACAATCAGCAATCATACAGCTCACCACGGCCTATAGAAACCTCCACCACTCAACCACAGAAACTACGGCCAGATCATCAACATTACCTTTGCCTACGATCACCATTACAAAATTTGAAGGTGACTACATGAAATGGACATCGTTCTCCGATTTATTTACAAGAATTGTACATGAGTAACAGATGTCTGACGCTCATAAGATGTGGTATTTAAAAACCAATGTCATTGGTGAAGCAGCGAACCTCATTAATCATCTTGCGGTTACTGCAGACAATTATCAGGTGGCGTGGCAATTGCTGCAAGATCGATACAACAATAAAAGGGTAATGGTTGCAACAGCAGTTCAGAGACTACTTGACCAGCCATCTGGGGCATCCACATTAGGTACTATTAAGCGATTACACGATACAACAAAGGAATGTTTGGCAGCTCTCTCCAACATGGGGCTTCAAATATTATCGTGGGATCCAATCCTTATCCACATCCTGGTCAAAAAGTTAGATAAAACAGTGCATGCTCAATATGAGCAATCAATTTCTCACCCAAAGGAACTACAAACAATCAACCAATTTCTGACATTCCTTGAGAACTATTTTCACACCCTGGAAGCAATGGGACACAAGGAAAAACCTTCGTTTTCTACTAGCAAAATATGCGCGCTTACAGCACAACCTCGACACGAAAACCGGTTGTGCATAGTTTGCAAGCGAGATTCTCACCCATTGTATCGATGCAAGAAATTCATCGATGTAAACTCAACAAACAGACTAAACATGATACAGAAACATAAATTATGTGTCAATTGCTTTAGTAGTACCCATAGTACCAAACAATGTACCATTTCAGGCCGCTCCCAGAAATGTGGAAAAAAGCACCATACCTTGGTACATCTGGAACCAACCCCACAAGGTAATTCGTCATCAAGAAAAGCTACTCCTCCTAAAAAAGAAATTGACTCAGACAGGGAGGCAGCTACACTTAACAACTCCTCCACAACAAACGTGACATCTCTCGTTAGCACACCACAGTACGAAGCTGAAAGCATGACGGCAAGTTCCGTCGGCAGAAGACCATATGTCCTACTAGGAACAGCGTTGGTAAAGGTTAAGGCAAATGGACTAGAAACTGAATGTAAGGCAATTCTCGACTCGGGCTCACAAGTCAACCTCATTACAGAGAGATTAGTCACAACTCTAGGGCTCCCAGCAAGAACCACCTCGATTTCAATCAATGGAATTGGAAAAAACCGCACCAAAGTTCAACACCGTGTCAACATATCACTTCAATCCAGACTCAACAACTTTTCAACACGTCTTGAGGCATTTGTGTTGCCACAAATCATTTTTCCTCAACCTGCTCAACAACTTACCATCGATAAGTGGGCGATTCCCAACAATGTCACACTGGCGGACCAAACTTTTAACCGACCAGAAAAAATTGACATTTTGTTAGGCGCAGAATATTACCATCAAATCCTTGCTATAGGACAAATTAAACTCGGTGATGACCTCCCAATATTACAAAATACCACCTTTGGCTGGATAGTATCTGGAAAGGTATCTGGAGAACAACTCTCATCAGCAATATGTGGTATTTTAACTGAGGAGGATAAAATGAATACGGCTATTGAACGATTTTGGAAACTGGAAGAGATCGAGAGCACTGGGCATCAATTATCTCCCTATGACGCCCAATGTGAGGCACATTTCAATCAAAACACTATTCGTAACAAAGAAGAACGGTTCGTAGTACGACTTCCATTCTGTACTGAAACATCTTCTTTAGGCGCCTCACATAATATTGCCTTTAACCGCTTCCTCAGCTTGGAACGTCGATTATCAAAAGATGCTTCCCTAAAAACTCAATATATGCAGTTCATGAAGGATTATGAAACAATGGAACATATGTCGAAAAGCAACATAGATGAAGTGGAAGGGTCTAAATACTTTATTCCTCACCACTGCATTTTAAGACCTGATAGTAGCACCACTAAAATTCGGGTGGTATTTGATGCGTCGGCAAAAACCTCGTCAGGAAAATCTTTGAATGACATTTTGCACATCGGCCCACCACTACAAAATGAGCTGTTTACGGTGCTTCTGCGATTTCGGATTCCACGTTTCGTGTTCACAACAAACATAGAAAAAATGTACCGACAAATATTGGTCCATCCAAAGGACCACCGGTACCAGATAATTCTATGGAAAAGTAATGTTTCTGAACCCATCAGTTACTTCAAGTTGAATACAGTGACATATGGAACCCGACCTGCAATATACTTGGCAATCAAATGTCTAAAGGAAATAAGCCATGATAACAACATGCAGTTTCCGTTAGCAGCCAATTTCTTGGAAAAGAACTTTTATGTGGACGATGGTTTGGGGGGAGCCGATAGCTTGAACATAGCACTAGAAACTCAGCGTCAACTACAACACGTCATGTGAAAGTACGGATTTCATTTAAGAAAATGGTGTGCAAATCATACCCAATTGCTACGTAATATCCCCAATGATGATCAAGAAGTTAGTCTTGATTTTTCTACAGACGAAACCGACTATACAAAAACGTTGGGATTAGTATGGCTACCCAAGGATGATCTACTGAAAATTAAGGTCAACATACAACCAGTCAAGAATGTGACAAAAAGGACAGTCACCTCAGATTTAGCGCGTATATTTGACCCACTCGGACTACTGTCTCCAGTAGTCGTCAAGGCAAAAATATTCATCCAGGAATTATGGAATTTGAATCTTTCATGGGATGAGGCAGTGCCTTTAGCATTTAAATCACGCTGGCGAAGCTTTAGAAGTAATCTGAATGTACTCAAAACCTTTCAAGCTCATCGACATATATAAAGAGGATCGATTCCACGCAATACGCACCTTCATGTTTTTACAGATGCCTCAGAAAAGGCGTATGGTACCGCAGTATATATCAGGACATTCTTGCCAAATAAAACAGTTATTGTATACTTGCTTTGTGCGAAGTCCCGTATAGCCCCTCTCAAGCAACAAACGCTGCCCAGGCTGGAATTATGTGCTGCCCAGTTTTGTGCCAACTTGGCTGCAAAAGTTAAGCACGATCTGGATATGAATACAACGCCAACATTCTACTGGTCTGATTCAAAAATAGTATTAGCATGGATAAATTCACGATCATCTTCGTTGCATACATTCGTAGCAAATCGAATAGCTTCAATTCAAGAAAGCTCGACACCTGATCAATGGCGTCATGTGAGTTCCCAGGACAACCCAGCAGACATAATATCTAGAGGATTGGATCCACAGCAGTTGCAGCATACACCCCAGTGGATGTATGGGCTATTCTTTCTTCATGGTGATGAGAAACATTGGCCTCCGATGTTCTCTCCAACTCCTGACACACCTTTACCTGAACAGAAGAAAATTTCCTATAACATGCTGGTTTCGGTAACGACTGAAAATTTTTTGCATTCTATCAATCATAGAAATTCTTTTAAAACCCTGCAACGTATTATAGGATACATCTTCAGATTCATAAAAAATGCTAGAATTCCCAAGGCAGATCGACAAACTCAAAGAGCTCTGACACCTCTCGAGCTCCACGATTCACTTCTTATAATTATTCGAGAAACTCAAAAATTTGCATTCTCAGAAGACATCAAGCAGTTGCAAAAACGCAAAGAAGGGTGTCAAGTTCGATCAAAAGTTTATCACCATTTTTAGATGAAAATTGCATTTTAAGAGTCGGAGGCAGACTAGAAGAGTCTACTTTGCCATTCGATACAAGACATCCAATGCTCCCTTCTTATAATGAGATAATCAGCAAACTAATATTTGAGTCAATACACAAAGAAAATAAGCACTGTGGAGCTCAGGCTCTCCTTGCAAATGTCAGACAACGATTTTGGCCCATCAAGGGAAAATACTTAGCACGAGAAACCATCCATAAGTGCGTAACTTGCGCAAAATCAAAACCAAAACTTCTCCAGCTGATCATGGGAAATTTGCCTGCAACGAGGGTTACACCAGCAAGACCATTTATAAATGCCGGGGTTGACTATTGTGGTCCAATTTGTGTTCACTTTAAAACTCGAGGAAAACGACCTCAAAAGGCGTACATTGAGTATTCTGTTGCTTCGCCACAAAAGCAGTGCATCTTGAATTAGTTACAAACCTAACAACAGAAGCGTTCCTGGGAGCACTAAAACGATTTACCAGTCGCAGAGGTCACTGCCAACAACTTAACTGCGACAATGCAACAAACTTTGTCGGAGCACGAAATCAACTAGCGGAATTATCATCAGCCCTTTTTACCCCCACAGCTCAAGAAGCCATTCAGCGAGAATGTGCAAATAAAAACATTTCTTTTCATTTCATTCCTCCTCGAGCACCTCATTTTGGGGGATTGTGGGAGGCCGCAGTCAAGTCAGCCAAAAGGCTTTTACTCAAAGAAATGGCAAACGCATCCCTAACTTGTGAAGAAATGGAAACTGTAGTCATAGAGGTAGAAGCAATACTGAATTCCAGACCTATAACAGCATTATCAAATGATCCTAATGATGCAGCTGCCTTGACTCCTGGCCATTTCCTGATTGGGGAACCTCTCACGGCACAAGTCGATGCAACTGCTCAGTCGATGTCGCCATCACTCGTTAAACGATGGGAATTAGTATCAAAAATAAAACATCATGTTTGGCAACGATGGTCCCACGAGTACCTCACTGAACTCCAGCAGCGTAACAAATGGCAATCAAAGTCACAAAATCTGACAGTGGGTACTATAGTTATAGTGAAAGACAACACTCCTGTCATGACGTGGCGAATCGGAAAGGTGATCGAAACATTCCCCGGGCCTGACGGTATCGTGAGGACGGCAACAGTAAAAACATCTACAGGTATTATTAAACGGGCAATTCACTTACTTGCTCCGCTTCCTCTCGATACATCCTACGCCACTACTGGCAATGAAAATATGCCTGATCTTCAGAACACACCCTCAACGTCTTTGGGCAGTGAAGGTGTAAAAAGCAGTTCCCTTTCCAAGGAAAACTACAAATCTACGAACGAAACTAAGGGAAATAGCTCGGAACTCAAGAGAAACGAACCACCTACTGACAAATACAAAGGCTTACCACCCCCAAAACGCTGCACATTATCTCCAACCAGCCTACTAATGCTTCTTGCCTTATTCCTTCCGTTAGTGGTATGCCAGCTAGGTACCTACACAAAGATCACTAGCTCTCCTGGGTTACACTTTGAACAGATTGGTCAAGTTAAACCAATTATCTCAGAATGGAAGCTTTTTATCTACTTTGAAGTATCACCATTTCTCAATGAAGTACAACTTCTAGCAAACGGAACTAATACGTTAATGAAATGTTGCAACAGTTCAGATCTCACTCATCAATGTATCGCGCTCGTTTCGCATTTTAACAACATTAAACTTAAAGTGGCTACCAGTCTCGAAAGTCTCTTAAGAAGAAAGAAACGAGGGGCAATTGATTTCGTTGGAAATGTAGCAAATTCATTATTTGGAGTTCTCGATTCACAGTATGCCGAAAAAATGACAGACACCATCAACAGCATAAAGAATAACGAGGATCACTTGGCACACCTTCTACGGAATCAAACATCATTCCTCGACTCCACCCTTAACATTATGAAACAAACGGAGGCTCATACTCAGAATAGCCTCGATAAATTAAACTTTCGGCTAAAAAGACTCGAGAACTTTACTGTCAATGAAACCCAGCAGTCTCAACTTATTTTCCCGCTTAGCATTCAGTTGATCATCATCTCAGGCAATGTGCAAACAATGTTAAAGGCCATAATGGATCTGCTAACCGATACATATCATGGCAGAATAAGTCCCTCTCTACTAACACCACAACAATTTTCTTTGGAAGTGGACAATATAAAGGCAAATCTGCCATCGGATTTAATACTACCAGTCACGGATATCATTCATCTGTATGGTTTAGTGACAGCTAATACAGCCATTTCAAACCCACACATCATTTGCACATTGGAAATTCCACTAGCCCATAAAGAGGATTTCGACCTCTTTTATCTTACACCAGTTCCACAACTAGTAAATGACTCTTTGGTTGCGATCATTCCAACAACCAAAATGACGGCTCTCAACGGTCACCGAGACGAATATTTCCCTGTTGATGATACCAAACTCCGTGATTGCCACATCCTTGAACACGATACTTTTTTATGCCCAAATATCCAAGCTACGTATTTCAAAAATTCACCAATGTGTCGTTGTGAGATACATTTATTTAACAATGAGTCAGACCTAAGTTGCAATACCGACGTACTAGCCCATAGTAATGTGTGGTACCAACTTCATAAAAAAATCAATGGCTAGTCGCAACTCAACATCCACTCAAATTAAGTATGGTATGCAACGGCATCAGTGGTTCTCAGGTCTTACAAGGAACTGGATTGCTTACCTTACTAGCAGGATGTTCAATGAAAAATGAGTTGATTACCGTATATGGGCACCAAACAATTACCTCGACTTTGTATCCCTCCTATACAAGCTCTGGAGTTTCATTGCCCCATTTACAACAAAAGGTCTTCAATAGAATCGAAACTTTCCAAGACCTAAGAATCATGGGAAACTTAACCCGACTGCAAGAGGAGGTAAGAGAACAGATGCGGAATATACCCACCCCAACCATGAATCATGGCGTGCATAGCTTGGCAGTCAGCTATGTGGGACTGGCTCTGATTTTAACATTGCTAACCATCCTGTTAATCAAAATGTTATTAAAAAGAAGACTCAATACGCATCCAATCGCACCCAGGTCAAACTGGAACATTTCGTTGGACCCTGGCGCTTAATTTACTTCAACATAAATTGCCGGAAACTGTTCAGTTAAATTTCCTATTGATATTAACAATCCCCCTGGGGGCGCAATATGTTAATTCTTTTGATTCTTTTTATTTGGTATCAAAATAAAAAGAATCTCTAGTTGAATTAAACTTTAAGCAAAACGCTTACTTCGTTTTTGTTTGACTTTTTTTTTGTTTTTTGTTTGTTCATATTTTTGCCAAGTCTCAAGTACACTTAAATTCTTTCCCACAATTTAATTAAAATAAAATTAATTTATTTCTCACACATTTGTCAAGCCAGGTATGAGAACCATCATGTCAGCATAATTGACGAAATAAATAAAACATTTTATTTACCAGCCAGACAGTAGTGAAATTTAATATCTGTTTTGCTTAGCTTACGATGGGAATGAATTTGGCAAGATAATAATGAACAGTTTCTGACTGTTTTAAATTATGTTTATATTCTTATTTTTTTTTATTCTACTTTTTGTTATTGTATTAGTTTTAAGTTATTTTTTACATTTTGTATAAATATTAAAATTATTGAATAAAGTTTATGATTGCTACTTAAATCGTCATACACTTCACTTCTTTGAGTCAATTAGATTATCCTGGTGTACTACCTGAATAACTAATTGATTCCTCCACAACTTGAATTATCCTTGTGTATCACTTGGGTAAAAAACATCAACATTTTTAAATTGCTTATCCTTGGGTACCACTTGGATAAGCCCCACCACTTACATCTCAGTTAAGCCAGGCAAACGAGTCTGGTATTAACAGTCATGATATAATAATCAAGTCAAGTGACGTCAGCTGCTCTAGTGGGTTCACCTAGTAGATACGAGTTGGGGCCCCACTGAAGGTGCAATTAGACTTGCCATAACCATACCAAATAGCCGTTCAAGCCCAACTAATGGGCAACACTATATTTGATTATAGGCGACTCGTCGTAACGCCATAGCCATTACCATATAAGCCAATTGAATTTTGTTTGGTTATGGCTATGGCAAGTCTAATTGCACCTTAATGTGAAAACTTATTGTGAATCGTTTGTGTTGAAAACTCGCCATTGCTTTTCATATTTTTATTAATCGCGCTGCACATGCTAAAATTGCAATATTTAAAAGAAAATTCAGGAGGACAATAATAAAAAATAGACACAAGAACGTATTAGAAAATGGGGTAGCTGCTTAGAGCGTGCGTAGTAAATAAACAAACAAATCAATTGCATGTAAAGATTAAGGAAAAATTTCAAAGTTGTTTTAATTTAATCTCTGTAATAGAGAATCTAAAAATAGCATTAATCAATAAAAAGCTAGGTGTAGGATTTTGTTATTATTTTTAAATACTTACGAGGAGGAATTCTTTTGCCCTTTATGGTAATTTCTTCAGCGTCTGAAGTGTAAAAGTCTAACAATATTTTGGGTCGCTTTAACCGAAGTCCACGACCTCTGTGAGATTCTTCAGAAGTATAGTCTGCATCTACCGCCGCTTTCCTTGCGGTTTCCAAAGAGTCTAGAAATACAAAACTTAATTGAATGCTTCATTGTAAGAACTTTTTTATTTACCACAGTATCGAAGAACTTCAACATTATAGGTCAACAAATCCTCCTTCGGCAAATATCTAC
This sequence comes from Tachina fera, assembly GCA_905220375.1. Taxonomy (NCBI): domain Eukaryota; kingdom Metazoa; phylum Arthropoda; class Insecta; order Diptera; family Tachinidae; genus Tachina; species Tachina fera. The sequence goes on along the minus strand of LR999965.1, from coordinate 76,073,983 downwards.
TTTTTATAAAGTAGTTCACATTTTTTATAATCGCTGGTGGGCACTTACATAATCTTTCTCCGAATTCAACGTCAACAAGCCAGTTGCTTGGAATTTCTGAAAATTATTTTTTTTCTTTAAATCGAATCCATTGCAAGTTGTTTAAAGAAAAATTTTTTAGTGAAATTTAATGAAATTTAAGCTGGCTCAAGTCGCTGCTGCTGGCCCCGGTTTTTTAACAAATAAAATTTTTCATTTCAAAATAGTCGATTAACATACAAATAAAATACGCTTAACATGCCAAAACTAATAAAAAATTTGTCAAAACATAGGATTCAGCAAATAATACGAGATGAAACTTATAAAGAAAGAACAAATGTAGAAAGTTTCAATCAACTTAAAAATGATTCACAAATGATTCACAAATTGAAAATTACATGTCATACCTCAAACGCAAAGTAAAAAACGGCCCAAGGCCACTGGAACAAGACATAAATCGTTTGCACGAAGAGGATTCGTTACCAGTAACCAAAGCTATGCGACTATATCCAATCATTAAAGAGTCTAAGGAAACAAATGAAATTTTATCATTGCAATTCGATGGATTTATGTTGATTAAAAGGAAAGAGACAATCATTGTATTTTTTCTGATAATAATATCATGGTTATAGATAATTTTGTAACAAATAACGGCAAGGTTAAAATTAAAGGCAAACATGGCAAATATATTTCTTCATTTAATTCGTTATTTTTCGAGCCATGCGATTCTAAGCACTTAAATATATACATATTGCGTAAAAGATAATTGCAGTAAAAAATCGGCCACAGTCGAATTAAGTTTTGTAAAAGCAAAATGCATGCACGTTTGCTGCTCAGGACATAATGAATCTGTGTTTTTACCTTTGTTACGATATAATAATTAAACCATACGTTTTGTTTACATTACTTTATTTGTTAAATAGTAAAATTGATATAAATGTTTATTAAAAAGAGCGCTTTAAGAATATTTTTACATTGTACATTATTTTCATAGACTACTAAATATAATGGGTGTTTTTTATTGAGGTATAGAACTTTAAGTTGGCATCACTTTTTTAACTGGCGGCCATTTTGTCAGCTGTCAAGTGATTAATATTTAGTTTGGTTTGCCATCATGAACAGGTTGACAAAAGAACAACGCTTGCAAATCGTGCAAATTTATTTCGAAAATAATGGTTCAGTTCGCGAAGTTTACCGCAAGCTCCGTCCATTTTATGGTCGACATAATCGTCCATCAGAGCAATTAATTCGGTTAACCATGGATCGTTTTCGCAATACGTTTCCTCTATGTGACAATACGCATCCGCAGAGACGTCGAACAGTGCGCACCGAAGAAACATCTGCCGCTGTAGAGCAAAGTGTTGAAGAGGACCCGAATGAATCGATTCGCCACCGTGCACAGCAATTGGAGCTTTGTCCATCAACTTTATGGAATATTTTGCGCAAAGATCTTGGCTTGCGACCTTACAAGATCCAGCTTGTGCAAGAATTAAAGCCGCGAGACCATGCAATGCGTCGTGATTTTGGTGTATGGGCCGAAAATGAGATTGATCTCGATGCTGATTTTCATCGCAAAATTTTGTTCAGTGATGATTTTTTTTGTTCAGTGATGATTTGACACCATTGGATTATTTTCTTTGGGGATATGTGAAGTCGCTCGTCTACGCCAACAAACCAGAAACGTTAGGGGACTTGGAAGCCAACATTCATGGCGTATTTGCCAACATACGGCCCCATATGCTCGAAAAAGTGGTTGAAAATTGGACCTGTAGAATTGGCTTTATTCGAGCTAGCCGCGACGGCCACATGCCCGAAATCATATTTAAACATTAATGGCATAAAATTATCCTTCCAATAAAGCCAAATTGATGGACATTAAAACGATTTTCTTGTGTTTTATTTCAATTCGAAGCTCTATACCTCTAAAAACACCCTGTATATTATATATATCATATTCTGTGATTATTATGACAGCAAAATTTTTGGTGAAATACCCCTACAAGTAATGAATGACTGAAAGTAGCACAAACAACAATTTTGTACTAACACCAACACATTTACAAAAATTTTTCATTAAATTCAACATTTATTATAGTTGTTCTACTCTCACATATATGCTAGAGTGGAACATCTAATGGTAGGTACAGACTTAGCAACGTGTTTATGCAACCAGGCACATTGCATTGTCGGTCGCATAGTCTGTAGTCTCGTTTATGTTTGCGTTCGAAGTTTCGAAAATATCAAAATGTTTTGATATTTAAGCTGGATTCACCCATTGTTTCCGAACAAAATGTTTGTCCGGACAAACATTTTTTATATGGAGTTTGACGTCTCTTTTTTTGAGAGATAGAGAAGAAGAGAACAAAATTTGTTCGGAACATTTTCTGCTTGAATTGGTTTAATTTTAATTTTTGTCCGGACAAAATAGAATTGAGCTGCCAACTATTTTAATTTTTCAGCCAAAATTTAACTGAGCTGCCACATCATGTTAGATGAACAATAAAATAATAAAAAAATAAAAAATAATAATAAACAGAGCCAGGCGCATTTATTAGATGGCAATACTAAGCCAAGTGACTAATGTCATTATACCAATTCAAATGTCAAATTTGGATTGTGTAGGTATAAGCCTAAAAACATGCTTTTATTTGGGTATCCATAAATACCTAACGAATATTCAATAAGACACATACAATCTGACGATGCTACCCTGTTTTGAAAAGAAAGAAGGTTATTTATACCAACAAAGTACATGTGGTTATTGCTGTTGTAATATTTGTTGTAGTAATACGGTTACCTGATTGTTGTGCCTTGGCACAGAGTATACTTGTATTTATTAGAATAGAAATAAAGGAAAATTAAAAAAAACATATACATACATACATACATACATATGCATGGAGATTAACAAAACAATTGCATTAAACAATTTTTTTTTTGCAATTTTTTATTTATTGTATCTTCATATATGAACTCACAATACGTATTCAAATCTTAAACCTAACATATAATTAATAGGCCCGACCAATGTCAGACATAACTAAGTGATAGTTGTAAATAATACATAAGTAGTGATAAGCAAAAAAAAAGTATTTTCAAGCAACTTCATTCGGAGTGTTTAGTATTAGAGCCCTTGTATCTCTCTTTTTTAAGCGGATGTGTCCTGTAAAGTTCAAAATATTACGAGCAAGCGGATTAGGATGTGACTCGAGTTTTGTTAGATATTTGCCTGCGTATTTTGCAATTTCTTCAGTCACTACTGGCATATTTAAAGCACGATGTATATTTGAATTCTTAATGTACCATGGAGCAAATGTTATTAACCTTAAAATTTTGTTTTGTCTTCGTTGAATTCTCTCTACATTGGAAGCAGAAGCAGTGCCCCATAACTGGATACCGTAACACCATATTGGCTTTAAAAGCGACTTTTATATTAAAAGTTTGCAGTCTAGGCTGAGTGTTGAATTTCTGCCAATCAGCCAATGTACCTGAGTTAATTTTAGTTTCATTTGAGTTAACTTATAGTCAATGTGATGTTTCCATGTAAGCCGTCGATCGAGGTGTATACTAAGATATTTCACATGTGAATGTTGAAGAACAACTTGATTATTAATCCGAATGGGGTAACAAGTATCTCTTCGTAAGGTAAATATTATATGGACACACTTTTGTTCATTTACCTTAATTCTCCATAAGTTTAACCATAGTTCCATCTGACTAATGTGTTCCTGGAGTTTTCGGGATGCCTCATCAGGGTTTTCGTGCATACTAAGGCAGGCGGTATCGTCGGCAAATGTAGAAGTGTGGATACTACTGCTCACAGGCATATCACAAGTATAAATCAAATATAAAAATGGCCCCAGTATACTCCCCTGTGGCACACCGTATGAGATGGTGTCAGGCATACTCATAAAGTATCCTTCCACAACTGTAAATTTCGTGCAAGAATGTAACTTTCCAAAAGATTTAGAATGTTTATTGGTAAGTATGTCTTCAATTTCAAAACCAGGCCTTCATGCCACACTTTATCAAATGCCTGAGAAACATCAATAAACAGGGCAGAACAATACTTCTTTTCCTAAAATGTTTTTCTAATAAATTGAACAAATCTATGCGTTTGCTCAATGGTGCTATGCTGGCTTCTAAAACCAAATTGATGGTCCGGGATGCACACATTATCAGTTAAAATTGAAGACAATTTTGTCATGAGTAACTTTTCAAAAAGCTTTGACATTGTTGACAGTAAACTTAGTGGCATATATGACTCAGCCTTGGTAAGATCTTTACCTGGCTTTGGAATCATTTTAACCTTGGCAAGCTTCCAGCAGTCTGGATAATACTCCAGTCGTAAAATGGCATTAAAAATTAATAACAGGAATCTAATTGCAGTACGAGGTAACTTAATCAGCATCTGGTTACTAATTCCATCCATACCGGGAGCTTTTTTCGGGTTGAGTTCGGCAATTAGTTTTTGTACATCACACATCGTAAATTTTAAGGGTCGAGGGAGTAGAGCAACTACACTCGGCAAATCAGCTAAACCAGTACATGTATTTGGTGTAAATACGGATTTTGAATGCTCAGCAAATATGTTACCTTTTTCAGTATCGCTTCTTGCCCAACCTCCGGTAGATGTGCACAGAGGTGGCTTAAACTCAACGAGTGTTTTAAGCTTTTTAGCAGCGCGCCACAAAGAGTAATTAGATGCTAGTGTGACATCAAGGCCTTCCAGATAATTTTTAAAAGATGCAGTTTTTTCAGATGCAAGCAACTCTTGGAGTCGTTTAGTGCACTCTTTAAATCTGATTTTGTGTTGAGGTGATCTGTGCTGTTGCCATTCCCTTCTAGCTCTTCTTTTTACGTACGAGATGTTCAACGTCTGTAGAATAAATTTTATTGAACCCAGTATACGGATGGGAGGTAGTGGCATGCTCAGAACCTTGTTTAATATTCTCGTTAAGATTTGCAATGTTCGATTCAATATCATTGGGTGTTCTTATCGTAATATTTTCCGTGCAATGACTACTAAGATATTTTTTGAATCCCAGCCAATTGACACGATTTATCATCTTGACATATGGGTAAGGTAAAGCGCTTCTCAGTGGGCTACAGTTTGTAACGATCGTGGGAGAGTGATCGGACTAGAGATCTAGGGAGGCTTCAACGTGAATTAATTCCCTAGAAATACTTTTTATGACGACGAAATCTATAACATCCGGAATTTTTCGTACGTCAGTAGGGCAGTAAGTAGGTTCCCCACTCGAAATAACATCCAAGTCCATTTTTGAAATTTTGTTGAGCAACGCCCTACCTCTAGGCGTATATATCTGTCCATACCGACTTGCACCTTGGGTTTTGAGCTACTGTTATCTGTAGTGATAACTTTGTTAAGTGATGAAAACGACCCTGATGGGTATGATATAACTGACTTATATGAAGAAGTACTAGGCAATTGTAATGTTAATGAATGACTACTATTTGGCATTGGACAAAGCGAAGTTGATCGCTGACGAAAAATTGGATTTGCCGTTAAAAAAACACTTTCATTAGATTTATTATTTCTGTTTTTTTCATTAAGAGCTTCAGAACTCACAGTAAAATAAGCATTTCTGCCGTTAGAACTCACTTCATAATTTTTTGTATTTGAGGCACTCATATAGAGTATTCCTCAAGGGCACTTTTTGCGTTTTTTTGCCTACGGTTTTTTTGTTTTTGTACTTTATGATTGTTTGTCTGTTTTTGAGGTACTCGTATAGAGTATTCCTCAATGTCACTGTTTATGTTTTTTTGTTTGAGTTTTTTTTGTATTTGTTATTTCCACTATGTAAAAAATATTATCAAAGCAATAAAGCTTATTTACTAAAGACGGTATGTACCTATTACGAATAATATGTACTACGAGTATTTTTTGTATAATTTTTTGTTTGTTTGGTATGTAAAAAAAAATTCCGCTAATCGACTGTTCGCTATGAACGTACCACGACAACTTACATTAAACAATTAAATGGATGTGTGTGAAACAAATTGTAAAATTTGTCGCTGAACTGCCACTTGTAAAATTTATATGCATCGTTTACACACGTATTTCATATGGTAGCCTTGATTTTCCAAACAAATGTTCGAAATGGATGAATCATCTTGCAAAAAACTCTCAGTAAAAAAAATTTTCTCCAGACACACATTTTGTTCCGAAACAATTGGTGAATTCACCTTTATGGGTTGCATCAATGCACATTCACCTGGTAGTAGCGGAAACGCAACTGAGCTATTTTTTTTTAAATTAAAGTTCATCCGAAACTTCAAAAATTGCTTACGAAAGAGAAATTAAAAAAAATTTAAAACATTTTCAATATGAAAAATATTTTATTGAAAAAATTCTTTGACAACAAATTTAAAAACACGAAACAAATTATTAAAAACTTGTGAAAAGTGCTAAACATTGCAAATTTTGTTAGTGCTAGCTGCCGAGGAGAAATTTTTTAAACTTTTTGTGAATAATCTTTATTATTATTGTGTTATAACAAATTCTATTTTTGATATTTTGGATGAACTAAAGGAAATGTTATTTTTATCATTGTTGTATTTTTTCATTGTTCTTGTAGTCCTGATATTACCTGGAAATAAATGTGCCTTGGGTTGCATTGTAGGTTGCAGTGTCTGTATCAAAGTATTCGAAAACGTGTTGCGTAAGCAAGTTGCAAAGTCTGTACCTACCATAATGTACATATGTCAAAATTTTTAAAATATTGAATTTTACTGAAAATAAGTCATTTGTAGTTCGTTCGGTTCTTAAAATTAAAATGCACAAAAGTGCCAAGTGCCACACAAGCGTAAAAAAACGTAAGCAAATAATTACTAATGAAAAACTGTTTGATTCAGAGATGTATTTATTAAGTTAAACAGTTTCATATATAATTAATCGACAATTTTATAGAATCCAAAATGATTGCACACTATTTAAATCAATAAATACATGTCTGAATCAAACAGTTTTTCATTAGTAATTAGTTGGTTACGTTTTTTTGGGCAAATGACACACAAGAAATGCCAGATGTAAACTCATCCTTAGTCATATTTCACTTCATATGTGACTCATTTTCGAATTGTCTTTCGGTCAGGTTTCTAATCGCTTACGAGTCTTTTGTGAGAAATTTATCAGTATTTTTATTGTCATTTATGACTGTAATTTGAGTAATTTATCAGTCGCATTTCTAATCGTATTTGACTCTTCTTCGAGTATTTTTTATTCGACTTTCTGAGTCCTACGTTTAATGGTCAAATAGAATTACGGCATAAACACATTTTCCATAAAAATTGGCACAAAAAGAAAGTCACGGAAATCAGTCGAGAGATAGAATCTATTTTATTTTGACTGTTTTTTTCTTATGCTATCACATATAATTACTCATTCTCCCACACTTTCAATAAATTTCATAAATTTGGTAAACAAAACTACAAAGAAAAATAAGCACAAAAGAAATTTGTTTTCAGAGAGCATTTGATGTTACTGCCGAAGATTTTACTATGGGATTTGGTAATTTGACATTGATTTTTTCTGAAGTTGCAGACTTATTCTATTTCATCATTTAATTTCATATTCGATTTAACTATTATAAATGAAAATAATAAATTTTTGACATTTATTCAAGAATACGTAAAGATTGCCCCATTATACTTAAAAATTACATTTAAAGTAGTGTTAAATCACCTATCTGCGTAAAATATGATATTTTTTTTTAATACATATATGTATTTATTTATTGTATCTTCAAATATGAACTAACAATAAGTAATCAAATCTTAAAGCTAAAATATAATTATTTAGCCCAACCAGTGTCGGCCAAAACTTAGTGATAGTTTAAATAATACAAAGTAGTGATAATCAAAAAAGAAAATTAAATGTATTTTCAAGCAATCGCATCTAGAGTGTTGAGTAAAATAGCCCATGTGTCCCTCCTTTTTAGGCGGATGTGTCCAGTAAAGTTCAAAATATTACGAGCAAGCGGATTAGTATGTGACTGGAGTTTTGTTAAGTACTTGCTAAACCCAGTCTGCGGATGGGAAGTAGTGGCATGATCAGCAGCCTGTTTAATATTTTCGTTAAGATTTTCAATGTTAGATTCTATATTACCTGGTGTTCTTAGCTTAATATTTTCCGTACAATGGCTGCTGAGGTATTTTTTGAACCCCAGCCAATTAACACGGTTGATCATCTGCGCATATGGGACAGGGAAGTCACTTCTTAGTGGGCTACAAATTGTAACAATCGTGGGAGAGTGATCGGAGGAGAGATCTAGAGAAGCTTCAACATGAATTAATTCCCTAGTGATATTTTTCATGACTCCAAAATCTATAACATCCGGAATTTTTTGTATGTCCGTAGGCCAGTAAGTGGGCTCCCCACTTGAAATGACGTCCTAACCCATTTTTGAAATTGTGTTGAACAATGCCTGACCTCTAGGTGTAATAAGACGCGAACCCCAGAACGTATGTTTTGCATTGTAGTCCCCAGCTGTTACAAAGCAAGGTCCAAGAGATTTGTATAATTCCTCGAATTGATCCTCAGTAATTGCGAATCTGGGAGGGGAGTAAATTGATGATATCACAAAATTTTCGACACAAATATTTGTTACTTGTAGTTGTTCTTCACAAATGTTATCAAGGACATAGTGTTTGAGTCTTGACTTAATTAGAATTGCTGACCCACCGCATGCTCTCCCGCTCGGGTCCTTTGAATCATATAGAGTGTAACCATTTATTTTAAATAAGCTCCTTGAAGTCAAATGAGTCTCAGAGACCAACATTATATCAATATCTTCTTCCATGAGGAAGTGCTCAAGTTCATTTTTATGCTGGCGAATGCCGTTGGCGTTCCAGAAACATATTTTTAACATGTTCATGGTTTGTTAACTAATACTTGAAGCAGTGTATTCTGCATTCGCAGCATTTCTTACATCATACTAGTCATATTTGTTGTAAAGTTGATTATAGTTAGCACCAGATTCTCAATACTAGCTTCAAGGCGACTAAAGTTAAAGCCTGTGTTTGCATTCGCTGAATTATTTTGCGGTGAAACATTTTGTGAGGGACTAGAACTAGCCTTAGCAGCATTGGCATACGATACACGTGAAGTGACTGGTTGACTCACTTGAGCAAAAGAGGCGGAGTACGCGTTTAATGGTTGAGCTGGAGCTAACTTAGGTTTTTGACTCATAGTCTGTTTAACAAAAGAATATACAGGGCGTCCTCTATAGTTAGCGGTGTGATTACCTCCACAATTACTACATTTTTTTTCTGCTTGATCTTTTGGCTTAGTGCAGCTAGCAGTAAGGTAGAAACACAAACTGTAGGTAAATTGCAGTAAGTTTTTGTATGGCCATATTCTTGGCAATTATGGCCAAGGTAAATTGCAGTAAGTTTTTGTATGGCCATATTCTTGGCAATTATGGCACTGTACAGGACCTGAACGCTAACGTGGCTCTTCAACTGTGATTTTTCGGTGTAACAGAAACTTTACACTATAAATTGGATGGGTTTAATTTTTTTTCAATTGTATGTCATTCGGCTCCAGTTCAATGCGAAATAGGGGATGAGCGACCTTTTCTCTGTTAATTATATTAGTAAAATTTTTTACCTTAAATCCTTGGTCTAGAAGTGCACATTTTACTTCTTGGGGCTCAACATATGAATCTATGACCTTTAGTACTATCTGTAGGCCTTTAACACTCTTAAGTTGGTATGTGTAAAAGTTTGTTTTATTTTTTTCAAAATCATTTACAATTTTTCGGGAATTTTTTTCATCATATATTTGGATTTTAGTTTCATCAATATTACCTCGTTTAATTGCAAATTACTTGAAAGTATTTTCACCAACGGTCGATGGTAGTTTTGTTAGGAGCGCGTTAGAATTTTTTTCCTCACATATATAGGTGGCGGCTTAAAAGACTTTTGAGATGATGAAGCGGTATTGTCGTTATCGTCTTGCAAAAATGGAAAACGATTTTCGCGATTCGTAGATGATGCGCTGTTATCCCAAGACATCTTTGGAACAGATGAAATATTAGAAGAATTCCGGCTTCGCCCTCGCTTTAGCACGGTTATATATCTCTCCATTCCGACTTGTACCTTTGGTTTTGAGCTACTGTTATCTGTAGTGATAACATGGTTAGGTGATGAACAGCCCGAAACAAATGATTTCAATCGCTTAACTGACGAAGTAGTCTATCATCAGACTTTTTATTTTTATTAAGAGCTTCCGAACTCACAGTAAGTCTATCATCAGGTTTTTTATTTTTATTGTTATCATTATGAGCATCAGAACTGGCAGTAAAATAGGCATTTCTGGCGTTATAACTCACTTCACATTTATTTGTCTTTGAGGTACTCATATAGATTATTCCTCAAGGACACTCTATTTGTGTTTGTGGTTTTTTTTGTTTTTGTTATTTATGACTCTAAAAAAATTATTAGCGAAGCAATTAAAGCTTATTAATCAAAGTTAATAATATGTATTACGAATATATTTTTTTATGATATTTTTTTGTTTAGTATGTATGTAAGAAAAAACTCCGCTATGACGTTAGTTCACTATGAAGGTACAATGAGAACTGATCATAAAATAATAATTATTATCACTTTTTAAATACCTGCATGACCTGTTGTTGATTAAGCATTTCTCAATCTTTCAGATTAATAATAACTAACGGAAATAATAGTCAGATTTTAAACGTCTGGATGAATAATTTGCAATTGCTATACAATTTGAATGAACAAAAGAAATTTTATACAGGTTAATTAAAAAAATACATACATATGTATGTTTGTATTCGTTTCTTTTTAAACTTTTAGATATTTGGAAAGAGGAAGATGCGTTCTGAAGAAGGCGGTAATACAATTCGTTCTGTCTGTGGAAGTTTATAAAAGTGTTAAAATTGATAAGTAAAATAGTGCATAAAAGATATTCACAAATTTTAATTCAAAATTTTAGATATTTTTAACGAGCAAGGTGCGTTGGAGATGAAAAGGCATGAAGAAGACCGTTTAAATTATTTGGTGATTTTGTTTATTTGTATTTTTTGTTTCAAATGCCATTTACTTATGTATTTTAAAGTTATTTTTGTAATAAAAAAGCAAATAAAATAAAGAAAAAGTATATTTTCTGACAGTATATCATTCATGTATGATTACTCAATTGTGGGGGACATAGAAATCAATGATGATCAGTCAAACTTGAGTAATATTTATAATATCATTGATTATTAAAAAGCACTGGAGTGAGCAGTTCAACTATATGTTTTATCACAGTTTTCATTTTGCCCTTAATAAATTGATAGAAACTTTGTTCTACGCAATGGTGAATATATCCTGCCTGACTATCGATCAAATGAGCAGTCAATTGACTGGTTGTGTAGTAGTTGCAGTGTATATATTATTATATTACAGTGAGATTACACGAGACATAAGTTTGGAAATTTTTGTGTTGGCAATTGTTAAATTCTGTTGCTAACACAAAAAATTACTGTGTAAACCGTAAATGTCAGTGTTCGAACACATGTTTGGAAATAATTGCTCGAATACACACAAGTCTGAGGAATTATGTTAGAACACAAACTGTCAAATTTCCCATTTTCGTAGAAAATAGTGGCGGGAAACTAGAAATAATAAGTTTATTATAAAAAAATCCAACAGAAGCACAAAATATATGTTCTGTTGCAGAATTATTAAAAAATCAAAACTTAAAAAGCGCATTTTGTATGCATACGAATACCCAAATTTTGATTTTTAACATTGTACGTCTAGCCACCCCTTAAAATAAGTTTGAACACAAACTTTTTTTGACTTCATCCTGTTGACGTTATTTCTTATGCTCAGAAATAAAAATTGGTCGTCTATTCGTACTGTTTGGGGTATTTAGAAGGTACTCATAAGTTAACACCTATTAAAGTAATAAGCGAAAAAAATATGACTGCAACCCCTTACTCGTGGTCTCCACCTGACATAAAATGACTCACTTTAACATTAACTTCATGTTAATATTCAGTGTAGATTGGTCAAGTTAATGATTTTTTCAAGTTATAATATTAGTTAGTGCATTTCTTTTAACAACTCAGTTATAACTTGAAGTTACAGCAAAATTTCATGTCAGGTGGAGACGTAGAGTTATAATTAACAATTATTAATATTGCACTAATTTGTATTTTGATTTTAGCACCTTTGTACATTACTTACTCTCTCTCAATTCCTTTGGTAACCTCTCACGCATTTCTACATGTAGTTATGACAAACAATAAATATAGTTGAGAAAGCCTTATTACTTTATGACCTTTTTGTTTGAGCCACAACAACAATTTTTTAAACTATGTTAAAGTTGTAGTGCCATCTCTGATGACACGCAACCCTGTTTTTGAGATACTTATTTAAGCGAATAAGAAAAGAATAAGAAAAGAATAACTAAGTCATGATTCACACACATCAGGTTTAGCTGATCACTTTTAATCCAATTTTCTGTTGAACCTGCACTTGCGCTCATACACACCGTCAACACAAAGTAGACCAGAGTTGTAATAACTGACGTATGCAAAAAGCTAAAATCATTTGTGGTGCAGTCACTGCGAGAAAGGGACAACTGTAGTATATATGTTATTAAGATGTTAACAAAATAATCAAAGCAAACAAGAGAAAATCTGTATTTTGTGAAACGAACACGTGTACATACATACATACATACATAGACATTTACAAAATTAAATTAAAGAATTTGTTGAATTGAATTAAAAAAATAGAATGTGAAGTAGATTAATGGCATTAAAAAGTGATTTACATTTGTTTACAAATAATTACTGATTTAACTTTAAGCATTTTCATTGAACAATTTTAATTTTTACCTCTTGCTTACAAAAATCACACAGCAAATAAGATCACAAAGCATAAACTGAAAACACATTTGAACAAGTAAACGAAGTACATAATTTTACAAAATTAAATGAAAGAATTTGTTGTGTTGAATCAAAAAACAAGATGCCAAATAGTTTATTACTATTAGAAAAGCTATTAAAAAATGTTTTAAGATTATTGCATATCTCATGTGAAGCATTTTCATTTAAAAATATACATTTTTACCATTTATTTGCAAAAATCGCTAAGCGAATGAGGTTACAAGGCGTAAAATGAAATTAAGCTAAAAAATGCAACCACGAAAGAAGGTTAAAGAATGCGCAGTGACTGCGAGAACGAGACCTCTGAAAACACAAATTATCTTCCGTCTCGTGACATCTCTGTATATCCTCTGTGCCGTCAAGTCAAGTCATCAAGTCTCATCATTTTGCGTTGTAGTAGAGTATTACGAATGACAAAACAAAACGAAAAAGCAAACTTGACTGGTACGGTCAAGTCTGTACCCTTTTTTATTCTCTTCACCGCTCTTACCTATAAGCTCAAGACTTGACGAGTTAAACCTGACATGTGTGAATCAGAACTAATAAAGAACACGGCACTTGTCGTTAACCATCAAAGAGACAAAGTCGTATTTGGTTTATGTAACATGGCGACCGTGAAAATAAAATAAAAAAACATGAAAACTTAAAAATATACAAAAAAAGAAAATTGTGTTTTATTTTATTTGTAATAAGTTTTAAAACTATTTTGTTACCATGAAAAGAACTAGTAATATCTCGAAAATATATATCGCAGTACCTATAAAACCCGATTCATATGAAACAAATTGAGCACATTAAACGGGAACAGTGTGGTTTTGTGTGTAACGCAAAAGTAAAAACGAAAGAAGAACACTATTTCGTGTGAATTTTGGAAAAATTATATATAATGTAAATCGTAATATAATTCGTTGGTGTTATTAACTAAATAAATTACTACGGCACTAACAATATTTGTGTTAAAATAATTGCACATACAACATTGCCGGATCGACATTTGGCAAAAAAAAAGGAAATATAGTATAAATTTTGGTTTGTTGCATACTAAAGTGGCTCGAAGAAGCACATACACAAAAAAAACATACATAACTGAAAAACATGCGAAACGATTAATAAAAAAAATAACAAAAGTATGGAAAATGGAATTTGAGCACTTTAGTTGTGCATAGCTGCTAATATTTACAAAATATCACTAAAAATTTAAGCAAACTACTGTGTCACTATATAGAACCACCCTTCTTTAGTTTTTTAAAACAGTGAATATTGTACCAGCTTGCTGGTATGTTATGTGGGTCGAGCATGATTGCTTAAAGCCGAAGGTCCATACCATCCGTTCAATGCGTAGTTGCGTTTTATGCATGTGTCAAAAAAGTAGAATCAAAGTAATTTTATGTGGCAAGTTACAGAACAAAACGCAAAGAACGTATAGACGCATAGGACGGATAAAGTAGATCTACTTTCTACTTTTGTATCCGTCTCATGCACCACGAAAAAACGTCAGCTGTTTTTGAAAGTGAAAGATGGCAAATTATATTATATTTTCAATGATATCGATAAAAACGTTAGTGTGGTGGATTTAAATTTTAAGTTTTTTTGTTATAAAAAAGTTTATAATAAATGAAAAATATTTTGTAATAAAGATTATAACTATTTTCAAGAATAAAATATATTAAAATCAGTTTTTAACATAAATATTTCAAAAACAAAATTTGCATTCTAGTTATCGATTGCTTTTGTGTACTGAGTGTCATCTCTGTTGTGTTTATTATTATTTAAGCAAGTGCAATGGAGGAGAAGCTAATTGAAGCTGTGAAAAATCACGAAATTTTGTATAATAAAAGCCTACTCCTCTACAAAATATTATATAGATAAACTCAATGAATTGAGTGAATTCATTTAAAATCACAATTTCACTTTCCATTTTTGCAAGAACTGTTTTTATTTTTAAAAATATTCACACTACAGCTGATCACAACAAAAATATTTGGCGCATAAAACGTATTGCATGTAACTTGAACTTATAATCGAAGAGAACGTACAGAAACGCATACAACGCATATGCATAGAACGGATGGTATGGACCTTCAGCTTTAGCCGAAGGTCCATTCCATCCGTTCAATGCGTAGTTGCGTTTTATGCATGTGTCAAAAAAGTAGAATCAAAGTAATTTTATGTGGCAAGTTACAGAACAAAACGCAAAGAACGTATAGACGCATAGGACGGATAAAGTAGATCTACTTTCTATTTTTGTATCCGTCTCATGCACCATGAAAAAACGTCAGCTGTTTTTGAAAGCGAAAGATGGCAAATTATATTATATTATCAATGATATCGATAAAAACGTTAGTGTGGTGGATTTAAATTTTAAGTTTTTTTGTTATAAAAAAGTTTATAATAAATGAAAAATATTTTGTAATAAAGATTATAACTATTTTCAAGAATAAAATATATTAAAATCAGTTTTTAACATAAATATTTCAAAAACAAAATTTGCATTCTAGTTATCGATTGCTTTTGTGTACTGAGTGTCATCTCTGTTGTGTTTATTATTATTTAAGCAAGTGCAATGGAGGAGAAGCTAATTGAAGCTGTGAAAAATCACGAAATTTTATATAATAAAAGCCTACTCCTCTACAAAATATTATATAGATAAACTCAATGAATTGAGTGAATTCATTTAAAATCACAATTTCACTTTCCATTTTTGCAAGAACTGTTTTTATTTTTAAAAATATTCACACTACAGCTGATCACAACAAAAATATTTGGCGCATAAAACGTATTGCATGTAACTTGAACTTATAATCGAAGAGAACGTACAGAAACGCATACAACGCATATGCATAGAACGGATGGTATGGACCTCCAGCTTTAATAGCTTGATTGCGCGTGCATGCTGTTGTAGTGTATGGGCCGCTTAAGGAGATACCATGGTCTATGCATAGAGTCTATGCCATAGACTAACAATATTCTGTGATACATACATACATACATCCCAGCTAGCATTTTGTATCATAATCGAATCTTTTCCGAATCAGCTTGACGGGAAAAATAACCGCATATGAGCTCATTTTTCAATCATAAATGATACTCCCGTTGTGAGAAAATGGTACCCTACAGATGAATCATCCCAGAGAATCATTTCTGATACGATTTGCTGATTCATTTTTGATCAGTTTTCTGGTAATATTTAAATCATTGTGGAGACTTTTTCGTCTCATTTTTCAATCGCATATTTTATAGTTCTTGTATCATAATCGAATCTTTTCCGAATCAGCTTGAGGGCGAAAATAACCGCATATGAGTTCATTTTTCGATCATAAATGATACTCCCGTTGTGAGAAAATGGTACCCTACAGATGAATCATCCCAGAGAATCATTTCTGATACGATTTTTTGATTCATTTTTGATCAGTTTTCTGGTAATATTTAAATCATTGGGGAGACTTTTTCGTCTCATTTTTCAATCGTAAATTAAATATTTCTATGTGGGAAATAAACTACCTCAAGTCACATGTTCTTCTAAATACGTTTTTTATTAAAAAATTAAGTACATATTTAAATTATTTTATTTAAAAAATTTTATTAATAATTAATTGTAATTGATTATCATTAATTTAAAATAAAAGTAAAAAGTCCATTGTCTCTTATAAAAAAATTAAATTAACTTCATTAGAAATTAAAAAGACTTATTTTAGACGTTGATGTCGCTTTATTCGGTCTGTTGCATGCATAAAATACTTTTGAAGCACAGCATTCATGTCTTTATCAGTGCAGTTAAACTTGAGATGACAAACATCTAAGAAGAAAACAATTATATTTGTCAATAAGGATAATACTTCCTCCATACTTACTCTTTATTGTTGCAACAGAAAAAGATTTTTCGGCGCTTGGTTTGCTACTAGTCCCCTTCCAAGTATACAAGGAAGCTAGTTCATCGGTAAAAACTTTTCGTACAGCTGATCTAATGAACTCTGCGGGCCCATCACCACCTGTCCTCGCAATGAAATGTTTCTGAAAATGTTTTGTTTTATATACATATGTACATATATATAAACAATATATAGATATACATATATATATGTATATACATATATATTTATACAATATGTAAATATATATCTATGTATTTATACAAATACTTACAAATTGCATAAGCTTTTCTTCCTCCTTTTGTAGTTGCACATCAAAAGCTTTAAAATCATTTATATCGGCTAGGGGTAGATGCTCCATGTCCTTATATTGGTCGGCTGATATTTTGTCTTTGTATTGTTTTCTACCTTCCAACTTAATAGCGATAACCTCCTCTGTCAATTTAGTAAATGACAGCTTAAATTCATTCGCCAATTCTTTAATACCGTTTTTAATTGCTGAAATTTCCGTTTTCAGGAACTTAAGCTCCTCTCGCATTTCAAGTATTATTTGCGCACTATCAGATTGAGGAACATGAACGTTTTGCACTAGAAAATTAAATTCATTGTCTACATTTCAATATACCAAAGGCCAGCAGAAAGTTATTTTTAAGCTATAAGCATGCTTGCATGAAAGGGCATGCATAATACATCTTGAGGGAATTCTCATGACCAGGGGGCAAATCACCGCATTCGAAATCGAGTACTTTGTCATCAAAATGTTGTTAACGGTTGTTAAAAATGTTAGATCGTCGTAATCGTTAGTAGTGGGTAACATGAATTACGATCGAATACCGTGATCCAACAATTTTAGTCATCGAAATATTTTTCTACACGAACGTAACTTGATTTCGAATGCCGAGATTTGCCCCAAAGCAAGTTTTTTGTGGCACGAAGAATGATTCAAAATGACTGGCCAAAAAATCTGTCGCCAATAAAGTTTTTCTATATTGCAAAAAAGGTATTTTATGCCAAAGTAAACTAAAAATGGCTTTTTGTGTCAGTAACTGCAGAAATAATTAAAATTGCAAAAATTGCATATGCCACAAAAAACTGGCCCTGCTCATGACATAGTTTTTTTTTAAACACCTTTACATGGTCGACAAGTTATAATTAATACCTAATTCTCATAATTGTAATTAGTGAGATAATTTGTAAATAATATAGGACCTATTCATAAAAAATAGTTTTGCTTTATAAAAGTTTTGTGAAACTGATTTCCATTAAAAATTTTTTTTATTAACCCATAATAAGACAGAATCATTTTTTATGAATAAGGCTGTAAGTATTTTCAACATTCCACCAAAACGTCTTGTGTAAGTTCCTAATTACGCATGCAGCAAAAACGGTTTCAGTTTTGAATTAGATACAAAAGAATTGTTAGTAAATATTAATTAACTTTCTTACTTACAAGCAGTTAAATTATTGGATGGTGTGTACTGAAAGTCTCCAGAGGAAAATAAATTATTCTGCGACATCTTGAATTAAAGGTGTGAAGAAATAGCTGTTGTCTACAGAATCACGTAAACATATGAATTTTTTATTTATTTCATTAAGATTAAATTTGATTTTATTATCAAAAGTGAGCTCAGCCGTCCAATAAATGTTAAAATTAGTAGAGTCTATAGGTTTAAGAAAAAGTGTCGTCAAGTTTTTAATTTCTTCTCCGATAAAAGCAGCGCCGTTATGGTCTTTGACTATATCTGTTATTTTCACAACTTTATTTTGAACCAAACAAAAGTTATCTGGTTCTCGTAAGGAAAAGAAGAAACCATTCGCACTTACATTTGAAATTTTCCCACTTATAATTTTACCAAATAATGTATGTCGCTTATCTGGATCTTTTATTTTTATATGATAGCTACTTTCCACATATCTTTTAAAAATCTGTGCGGCAACATTTCGCCCCATTTTAACTTTACGTTTAATTTTTTGCATATTATTTTCAAATTTGAATGCACTTATTCCATCTAAAGGTCCATATAGCTTTGCATCTTCATGCATATGTAACAAAGTGTGAAAATTATATGTCAGAAAGGACAAATCATATAAAATTGGAATGTCATGCACAAACGATTTCAAAAGATTTTCAGCACATAAGTTGTTGTTATTGCAATCATTTTTATCTAAAAGTATTCGTAAAGCTAAAGATAGTTTTAGGAAGTGTTCATATCTATCTGAGCTTAATATTTTTTTCAATATAAACGGGCCAGTATAGAGCAAGAATTGTCTTAGCTCTGTTGCCTTCCATCTATCTAAGTCTTTCACGCTCCTAGGCTTTCTCTGAAACTCCTTCGTTATGTTATTTCTATTTAAAATTAGCTCCTGTGAAATGGATTCAATTTTCCAGGAAGATAATGAAAATTGTTCCCCCTTTTTTTTAATCCACGCACTTAACAGGGTACGCACTACGCCTAAACAGACCACATGCATGTAATCCAAAGAGCACTGTGATACGATATCTATGTTAAGGCTTTCTATTGGCGAAATACACTGTTTTAAATGATGCTCTGGCTGAAGGCGGTTCCGAAATGAATTATTGGTTCTTATTGTAAAAGTGCCTGCTATTGGAAAAACAAGACGATGTTTCACCATTTCCCCTCTTTGAGTGCACCGTACACAAGAAAAGTACCCACTATGACCTTTAGTTCCTAAAATAAAAGACTTAGCTGGCGCATCCATAACAAAACAGCGCACAATGATATAAAAAAAGCGATCTGCAAAGACTAATCCGTCTTGCATTAAGCATTTCAGTTCTGTTATAAACTCCTTTAAAAAATTATTTGGACAGTTTGGTTTTGTAGTGCCTTCATATATTCCAATAAGAAAAGTATAACTAGATCCCACCACGTTGGCAAGTATTGGCCAAACTTGTTTGCTGCTGCTTTTAAATAATGGTAAACCATCAATGCCAAAATCTAACGTTATATTAGATAATTTCCAGTCATTGCTTATCAGAAAATCAGTTAAACCGCTTTTCAACCCATAATGAATGTATTTACCTTCACCAACTCTTCTCTCTATAACAGTGGAAGGAGTTTTCAAAAGGGTTCTGGCATCTCTGGGCACTTTAATGTTGCATTTTAATAACAAAATTAAAAGCGCATTTATTGCAACAAAACTTACTTCAAAGTTAATGGCCCATTTAGCCAGCTCCTCACACAAGTTAAATTCGTCTTCTTCACTTTCACTTTTGATTTCACAACTGTCACTTTCACTTTTGCTTTCGAAACTGGCATTTTCACAATTGTCATGTTCACACCTATAATTTTCAGAACTGTCAAACATGTCTTCACAATTGTTCTGTAATTTAATTTTTTTATTTTCAGTAATTGATAATAATTTTTGGGCTTCTTTTTTAGCCAATCTTTTTATTTGTTTTGCTGACATCACTTTCGTTTCTATTTAATTATTATTTTTAATTTTTAGTTTACTTACACAAAATTTTCACTTTTTAAAAAAAGTAGTTATGTTCTCTCCGCGACTTTAACGAGACGAATAAACAAAAATTCAAAACATTTAAATGCTGAAGCTAATGCTTCATTGAACGTAAAAAAATTTACCGTTATAAACAAAAGCAACAGCATAGCAAAGAATTCTTTATCTTCAAGCTGAGCAATATGTGATTTAAAAATGATGCTAAAAAAACATCAACAATTTTTTTTTGCGATTTCCTTGAATTTTGTTCCTCTACTTTCAAGAAATCATTATTTGATCATATCGATGAATCATAAATGAATCCTTTTTCAATCACCCCACCGATAAATCGGTTTTTAATCATCAAAAGTGATCTGAGGAGAATCATAGAAGAGATTTCTGCAAAAAATTATCAGCCAAATGCTAGCTGGGATACTTACGCATAAATAAGAGTTTGTATTCTGTGTTGAATTGAAATACTACTACAACAACAATATGCTACCTTGAAACAGTAATATTCAGTTTTTTGTTGTAAAAACTCAGCCTTATTTTATATACATATGTACATACATACATACATGTACATATGCATGTACAAATAAAGAATTGTATTAAAGAAGCAAGTGTTCATGAAAAATGTCGGTACATGCTTATGTACATGCAAAGCACATTTTTTTTTTTGATATGCCTTGTGTACATGTATATGTATGTACACACATATATAGATTCAAATGCAAAAGTAAATAGAAATTCGTTTGCTAATGTTCTTATGTATGTACTAGGGATGCCAATTGGGATCGATTTTAGGGATTTACGGGATCCCGCGATTTTCGGGATCTACAATTATTTGGTAAAATAAATAATTTTTTTAAATAAATATTACTTTAATAACAAATTTTATGCATCTTAAAGGTTTTATGTTGATAATATTATATTGTCTTTAAAGGTAACAATTTTCTAATACGAATATGAAATAAAAAACAAAAGAATTTTTCTCATCTATTTTTAAGTTGATTAACCATATTTGATGTTAGATAATTTATACTGAAAACCATAACTAAATATGAAAATTTATTTTTGTTTTCAATATATGTACATTTTTTTATAATCCTAACCAAATTGAACATACATATGTACATATCTATGGACTTTTAAAAAACGAAACGCATTATTCGGTAAGTATTTCTTACGTTTACGTCAACCCGACAAGAAAACTTTGAACGTAACTTGTATTCTACTTCAACTTTAAGTCCTAATTTACAATATGCAAGTCTTATTGCTAAGGTGACTAGTTTGTTAGGAGAGAGAGACGAAGGGAAAAGAAACGTTAATGTTCCCCTCGTCTCTCTCTTCCACAATCTAATCAGCTTAGCAATAAAACATGCATAGTGTAAATTCCGACTAAGGTGCTGTCAATAGTACTTAATTGTTACCGACAAGTAGGTAATTGCTATTGTTTTTATAGCGTTGAAGAGTTAATTTCCATATTATTTGTTACCGTTTAAAATTATTCCCCGGGAAAAATTTCTCGTGGAATTTTATTCATAATTGCTCTCATAATATAGAATAAGACGGTATAGATTTGTCAAACTTTCAAAATAATTCTTATTTGTATATTGTGGCTCCTTTGGTGAAAATAACCGTGAGAAAGTAGTTAATTTATTTTGTTCTTATTGTTAACTTATAAGAAATATGTCACGAATAGTCATTAAATTGTTAAAACTGCACGTATAAAATTATATGGGACTTTTAAATATTATAAAAAATGCCATAAAATCAACGAAAATTTTAATTTATAAATGGTTTTTTATATACAAATTTCTATGAAATCCCGAAAAAGAAATACCGGGATTGAAATTTACAAATCCCGGGAATCAGGATTTGCCAAATCCCGAAAATTCCGGTATTCAGGATTTCCCGTTTGGCGTCCCTAGTATGTACATACTTATTTATTAGTAGGTATCACTGTTGGGATTTGTGGTACAATTGTACCAAATTTGGTACAATTACATTTGCATTGGTAGACTGTTACACTTTATGCTTCAGTGGTACAATTTGAAAAAATGTGCGCCTTGCATTACAGTAATAATAATTTCTCCTAACATATGTACTTCTCTAAAGCCGAGATAACACTATCGGCACAATGTATCGATTTTTGTCGGCTTACTGAAATAAAATCATAAGAAATAAGCTCAATTGGCCTTATTTCTGAACTAATTGAAATATAAGGACATAATTGCACCACACTGCATTGTTAATAAAGTCATATAGACTTATGTCACAATTAATTTCGAAATAAAGCCGTTTTGGTTTATTACTTACGACTTTGTCGCGGTGAGCCGACGGAAATCGGTACATTGTGCCGATAGTGGTATTATCGCTTAACACTGATCTTAAGTACCATAATTTTGCAACATTAGTAATCAGAGACCTGCGCCGAGCATTTTCATCGGCGGCGGCGGCTAGACGAAAATAGATCGGCGGCGGCTCAAAACCGGCTGTAGCCGACAATTGATTAGCTAGCCGTTTTATGTTCAGCTCATACAAAAAAATCGGCTTGAATTCAGTTATTTTCAAGATTTTCGATAAAAAATTATTTAAATATTTTAAGTTGATAAATTCGTATATATCTTGTTTTACAAAATGTATACATATATGTATGTACATATATGGATACATTTGCAAGTGCGTGCACTTTCATGTTTGTATATATGGATATGTATTAATACATTCATATAAATGCATTTATATTACTTTATACTAAAAATGGGTTTAATTTTTTAAATTGTTAATAAACATTATTATTATTTATTTATTGATACATTTTATACAAAGTAAATCAAGAAATAATTACGATGACTCTAGAACTGTTATTCAGTAGTGCGATTCAATAAATAATATTTTGTCGCACTAATTCGAATAATTTGAAGTAATTAAAAAATACATGTATATTCCGCAATATAAGTTTCATTTCTCAGGAATAAATAAATGTTGAATTGATTAATTTGATTGTACATGTTCATTCATGTTCATTCTATTTTTTGATTCATTATATCTTGATAATGCTTCAAATCCGATTGCAGCTCAGTAAGCTCCACGGATTTTTCCAAGCTAGTGGAATCCTCACAATTTTTATTGAGTTGTGAGCCTTTTTCAATTGATTTTTTAAAAAACTGGTTGTATTGCTGTTGCTCATTATTTTATATATACAGTATACGAATGCACCAAAAATATTTATTAAACTTAACAAGCACAAAACACCGACAAATTCAATTTATCAAGTCAATTCTTATGTACATTCGCAAGCAAAAAAGTTGGCAGAATAACGTAACAAAATTAGCATGTTCTTGTTCTGCGATGCTAACTTACGAAAAGCTGTTAAATAATAAAAGTTATTTTACTTTATTATAAACAATTTTGTTATCAATTAATCGTATCTAGTTTTCGTATTTTGCATCTTTATGTCAAATTTCTTTGTTGAATGACTGAGAGTAAAACAAAATCTATAGTATGTACTCTGCAAACTATAAAGTATCAAAATCGCTAGATTCGACGGAAAAATCACTAGACTACCATCACTCCTATTCTTTTATCACTAACAACGGAATCTATCAGTGTTGCCAGTTACAGGTATACAACCTTAAAATTACCTTCAAAAAATCATAGAAAATGTCAAAATAAAAAATATTAGAAATTCTTGTAGAAAAAAGGGAAAATAAAAATAAATCGGCGGCTAGTTTTAAGCCGATTTTAGTCGTCAAATTTTCGGCGGCGGCGGCTATCAATACTCATCGGCGGCTAGGCTTAGCCGGCTTTAACCGAATCGGCGCAGGTCTCTGTTGGTAATTTATGCTAATATTATTCATTTGTTCAAGGCGAGTTCATATTAGGTGACCATATCGCTACAACAACACAACAATACTAAAAACAACATGCAATTCGTCTGGCTTTAAAAAACCCCATCTGTCAAAAACAGTTGACTAATATACCAATACATATTTATAAAACACATACACTTTTCACTTTAAATGTAAACAAGCATTAGATAAAAGAAGAGATTTTGACAGTCGTGGTGCAAAGCAGTTCAATTACGCTTCGAACACGTGATAATCATCTGGACTGTTAATGTCACCTGTTATCAATTCGCCTTGCATTTGTTTTGGTAGCACTTGTTATGTTAGGTACAGACTTAGCAACGTTTTTATGCAAAGAGGCAGGTTGCATTGTCGGTCGAACAGTGTGCAGTCTTGTTTATAGTTGCGTAAATATCAAAATAATTTTATGTTTATAGGTCGCATTGTAAGTTCGCAGTGTCTGTGTCAAAGTATGCAGCATATAATATAAACGTGTTGAGGAAACACTTTGCAAAGTGTGTACCTACTTTTAGTTAATTTCTTTGTTTTTGTTTTCAATAAATGAAAAATTGTTATAAATTCTTATTGTGTATGCTTAGTTAGCAGATTTTGGTACAGTTGAAGTTAATTTGGTACAATTTAAAAATAGCCATGTCTAAACACTGGTAGGTATTATTTAAAAAAGTAAATAAAGACCGGGGCACAATGAATCCGTCATACGTTAAACTTTTTAATATGTTAATGTTAAAGTTAGTCATTTCATCTCAGGGTATAGGTTCTTATGTTGTCCCTGAAGAAATAAAAGATGCACTCGTCCTCCAGGGATTTAAGGTAAAGAATGTATCTAACATAATGAACAGAGAAAAGGTACCCCAACCCCTATTTCGTGTTGAACTAAAGCCGAATGATATACAGTTGAAAAAAACGAGACTCATCCTATTTATAGCCTAAATTACCTTTTATACAGAAAAATCACAGTTGAAGAGCCACATAAGCGTGCAGGTCCCGTGCAGTGTCATAATTGCCAAGAATATGGCCATACAAAAGCTTACTGCAATTTACCTACAGTGTGTGTTATCTGCGGTGAATTGCACGGTACTGCAAGTTGTACCAAACCAAAAGATCAAGCGGAAAAAAATGCAGTAATTGTGGAGGTAATCACACCGCTAACTACAGAGGATGTCCTGTGTACTCTTTCGTCAAGCAGGCTATGGTGCAAAAACCCAAATTAGCTCCAGCTGAACCATTAAACGCGTACTCCACCACTTTTGCTTTAGTGAGCCAACCAGTTACTTCGCGTGTATCGTATGCCGATGCTGCTAAGGCTAGTTATATTCCCACACCAAATGTTTCACCGCCAAATAATTCAACGAATGCAAATTCAAGCTTTAACTTTAGTCGCCTTGAAGCTACTATTGAGAATCTGGTGCTAACTATAAACAACTTTACAACAAATATGACTACCATGATGCAAGAAATGCTGAGAATGCAGAATACTCTGCTTCAAGCATTAATTAACAAGCCATGAACACGTTAAAAATATGTTTCTGGAACGCAAACGGCATTCGCCAACATAAAAATGAACATAATATTCTGTGGTAGATACTTCGGAATCTATTTGATTTTAATTGAAATTTTAAAGTAACTCAAGTTGCTTCAATTTTTAGGCCGCCGCCAAATATATTTTTTCGCCGCCGACTGTTATGGCGTGTTAGTTATCTGAAAACTAAAAGAAAACAAGGTCTCTGGCACAAGTAATACCAAATCAAGGCAAATTCATAACAGGCAATACTGAAAGCACAGCTGATAACTTTTTTTATATTTGGCATTGTCAAATGTCAAAGTACTCTATTTGCTTTGTAAATTTGACAACGTCCAATGATTTCATAA
This sequence comes from Tachina fera, assembly GCA_905220375.1. NCBI lineage: Eukaryota > Metazoa > Arthropoda > Insecta > Diptera > Tachinidae > Tachina > Tachina fera. Next base: position 76,047,961 of record LR999965.1, on the reverse strand, counting down.
AAACAAAATGCTCGTGGTTGTTTGTTGATGTTGTACTAGTAAATTCACCTGGTATCAATTCGCCTTGATCAAAATGGAAGATATATATATGAAAAAAAGGAACAAATAAGCGAAGTTGCTAGATCCGAATATTCTAAGCAATACCACGGTCGATCCTCTTTGTATATTTTTTTTTAAAATGAATTGAAAATGAAGGCAATTCCAGGTGGTCAGTGGCCAACAGTAGAAGGGATTTGTTGTATTGGTATACAACACTCCCTCCTCTGTGGTGTTTTGTTTAATCAGGTTATAATTTTCAGCATCCCAATTGGAACAAAAAGGTCATGGGGCAAAATAAAAATAATTTTCTTTAATTGACCCTAATGAGTGAAGAACAGGAAAAAAGCCTTTATGGACTGAAATCCTAGCGCAATTACAAGGTGATAAAAGTTTTTTTGATAAATCCTATAAATGATTGATCAAGTTAAATTTGCCGAGCGAAAAGACACAGCATAAGCATCTAAATTTATTTGTGATTCATCACAATCATATGGTAGCAACTGCGAGAAATCTGAAACATCTTTTGAATGATGATAATAGCGGTCAGGTAGAAGAACTCATGTCTTGCGTAAAATCAAAATTACAAAATATTCTTTTGAGATTAAATATTGGGGACAAAGTGTCAACATCGTTGGATAAATCTTTTGTATTTAATCCAGAGGAAGATAGTGAGGAGGAAGATACTTCTTCAGCAGATAATCACGTTGGGTCAGACAGTATTTCCAGTGAAGCTACAATGGTAGATAGGGTAAAATTCATAGAACTGGCCTGTAAAATACTTCCAGATTTTGATGGCACTGTAGAAAATTTGCAAAGATTTATTGATGCCTTGTCATTATTAGATACTTTAAAAGACACACATGAAACTGTAGCGATTCAATTAATAAAGACCAAATTAGTGGGCACTGCTAGAAACTATATAACTGAGGAGACAACAATTCAATTCGTTCTTCAATTAAAGGTGAAAGCGCAGAATCAATTACTTGTAAAATTTTGAACACAAAGCAGTTAAATAAAAATACGTCAGATTATACCAAAGAGATAGAGCAATTAACAAAAGCACTAAACAATGCGTATCTAGCAGACGGGTTAGGACCGGAAACGGCCAAGAAATATTCTACTCAAATCGCTGTGCAATCTATGGCTAAAAATGCTAACAACGAGAAAATCAAGCTCATTATGGAAGTAGGGAAATTTGATAATATTGCTAAAGCCACAGCAAAATTCACTAGTGTGGCCGATGATAGATCAACTAGCCAGCCTATCTTTCATGTCAGAACACAGCGGGATAATCGAAACAATAATGGTACTAACAGATATAGGGGAACAAATTATAATCGATACAGGAGTAGAAATCGTAATAACTTAAATAGGTACAACAATACTCGTAACAATGGTTCACCTCAGAACAGAAACTATCAAAACCCTCATAATAATAATAATGGAAATTTCCGTGGCAATAATTATAATAACCGCCGTGAACAACAAAATAATTCAAGGTCAGATAGCAGGAATATACGTGTGATAGAACAAGATTCGGAAAACCAATAACACCCCCACGGGGGAGGGAGTTAGGGTTAAAAACGTGTAAAAATAATCAACGTGTTGGCAAAAATACAAATAATATTAAATGTTGTAATCCTGGCGCTGAAACTATTTATAGTTTAAATCTAAATTTTTGCAGTTATGTTCAATTAAGCATAACAGTAGGCGTTTCCACAAGCACTTTTCTTCTTGACACTGGTGCTGATATTTCCTTAATCAAGATCAATCAACTACAAAATATCACAAAAATAAACAAAAGTGAAATAGTATCCATAAGAGGTGTTGGAGATGGAATTTTTAGTAGCATCGGGTCAATCTATGGTAATATCCTTATTGCCGACTATGCAATAAGCCACAAGTTCTTAGTAGTTGACAATAATTTCCCCATTCCTTGTGATGGCATTATTGGCCTTGACTTTATAAAAGCAAATACTTGCATTTTAAATTATAGCGATGACAACAGCCTCTTAGTAATCCGCACTAAAGAATTACCTCATAAAATCGAAATACCAATTATTGACATGCAAACCCCCCGTCAATTCACCGTTCCCGCACGCTGTGAAACGTTTCGAAAAATTTATAATCTAGATCCCACGCATACCTATTTTGTTCCAAATCAAGAACTAGAATCAGGTATCTTGGTACCAAATTGCATAATAGCTGGAGCAAATCCATATATTAAAATCCTAAATACTACAACTAATGACGTAATAGTTAAAGACAAACAAATTCAGTTCAAAAGTCTAAGCGATTACCATGTTCTTACAATACAACACTCGAAGGAAGGTAGAAATCATGAGGTACTTGATATATTAAAAGAAAAATTCCCTAAATTTGCGTCCGAAAAATTGATAAAACTCTGCAAAGAATATACAGACATTTTTGCGTTAGAGCATGAACAAATTTCAGCGAATAATTTTTATAGGCAAAAGCTTCACGTTAAAGACCCAATACCAACATATATTAAGAATTACCGTATTCCTCAAACTTAAAAGCAAGAAATAGATAGCCAAATAGATAAACTTCTAAAAGATGATATTATTGAACCATCTTTATCTGAGTATAATAGCCCACTCCTTCTCGTACCAAAGAAATCACTCCCAGGGGATAATAGCAAAAGATGGCGTTTAGTTTTCGATTTTAGACAAATTAACAAAAAGTTAGCAGCAGATAAATACCCGTTACCCAGGATAGACGATATTCTTGACCAACTTGGACGAGCAAAATACTTTTCGTGTTTAGATCTAATGTCAGGGTTCCGCCAGATTGAGCTAGATGAAGATTCTAGAGACTTAACATCATTTTCTACACAAAAAGGATCATTCCCATTTAAACGACTTCTTTATGGCTTAAAAGTTGCTCCAAACTCCTTCCAACGGATGATGTCGTTAGCTTTCGCAGGTCTCAAACCAGACCAAGAATTTTTATATATGGACGATTTAATTGTCATAGGCTGTTCCGAAAAGCACATGCTTAATAACTTGCGTGACGTTTTCGAAACTTGTAGAAAATACAACCTGAAACTACATCCTAGCAAATGTAACTTTTTCTGTACAGAGGTAGGTTTTCTTGGGCATAAATGCACCAATCACGGAATTCTTCCGGATGAATCGAAATTCACAGTCCTTCAAGAGTATCCAACTCCTAAAAACCTTGACGAAGCCAGGCGCTTTATCGCGTTTTGTAACTATTTTATTTCAAATTTTGCAAAATATGCAACATGTATTACACACCTGACTAGCAAAAATGTGAAATTCAATTGGTCGAAGGAATGCGAAAAGTCATTTCAATATATGAAAAATGCGCTACTTAAACCAAAGGTTTTAAAATATCCCGATTTCAGTAGAGATTTTTACATAACAACTGACGTCTATTAAGACGTTAAACCAGGCAAATGTGTGTGCAGTAACCACAAGAAATCAAGCAAAAAGGCAAAATCTGAAACAAACAATTCGGAAGGAAATTAGAAATAACAATGCAAACATAATAAACAAACGAAAAGCGTTTGAGATAAGTAATTTTAGGGAAGTTAGAAAGGTACCACTCCTTAAGTTCGAACTAAATAGAAACCACACAAAAGTAATTCTAAAAAAAGGCAAAATTATCCTAAGTGAATTTAACATCGATGACTGTATTTTAAATGATAAAATTGTCCTAAAACAGTTAATATCAAAGCTAGAAATTGAGGCAAAAATCGAAAAAGTTAAAATATTACTAAACGACGACTTGTTCAACTACATTTCGGTCGAGGATCTTAAAGCTAATTCAGAAAAGTGTCTAGATACATTAATCATTATGATTACTCCAAGAATAAAACTTGTAAAAAGTAAAGCTGAAAAAGAAAATTTACTGAAATTTTATCACAACGAATCACTTACAGGAGGACACTCAGGTGTAATGAGAACCCTAAATAAATTACGAAATTACTGCTATTGGAAAAATATGACTAAGGAAGTCATTAAATATGTTAAATCCTGCATTTTATGTCAGAAAAATAAATCGTTACCGAGGAATATTGAACCGGTAAGAATAACAAACACACCAAATAAAGCCTTTGATACTGTTATAATTGACACAATAGGACCATTCATGACCTCGAATCATGGAAATGTATACGCCGTGACCATAATTTGCGACCTTTCAAAATATCTCGTGTCAATACCAATCCCATCAAAACAATCACAAACCGTAGCCAAAGCAATTTTTGAAAGCCTTATTTTAACATATGGGCCACCAAAGAAAATTTTAACAGACTTAGGTACGGAGTACAAAAACCAGCTAATGAATGATATATGTACATTACTTGCTATTGACCATGAAACATCCACAGCTTACCACAATCAAACATTAGGGATGATAGAACGCTCACATAGGACTTTTAATGAATACGTAAGAAGCTATTTATCTGCAGAAAAAGTAGATTGGGACGATTGGTTGAAATACTTTACGTATTGTTTTAATACAACACCATCCACAGTTCATGGCTATTGCCCATTTGAACTAGTTTATGATAAATTGCCAACTAAACTGGCATTCTTAGAAACAAACAACGTAGAACTAATATACAATATCGATTCATATGAAAAGGAAATAAAATTTCGCTTACAAACAGCACAGACCAGAGCAAAAACATTAATTGAAAAAACCAAAAACAGACAAAAAAATTTTTATGACAAAAACTCAAACAGTCAATTAGTACAAATAAATGAAATGGTCTTACTAGAAAACAACGCAGGACATAAATTACAATCGTTGTACACGGGTCCATTTCAAGTAGTTGATGTTGATGATTGTGGTAATTGTATGTTCAAAAGTAAAGAAAATCAATACCAAATGGTACATAAAAACAGATTAAGAAAATGTAATATCTGTGTTGACTAAGACTGTAAAATTCATGATGTGTAATAATAGAAAGCTTGTATGGACACACAAAAAAAATTTTTTTTTTAAATTTACATTATACAACCATACAATTAATTACAAAATTTTTTTTCAAATAACATTTTTACAGCAGTGTATAAGCAATTGTATGAAGGCGCTTCCTGGCGGGCCAATGGCTCTCCAGTAGAAGGGGTTGTGTTCAAACCAAGCACAATCTCCTTCACTCCAAATGTTTATTACAACCTGTTTTTAAATGTAATATACACACGGAACCAATAACTAAACAAAAACAAATAAAACACACTCCTAATACAAAAATAAAACAAATTTATAGTAAATTTTAAAAACTTTTATTAAAAACGAAAATGAATGAAATTTAATACAAAATATATGTAGAGATTGTAAATTAACAACATTCATACACAAGCTTTTATTATGCACATATTTCAAATATTTATTTATTTATTTATTTATTAAACATTTTAATGCAAAGTAAATTTGCATAATATGGTGTTGCACAAATATGGGCGGAGTAACGTAGACCATATGCCCAAGATGGTATTAACAGTATTTTAAAAGGTTTTGTGACTGACTGTACACGACCTATGCCTTCACATAGGAAGTAGGCAACGTGGTTGTTAAAGAAATTCCACAAAAAACCGCAAGATTATACGGTTATCCGTGGCAGATCAGTCAACCAGTGCGAGCGAGACGAAAAACTCTCGAAGGCCAAACAACACACACAAGCCTGACCGCACTTAAGAAATAATTACGATGACGCGAGAGATGTTCCCCGACCCAGAGCTGCTTAACGACTCGATATTTCAAATATTATAAATTATAACATGTTATACACAAAAAAAAGAAAAACAGAAAAACCAAAAATTTATACTAAATTTAACTTTTAAATTTTAACTTGTTTATGTAAACAATATAATATAATTCAAGTATATTTAATTATAAAAATTAAAATTAATTAAAATAAATGCCTTAAAGAAAAAAAATTAAATTTTAGAATTACACAATAATAAGATAAAAACAAACTACAAAGACTGAAATTTTGAATTTATAAATTATATATTATATAAACCAATAATATAGAGTTAGTTGTAGGCATTATAAATATGAAACAAAATCTTTTTAAATTCTTAAAACATATTATGAAAATATTGAAGCAAACAAGATTGATCGATCACCTTGCTTGATTCAACATTTTCTTTTTAAAAAAAGAAAGGTGCATAGGTACGGCCAATACGTACTACGCCAAACTTTAAATATTCACTATATATTTTATTATTATTCATTTATCGTTTTCTTTCAAAAAAAGGGAGTTGTAGTGCCATCTCTGATGACAAGCAACCCTGTTTTTGCGATACAAATTTAAACACCTATGTAACTAGCGAATTTGAAAAGAATAACTAGTAAAGAACACGGCACTTGTCGTTAACTATCAAAGACAACACAGAATATGAGTAGAATATTAGTAGTCTGTGACGTGCGCGGGTGCCCAGACCTGGAAATCCCGGCGAATTAGACGCAAGTGAAGAAAGCAAACTCTGAAAAAATTGCAAACTTTCGCCAGAGTTGCAAAAAAAGGACTAAATTTGTATTGGTTTGCATATAAAATGTAAAAAAAATTTACCATATTGCAAACTGTTTAAAACGGCAATTAATAAATAAACTTAAAACAAAAAAACTGAATTATGTACATAAAAAGCTTAAGAATCTAATTTTATAACTGTCACTTTTTTTATTACCATACTCTAGAAGAACAGAGCACTTGAAAATAGCACTCTGGAAAAAGTTTGCTGGCCCATAAAATTAAAAGTATTCGATGTACTATATAGCGACTAAAACCATTCGATAGGGAATCAAAATACCTTTCAGAATTAATAATAATCATTTTTCCAACTACTTGCATTCAGAAGTTATAGCCCAGCAAACCTTTGAAAATCACAAAAATATTAAATAATTGTTCTTTCACTTGTAAAACAAAAACTGTTTGTTGTAGCATTAATTAATTAATATGAATTGTTAGAAGACTAAAATAGCTTTAAGAAAAAGTAACTGTCATTTTCTGAAACACTATCATTCAGAAGTTAATCAATAGGAAACCTAAATACCTTTCAAGAACAGTAATTGTTATTTTTGCAAATACTTGCACTCAGAAGTTATACTCCAGCAAACTTTTCAAAGTCCAAAAATTTGTAAAACATTGTTTTGCCTATAAATAAAAAACCATTCAGTGTACCATATAGCGACTAGTACCAATCAATAGGGAATTAAAATTCCTTTCAAAAACAGTACATATTATTTTTCTAAATACTTGCGTTCAGAAGTTATACTCAGCAAACTTTTTAAGGTCACCAAAATTAGGGAAAACTTGTTTGGCCCACAAATGAAAAACTGTTCGATGTACCATACAGCGACTAGTACCAATCGATAGGGAACTAAAATTCCTTTCAAAAACAGTAATTGTTATTTTTCCAAATACTTGCACTCAGAAGTTATAGCCCAGCAAACTTTTCAAAGTCAAAAATTTAGTAAGCAATTGTTTTGCCCATAAAATTTAAATCATTCATTGTACCGTAATAAATCATATACCAATCGATAAAGGATAGAAGTAGGTTTCCGATTAAGCTCCAGTCATTTTCTGAAATACTTGAATTCAGAAGTTATTTGTGAATTAACTTTAACAAACTTTGCAATATTTTCATGATAATGCAGGTTTGCACATTAAGTATGTGTGTGGCAACCTTGCGTTATTCTTCCTAGTAAAATATGTAAACAAACTTTGTAAAAAAATAGAGATTTTGTAACACGATAAAAATAGGTACATTTAAACTAAATTTCAATAAAGTTTATTAATTTTAATGCTACTGTGTGAGTAGAATCAGATTTACTAGCTGTCACTATTTTTGTTTGAGTTTTTAAGGGAGAAAAATGCTCTTGAAAATGGCGTTTAGAATTATTTTTTTGTTGAATATAAATAGGAAATAGTGTCTTGTACCCTATTGTACCCTATTAGATAGAGGGTTGCAATACCTTTCAGAAATAGTTTTTTTTCATATTCTGAAATACTTTATTTCAGAAGTTATAGCCCAATAAAAAAAATTTTGTAACGAAAATTGACCAAAAAAATGTTTATGCCTATAAAATAATAACTATTTATTTTAAGGTATTAACACATATATATTTTTATAGATAATAAAAGTTATTGTCAGAATTGATGACTGTCATTGCTTGAATTACTTTATTTCAGAAGTTATATCCTAGCAAAGTCGGAGAAGGTTCTAAAATAAGGACAAACGTTTTCCACTCATAAAAAAGAAACCACTTACACTATCTTATTGTGACATATAGCAATCGATAGAAAACAAAACTACTTTTTTAAATTAGTGACTGTCAGTTTCTGAATTTGTGGAACTCAGAAGTTATACCACATCAAACTTGCAACTTCGTAAATATTTTCCTATTCACAAACTTTTTATAAAATGTCAATAATAGCGTGCAGCTACTGATAGTACAGGTATCAGATCATAGATGGGCATTTTTCAGTACCAGTACTTTTTTAGTATTTTCTTTTTTTACTGATTACTGGAAAAAAATCAGTATTCAGTATATTTTACTGGTTACTGAAAAGAGAAATCAGTATTCAGTAAATTTTACTGATTATTGAAAAAAAATCAGTATTCAGTAAATTTTACTGGTTACTGAAAAGAAAAATCAGTATTCAGTAAATTTTATTGATTATTGAAAAAAAAATCAGTATTCAGTAAATTTTACTGGTTACTGAAAAAAAATCATTATTCAGTAAATTTTACTGGTTACTGAAAAGAGAAATCAGTATTCAGTAAAAAGTAGTGATTGCTGAAAAGAAGATCAGAATTTAGTAAATTTTACTGATATGTGTAAAAAAATGCAGTAATCAGTAAATGACTGATAGTAGATACTGTGTGTTTTGAAAATGATATGTACACATTGCTAACTTACAAGAATAGTGGCATAACTGAAAAAACGAAATATATAAATATGTGTTAATTTTACGAACTTGTGGACTGTATATAAATTGTAAATTAATATTGATACATAAGTGAACTATCCTGTGCTATAAATTACTTTATTAATTGAAAAAATTGCAACTAATAAAAACATAAAAACAAATTAGAAGTCCGGAAGATATTTAAAATTTTTCTAAACTTTTATTTGTTGTGAAAAAAAAATATTAAAAAAATGAGCGATATTTTCGATTTTGATAGTGATGACTCGGTTAGAGATCCGGATTTTTTGTATGAAGAAGACCTTCCAAGATCTTCAAAGTTTTTTAGTGAAACCTCAAAAGACACAAAAGATTTCTTGAAAACAGAAGAACTAAATGGTGTTAATAAAATTCTTTTTAGTGATGAGTTTTTTAAAATTGTTGAAATGGTAATGGTCTAGAAGTAGGTGTTTAAGTCTCTCATCTATGCAAATCACTTTTTATTTAACCAATAACACATTTCTTTTTTAGATAATTTAAAAAAATAAAAACACGTTAAACTTTTAAAGCCATTTTTCTCATAATTCCGTTTTTTTCAGTTATGCCACTATTCATGTAAGTGAGCAATGTGTACATATCATTTTTAAAACACACAGTATCTACTATCAGTCATTTACTGATTACTGCATTTTTTACACAAATCAGTAAAATTTACTGAATTCTGATCTTATTTTCAGCAATCAGTACTTTTTAATGAATACTGATTTCCTTTTTCAGCAATCAGTACTTTTTACTGAATACTGATTTCTCTTTTCAGTAACCAGTAAAATTTACTGAATACTGATTTTTTTTTCAATAATCAGTAAAATTTACTGAATACTGATTTCTCTTTTCAGTAACCAGTAAAATATACTGAATACTGATTTTTTTCCAGTAATCAGTAAAAAAAGAAAATACTGAAAAAGTACTGGTACTGAAAAATGCCCATCTATGATCTGATACCTGTACTATCAGTAGCTGCACGCTATTATTGACATTTTATAAAAAGTTTGCGAATAGGAAAATATTTACGAAGTTGCAAGTTTGATGTGGTATAACTTCTGAGTTCCACAAATTCAGAAACTGACAGTCACTAATTTAAAAAAGTAGTTTTGCTTTCTATCGATTGCTATATGTCACAATAAGATAGTGTAAGTGGTTTCTTTTTTATGAGTGGAAAACGTGTGTCCTTATTTTAGAACCTTCTCCGACTTTGCTAGGATATAACTTCTGAAATAAAGTAATTCAAGCAATGACAGTCATCAATTCTGACAATAACTTTTATTATCTATAAAAACATATATGTGTTAATACCTTAAAATAAATAGTTATTATTTTATAGGCATAAAATTTTTTTTGGTCAATTTTCGTTACAAAATTTTTTTTATTGGGCTATAACTTCTGAAATAAAGTATTTCAGAATATGAAAAAAACTATTTCTGAAAGGTATTGCAACCCTCTATCTAATAGGGTACAATAGGGTACAAGACACTATTTCCTATTTATATTCAACAAAAAAATAATTCTAAACGCCATTTTCAAGAGCATTTTTCTCCCTTAAAAACTCAAATAAAAATAGTGACAGCTAGTAAATCTGATTCTGCTCACACAGTAGCATTAAAATTAATAAACTTTATTGAAATTTAGTTTAAATGTACCTATTTTTATCGTGTTACAAAATCTCTATTTTTTTACAGAGTTTGTTTACATATTTTACTAGGAAGAATAACGCAAGGTTGCCACACACATACTTAATGTGCAAACCTGTATTATCATGAAAATTTTGCAAAGTATGTTAAAGTTAATTCACAAATAACTTCTGAATTCAAGTATTTCAGAAAATGACTGAAGCTTAATCGGAAACCTACTTTTATCCTTTATCGATTGGTATATGATTTATTACGGTACAATGAATGATTTAAATTTTATGGGCAAAACAATTGCTTACTAAATTTTTGACTTTGAAAAGTTTGCTGGGCTATAACTTCTGAGTGCAAGTATTTGGAAAAATAACAATTACTGTTTTTGAAAGGAATTTTAGTTCCCTATCGATTGGTACTAGTCGCTATATGGTACATCGAACAGTTTTTCATTTGTGGGCCAAACAAGTTTTCCCTAATTTTGGTGACCTTAAAAAGTTTGCTGAGTATAACTTCTGAACGCAAGTATTTAGAAAAATAATATGTACTGTTTTTGAAAGGAATTTTAATTCCCTATTGATTGGTACTAGTCGCTATATGGTACACTGAATGGTTTTTCATTTATAGGCAAAACAATGTTTTACAAATTTTTGGACTTTGAAAAGTTTGCTGGGGTATAACTTCTGAGTGCAAGTATTTGCAAAAATAACAATTACTGTTCTTGAAAGGTATTTAGGTTTCCTATTGATTGGTACTAATCGCTATATGGTACTATGAATAGTTTTTTAGTTATAGGTGAAACAAATATTTTTTTTTTTTTGTGACTTCAAAAAGTTTGCTGGGGTATAGCTTCTGAATTAAAGTGTTTGAGAAAATGACATTTACATTTTCTAAAAGCTATTAAAATTGTCTATCAATTGGTATAAGTCGCAATACGGTACAATGAACTGATTTTGTTTTATTGGCAGAAAACTTTTTTTTTAATTTGACTGACATTCAAAAGTTTGCTGGGTATAACTTCTGAATGATAGTGTTTCAGAAAATGACAGTTACTTTTTCTTAAAGCTATTTTAGTCTTCTAACAATTCATATTAATTAATTAATGCTACAACAAATAGTTTTTGTTTTACAAGTGAAAGAACAATTATTTAATATTTTTGTGATTTTCAAAGGTTTGCTGGGCTATAACTTCTGAATGCAAGTAGTTGGAAAAATGATTATTACTAATTCTGAAAGGTATTTTGATTCCCTATCGAATGGTACTAGTCGCTATATGGTACATTGAATAGTTTTAATTTTATGGGCCAGCAAACTTTTTCCAGAGTGCTATTTTCAAGTGCTCTGTTCTTCTAGAGTATAGTAATGAAAAAAGTGACAGTTCTAAAATTAGGTTCTACGCCCTATAATGTACCTAATTTAGTTATTGTTCCCTTTAAATTAATTAGTTATTACTTATTTTCAGTGCAATAAATATGTTAATTATTTTGCCAAAAGTTGTTTACTTTGAAAAAGTACTTTTTTGCAACTCTGAAAAAGTTTGCCAAATAACTGTAAAAGTTTGCAAAAAAGTTTGTTTTCTTCTCGGCGATGCGAATTAGCCAGTGTAAACCGGGGTGCAGCGTTGTAAAACGCACTGTTGCATAGAAAAGTAAGTAACCCAAAAGAAAAAAAAAGAGAAAAAAAAGATGGCTGGAGAGCGGGCTTCCAGAACATTCGATATAGAAGAAAAAGTTATGAAAAAAAAGATGGCTGAATGAAAAAAAAGAAGAAAATGGAGTGGAATGGCGTCGTTGCCTAGTGACTGCCGAAGAAAAAGAGGTTGAGTTTGGTTTTGTCGGTGAAGCAGTGCAGGTCATCTCGGCACTTACATTTTTATAAACGCTGCTCGTTAACAAGTAGAAAGATTATTAAAGTTAATATAATTTGTTAAACTTAAGTGGAGAAGAAACAATTACATACATGTAAAGCAAATGAAAAAGTTATTAATAAAAAAAGTGTTGACATTTATTTTAAGAAATTCCTGATAGAATTCTTTATTGAAATGTGTGGTAAATGCTTAACGACAAACTTTTAAAGGCTTAAAACAAATAAGGCTTAATCTAATGAACGGAGCTAAGTGATCTTAAAGCGCTTAGTTTATTACAAATTCATTTATCCCACTTAAACAAAACACTTTTGAAGTTATCACGAGAAAACTATGAAAATATAAAAGCCTCAAAATTAAACCTGAGCACTGAAAAAAGAAAAAACATGTGGAAGAAAAGGACCGTTTTGTAAACCTGAAAAAAAGGAATAGAAAATTGCTAAAAGGAGATTTATATGCGGAAATAAAATAGCCAGGAGATCCAAAACGAACAGAGCAGATAACACCTCCAAGAGAAAGGCGTATGTACTTCGGTGAGGCTGATATAGGGTAAAGCCGAGAGTATGAGCCAGTGGTGCGACTCCCCTATCATATAGCATCGAAAGTGTTCCAGTCATCATCTGCCATCACCCCTAAAGAAGAAGACACCCAAGTAACCAAATCATCGCAATATCTGAAACTGAAGTAAAGTAAAGGTATTGTGCCCACTGACTCGAACGACTAACAACAGACGACAAACGTACGCAAAATTAAATATATATATATATTTTATTTTATATTTCTGTGCTTAGGGAAAACACCAAATATATTTTTATGAATGTGAGGGCTTTTGATTTTCCTCCTTGTCACGCAGTTTTGAGCTCAAACCTTCGTTGAATTTTTGATTAGCCCAAGAGTTTTCATTTTGGATCCAGAAAGTGTTTGCCTTAAAGAAAGAAAAGTAGAAAAAATTAAATATATATGTGTATGGTATATGGCCATAAAGGTAATTTGTTCTCACTTACCATGTTGTTAACCCGTACGGGACCAGAATACGGACAAAACGGGCTATATCTATATAAATACAATTCATCGTTTGAAGTAAAAATGTATTATGTCGTATTTTATGAATTAAGCTTTAATTGGTAAAGTTTAATTAATATAATTAAAGATATGCAGATAATTAAACTCAAAATTATTTTTTTTTCAAGCAAATCGTTGACATGCATATGTTTTTTTTATTGCGATGTACTCAAATTAAAATTTATTAGACGTTAAATTGCAATCCTATCCATGTACCTTTAGTATAATAAATAAAATTTTTTTTGAAATGATTTATTTAAAGAAATTTAACAATTCTTATTATTTAGTGAGAATGTCTGGATAGACGATTTTTTTTGTGATAGGATGGTGGCATAAAAGAAAGAGCAAGGGTAGGTATTAGTGTTCTGTGTATGGGACAACTTGAAGAATACGGCAAAAGAGTTGTCACGGAAGGATTTAGCATGATCCTTATGGGGGAGGGGGCAAGAGTTGTACAACATTATCAACTCATATAAAGGTCTATATAAAAAGGAGTGGGGGGAATTGGCTCTTTTGGGTAATGTTTTTTTTTTCTCTTTGTCATTTATTTACAGGTACGGTTCACTGAGGGTCCCAAAATCATATTAAGAAAATGGTAACTGTGAGCAATCACCAGAAGCTGGTATGAAATTTTTTTTTATTTTTGGTTTGTTGGTGCGAGTTAGTAAACCAGATTGAACGGCGAAGAACCACCCCAAGACGGCGAGCCCTAGCCGGTGCATACGCCAGCATACCAGCGCTGCCTAACAATCTGGCCACATCCTAGTTTGGCATTTGACACTACTCCACAGCACGTTAACTTTTATACTCATGCACGCATCTAGCAGCTGCATTCAACAATACCATTAATAACAAAATGGCGCCCAACGTGGGGCCCGAAGTGAACCTTACGGCGTACTAACTCAAATGTTTTCAATTTTCAATTTAATTTTCGATTTATTTATGTTCTTTATAATGCAAAATAGTTATGCGGCCAATATGTAGCTATTATATAGCTGACGTAAGTCCCGATCGAGTCAAACAAGAGTCCTTGACGCGTTGCGACGACAGCCTATAGTTACACAGGTCTTCTTTTGTTATAAAATTACTTCAGCTAAATTAATTGTAAGTCCCCATGGAATAATGCTTAAGGTATTAAGTCCATGTTGAGTTGCGACAATTAAAGATGTTGGTTAGATTTTTTTTTTGTAATTAACGTTGGAGATTGAGTCGGAGCTCATCACCAATAATTGTGGGCTTTCCTTGCTACAATCGTAACGTATATAGAAATTTTAGTTTTTGTTTCAGTAGCTTAAATGCTGATTTATTAATTCAAACACTAATAAAATAAATTTCAACACACACACGCCTTATGTGAACGAAGTAACAGATAGTCCTAGATTTAACGTGCGTTGCAAAGGATGACGTGGAATCTAGTCGCGCTGTAGCAAACAACCATAAGACGTAGTTTAAAATTTAAGTCCTTACTTCAATCTTAAACGCCAAAGGAGTCAAATATTTACGAAAAATAGCGATACGAGAAAAATTTGATGAACGCAAAATCCCTCCAAAAATTTATATAGATTTTTTTTTGTTATTCTTACGTTTTGCTCTTTTCTTTTTACCACCTGAAAATCCTATTGAATCCAGTCAGTTTGAGAAGTTTTCCTTTATATTCGTTTCAGTACGATTAATATAATTTTTTTTTTGCAGAGACAGAAATTACATGGATTCTTTCTGAGTTCTCTGTATTACAAATAAGTATACAGCATTGAATTTATTTTGAAGAACCGAAATACGTTCATTGCTTCTAATTGAAAATAATTCATTTTATTGCATTTGGTTTTTTTTTATGCTTTACGTAATAATAAGTTTTTGCACTAAATATTTTTGAAGTATAATCCTATATAATTATATATTATTTATATAATTATATAAATGGTTTTAACTCGTTCAGGAGCAAGTCAAATGAGGTTAGAGGGTATGGACACAGATCCGAATTTAAATTTGCAAAATGCACCTCAAACAATAGTATGCTCAGGGGCATCAGCTACTGCTTCGGCAGGTTCTGATTCAAACCGACCAATAGTAACTAATACAGCAACCTTAATAACACCAGCTGTGCAACAATTTATGTCCTTGGCTCAAGAGAGAAACCATCTCCCTCAAGAACATAATTTATCAGCACATAGCTCAATTCCCTCACCTGAATATAGTAGCTTGACAGCAAGAAATGTGCACACGGAATTTCGCCTCAGTCACCCAGCTGAGCAAGTTCCACCTACTCAGAATAGGCCACCGAACGTAGAAGCCAGAAACTCGCTCAGTGGCATCTTAATGAAATGCAACAATTCTACCGGCAAGAGTTGGAACGAGTTATGAACATTGCTTCCACGTCTCGTAGGACAAATGAAATGCCCTCTGTGCAGCCCAATTTTCCAACGGTTAGTAACCAATCTGCCAATAGAATGCCGGGGAATTGTGTAAGTAATCCTAGAGATCAGTTCGTACCAGTAAACTTGCCCCAACGAAACATACCACCAAATTTTGCGCAACAGCCAGCACCCAATGGTAGGTATGAACAACATCAAGCCACACCTTTGTTTCCGCCTAATTATGCCACCCATTTACCTCTATCTAATGTTAGAGAAAATAACTACCAGCCACTTCAAAATAAAATCGATTTATCTAAATGGGGTATCAAATTTGATGGAACCACCAAATCTATGAGCGCTGAAGATTTTATTTTTCGCGTGGATATCTTACGGCAAGACTATAATTGTTCATTTAACGATATTAGACGTAGTTTTCATTTGTTATTGGAAGGCCAAGCACTTGATTGGTACTGGAACGTGAGAAAATTAACCCCCATCCAAAGCTGGGAAGATCTACAAAGAGTATTCTTGCTGCAGTACAGGAGGTATGAAAGCGAATTCCAATTACAAAAGAAAATTATGGACCGTAGGCAATTACCTCATGAATCGTTTGAAGACTTTTATAATGCCGTAATGAGACTCAGAAATCAACAAAGAACTCCATATACGGAAAGAGATCTCATAGAAATTATGAAATCTAATTTGAAGCCGTCTTTGTCACATTTGTTATTCCCAGTTAGGATAGAGGGGCTGAGCGATTTCTGCCAGCAAGCCAAAAGAGCGGAAAATTTGCTTTCCAGCCAAAGGCAACAATTTTATCAACGTCCAGCAGCCATACAGCGAGTTTATGAAATCGAGTTTGACGATGAATCCGATCAATTAAATATGGAGGTGGAAGCCATAGCTCCCGCAAGCCGTTACAATTGCTGGAACTGTAGGGAGGTAGGGCATAGTTTTGTGGACTGTCCATCCCAAACACGTAGAGTTTTCTGTTTTAAATGTGGTCGTGACAATGTAGTAACGCCCAAGTGTCCGAAGTGCCAGGGAAACATGGCGGGGAACAAGTCTCAATCGGGGCAGACTCGTTCAACCCCAGTATAAGCCCGGTGTGTGAAAGTACTGCCTTGACTGAACCCGAAGAAAAAATAAAAATTTTGATAAAACAAGAAAAACCAATTATAAAGGAAGAAGCCAGCAAGGCTAGAGTCATAAAACCACTCCACCAGAGAATTGCGGAATACAGAGAAGCTAGGGAGAGAATTTTTGGACATATTTCTTAGAGAATTAAAAAAGCTAGGGAGCGGTATAAGCGCAGAAAACAAAAGAGGAACGAAATAATGGCTGCAGCCTTATACGAAGGGGAAGATACACGTGTGTATGCAAAAATTATTTTAAATGGTACAGAATTAGAAGGTTTGTTGGATAGTGGCGCGACAGTCACATGTCTAGGAAAAAATTTTATGGAGTTAGTACAGAAGGCTGGAATGCACACACACAAATTTTTCTCTTACATTAAGACTGCGGATGGCAGCCCGCACGAAATTTTAGGACTAGTAAAAGTAAATATCACTTTTAACAAAATTTCCAGTGAAGTTACCTTTTTCCTAGTACCGACACTGAATCGAGCTTTGTTTTTAGGCGTAGATTTTATGCGCACTTTTGGTTTATTTGCTTCAGTTAGTAGTTTGTCCAGCAATGGAGTAAATTTGTGTGAGGAAGCTAATGATGGTACCGAGGAGGTAGAGACACATTCTCTGACACATTTGCAACAAAATAAACTTAACGAGGTCGTGTCTAAGTTTCCTTGCTACGCGAAGCGAGGTTTAGGTAAAACGCTTCTGGAAACCCACTCCATTGACACCCGTGAGGCAACTCCAGTTAAGGATAGACACTATCCGGTCTCTCCCGCTGTGCAGAAATTAATGTACGCGGAGCTGGATAGGATGCTTGACCTTGGGGTCATTGAGCAAAGCGAAAGCCCTTGGAGCCACCCTGTTACTCTCGTCCGGAAAGGCGAGAAAAACCGGCTGTGCTTGGACGCTCGCAAGCTCAATGCTCTTACGGTCAAGGATGCCTACCCTCTCCCGCACATTGAAGGTCTCCTCAGTAGGTTGGGGGATACGCATTTTATCTCCAGCGTCGATTTGAAGGATGCTTTCTGGCAGATACCGCTAGAGGCATCCAGTAGAGAAAAAACCGCATTCACGGTGCCAGGTAGACCACTTTACCATTTTACGGTCATGCCTTTTGGATTGTGTAACGCCGCCCAAAGGTTATGCCGTTTAATGGATAAGGTGATCCCCGCTGCACTTCGTGATAGGGTTTTTGTCTATCTGGATGATCTTTTGGTGGTATCCCCTGACTTCGCGACGCACCTGAAGTTGCTAGAGCGAGTGGCAATGCAGTTGGATCAAGCGGGTTTAACTATAAACGTTGCAAAGTCAAAATTTTGTTTTAAATAGCTTAGGTATCTCGGGTACATCGTAGGAAAAGGACAACTTAGACCCGACACCGAGAAAGTAAATACAATTCTAAAATACTCCTACCCCAAAACCGCCAAACAAGTAAGAAGTTTCATGGGTGCCACGGGATGGTACCGTCGCTTTATACCAAATTATGCCACTATTTCCACCCCCATTTTTAACACACTTAAAAAAGGAAAATCGTTTTCGTTTACTGATGAAGCCAAGAATGCCTTTGATTTGTTAAAGACAGCTCTCACTACGAGTCCTGTTCTCACACATCCCGATTTTTCTAAACATTTCTTTGTCCAGTGCGATGCCTCAGATATAGGAGTAGGTGCAGTGTTGTTCCAAAAAGAAGAAGACGAAGGAGAACATCCTATAGCGTTCTTTTCCCACAAATTAACCAACGCTCAAAGAAATTATTCCGTTACGGAACGGGAATGCCTAGCCGTGGTGCTCGCCATCAAAAAGTTCAGGCCATATATAGAGCTAATGCCATTTACGGTGATTACTAACCACAGTAGTCTTAAATGGCTGATGTCTCATAAGGACCTGAGCGGACGCCTTGCTCGATGGAGTCTCCACCTACAAGCCTATGTCTTTTCAGTAGAACACCGCCCTGGATCGAAAAACAAAGTACCTGACACTTTATCTCGCTACAACACGGAAGAGATTTCTGTAAATTTTGGTAGTTTCGTCGATATAGAATCGGACGCTTTTAAAACTGATTCCTATATCGACTTAATTGCTAGAGTTTCGGAAAACTCGGACCAGTTGCCAGACATCAAAGTCATAGATAATCTCGTATATAAACGTACCGCACATTATGACGGAATAGCTCTTGATGAAGATTTCACTTGGAAGCTTTGGGCTCCACCCGAGTTAACAGAAAATATAATTAGAAACGCACATGAGCCACCACAAGCCGCTCACGGCGGCTTCGTTAAAACCCTCAAGAGAATACGTGAGTACTTTTACTGGCCGAACCAAAATACTCAAGTTAGAAGTTTTGTAAAGAATTGTCAGATTTGTAAAGAGTCTAAATCGTCGAATATGACTCTACGTCCACCAATGGGGAAGGAAACAGTAACTGAACGTCCTTTTCAACGTCTATATGTAGACTTTTTAGGACCATACCCCAGGTCTAAGGCAGGCAATTGCTATATATTTATAGTTTTAGACCACCTTACAAAATTTGTTTTACTAAAGGCCTTAAATAAAGCAAGTAGTAAGCAAATAATAAAGTTTTTGATTACTGAAGTTTTTCATAAGTTTGGAACGCCTGAAACAGTAGTGTCAGATAACGGAAAGCAGTTTATTAGTAAGGATTTTGCAAGAACTATGACCCAGTTTGGCATAAAGCATATGAAAACCGGTTTGTATTCACCCCAGGCAAATGCCTCGGAAAGGGTAAATCAATCAATTTTATCGGCCATAAGGTCATACGTAAAAGACGATCATGCAACTTGGGACAAGTACTTGTCTGAAATCGAATGTTCGTTGCGCTCCTTTGTACATAGTTCAATAGGAGTTACGCCTTACTTTGCCTTATTTGGGACTAATATGATTGGCCACGGTAGCGTGTATAAACTCAATTACAAATGCTTAATGATCCCGAATTAAACATCGTGCCAAAATCCATATATATGGAAGGGATCAGGGAGAAGATCAGAGAGAGCCTACATAAAGCTTACGAGAAAGGGGCAAAAAGTTATAACACCAGGTGCAGACAAGTAAAATTCATTCCAGGACAAGAAGTTTATAGGCATAACTTTCAGCAAAGTGACTTCAAAGCTGGTTATAACGCAAAGCTCGCTCGAAAATGTATAAAATGTAGGATTGTCCGCCCAATAGGCAGGAGTCTATACGAGATCGAAGACCTAAAAGGGAAACCGTTAGGGGTATTTCACGCCAAAGACTTAAAGCAATAGATTTAATATCTTTGGTGATTCTAGTCCTAACGCTCCCAACCAGCCCGATCAAAGACGATCCTTTTAGAAATGCTTTTATTGAACGTAAAACTTAGAATTTCTCGCTTCTGTTTTTTTATGAATTTTAAACCCAAAAATGATATACGGTTATATTTAATCGATAAATATATATATATATATATATATATATATTTATTTATATATTATTTATATATATATATATATATATATTTAATCGATAAATATATATATATATATATATATATATATATATATATATATATATATATATATATGTGTGTATATTGATGTGCCTATCGTTGTTTCTATACATAGCATTGGTTCTGTGTTTGTAGTAACAAATAAATAGCCACCGCTGTGTGAAAAAAAACCATATATTTTCTTCCTCGTAACATCTATTTAGCAAGCGTAAAAAGCCAGTTCCCAACAAGGTTTGCGGTAAATCCTAAAAAGAGCGCGGTGCCCTCCCATTCTCCGTTCCGAAACGGAACCCGGGAAATGGTTGGGTTTGTGACGTGCGCGGGTGCCCAGACCTGGAAATCCCGGCGAATTAGTCAGTGTAAACCGGGGTGCAGCGTTGTAAAACGCACTGTTGCATAGAAAAGTAAGTAACCCAAAAGAAAAAAAGAAGAGAAAAAAAAGATGGCTGGAGAGCGGGCTTCCAGAACATTCGATATAGAAGAAAAAGTTATGAAAAAAAAGATGGCTGAATGAAAAAAAAGAAGAAAATGGAGTGGAATGGCGTCGTTGCCTAGTGACTGCCGAAGAAAAAGAGGTTGAGTTTGGTTTTGTCGGTGAAGCAGTGCAGGTCATCTCGGCACTTACATTTTTATAAACGCTGCTCGTTAACAAGTAGAAAGATTATTAAAGTTAATATAATTTGTTAAACTTAAGTGGAGAAGAAAAAATTACATACATGTAAAGCAAATGAAAAAGTTATTAATAAAAAAAAGTGTTGACATTTATTTTAAGAAATTCCTGATAGAATTCTTTATTCAAATGTGTGGTAAATGTTTAACGACAAACTTTTAAAGGCTTAAAACAAATAAGGCTTAATCTAATGAACGGAGCCAAGTGATCTTAAAGCGCTTAGTTTATTACAAATTCATTTATCCCACTTAAACAAAACACTTTTGAAGTTATCACGAGAAAACTATGAAAATATAAAAGCCTAAAAATTAAACCTGAGTGCTGAAAAAAGAAAAAACATGTGGAAGAAAAGGACCGTTTTGTAAACCTGAAAAAAAAGGAATAAAAAATTGCTAAAAGGAGATTTATATGCGGAAATAAAATAGCCAGGAGATCCAAAACGAACAGAGCAGATAACACCTCCAAGAGAAAGGCGTAGGTACTTCGGTGAGGCTGATATAGGGTAAAGCCGAGAGTATGAGCCAGTGGTGCGACTCCCCTATCATATAGCATCGAAAGTGTTCCAGTCATCATCTGCCATCACCCCTAAAGAAGAAGACACCCAAGTAACCAAATCATCGCAATATCTGAAACTGAAGTAAAGTAAAGGTATTGTGCCCACTGACTCGAACGACTAACAACAGACGACAAACGTACGCAAAATTAAATATATATATATATTTTATTTTATATTTCTGTGCTTAGGGAAAACACCAAATATATTTTTATGAATGTGAGGGCTTTTGATTTTCCTTCTTGTCACGCAGTTTTGAGCTCAAACCTTCGTTGAATTTTTGATTAGCCCAAGAGTTTTCATTTTGGATCCAGAAAGTGTTTGCCTTAAAGAAAGAAAAGTAGAAAAAATTAAATATATATGTGTATGGTATATGGCCATAAAGGTAATTTGTTCTCACTTACCATGTTGTTAACCCGTACGGGACCAGAATACGGACAAAACGGGCTATATCTATATAAATACAATTCATCGTTTGAAGTAAAAATGTATTATGTCGTATTTTATGAATTAAGCTTTAATTGGTAAAGTTTAATTAATATAATTAAAGATATGCAGATAATTAAACTCAAAATTATTTTTTTCCAAGCAAATCGTTGACATGCATATGTTTTTTTTTATTGCGATGTACTCAAATTAAAATTTATTAGACGTTAAATTGCAATCCTATCCATGTACCTTTAGTATAATAAATAAAATTTTTTTTGAAATGATTTATTTAAAGAAATTTAACAATTCTTATTATTTAGTGAGAATGTCTGGATAGACGATTTTTTTTTGTGATAGGATGGTGGCATAAAAGAAAGAGCAAGGGTAGGTATTAGTGTTCTGTGTATGGGACAACTTGAAGAATACGGCAAAAGAGTTGTCACGGAAGGATTTAGCATGATCCTTATGGGGGAGGGGGCAAGAGTTGTACAACATTATCAACTCATATAAAGGTCTATATAAAAAGGAGTGGGGGGAATTGGCTCTTTTGGGCAATGTTTTTTTTCTCTTTGTTATTTATTTACAGGTACGGTTCACTGAGGGTCCCAAAATCATATTAAGAAAATGGTAACTGTCAGCAATCACCAGAAGCTGGTATGAATTTTTTTTTATTTTTGGTGCGAGTTAGTAAACCAGATTGAACGGCGAAGAACCACCCCAAGACGGCGAGCCCTAGCCGGTGCATACGCCAGCATACCAGCGCTGCCTAACAATCTGGCCACATCCTAGTTTGGCATTTGACACTACTCCACAGCACGTTAACTTTTATACTCATGCACGCATCTAGCAGCTGCATTCAACAATACCATTAATAACAAAATGGCGCCCAACGTGGGGCCCGAAGTGAACCTTACGGCGTACTAACTCAAATGTTTTCAATTTTCAATTTAATTTTCGATTTATTTATGTTCTTTATAATGCAAAATAGTTATGCGGCCAATATGTAGCTATTATATAGCTGACATAAGTCCCGATCGAGTCAAACAAGAGTCCTTGACGCGTTGCGACGACAGCCTATAGTTACACAGGTCTTCTTAAATGCGAATAGGTTCAATATTTTTGTTATAAAATTACTTCAGCTAAATTAATTGTAAGTCCCCATGGAATAATGCTTAAGGTATTAAGTCCATGTTGAGTTGCGACAATTAAAGATGTTGGTTAGATTTTTTTTTGTAATTAACGTTGGAGATTGAGTCGGAGCTCATCACCAATAATTGTGGGCTTTCCTTGCTACAATCGTAACGTATATAGAAATTTTAGTTTTTGTTTCAGTAGCTTAAATGCTGATTTATTAATTCAAACACTAATAAAATAAATTTCAACACACACACGCCTTATGTGAACGAAGTAACAGATAGTCCTAGATTTAACGTGCGTTGCAAAGGATGACGTGGAATCTAGTCGCGCTGTAGCAAACAACCATAAGACGTAGTTTAAAATTTAAGTCCTTACTTCAATCTTAAACGCCAAAGGAGTCAAATATTTACGAAAAATAGCGATACGAGAAAAATTTGATGAACGCAAAATCCCTCCAAAAATTTATATAGATTTTTTTTTGTTATTCTTACGTTTTGCTCTTTTCTTTTTACCACCTGAAAATCCTATTGAATCCAGTCAGTTTGAGAAGTTTTCCTTTATATTCGTTTCAGTACGATTAATATAATTTTTTTTTTGCAGAGACAGAAATTACATGGATTCTTTCTGAGTTCTCTGTATTACAAATAAGTAAACAGCATTGAATTTATTTTGAAGAACCGAAATACGTTCATTGCTTCTAATTGAAAATAATTCATTTTATTGCATTTAGTATTTTTTTTATGCTTTACGTAATAATAAGTTTTTGCACTAAATATTTTTGAAGTATAATCCTATATAATTATATATTATTTATATAATTATATAAATGGTTTCAACTCGTTCAGGAGCAAGTCAAATGAGGTTAGAGGGTATGGACACAGATCCGAATTTAAATTTGCAAAATGCACCTCAAACAATAGTATGCTCAGGGGCATCAGCTACTGCTTCGGCAGGTTCTGATTCAAACCGACCAATAGTAACTAATACAGCAACCTTAATAACACCAGCTGTGCAACAATTTATGTCCTTGGCTCAAGAGAGAAACCATCTCCCTCAAGAACATAATTTATCAGCACATAGCTCAATTCCCTCACCTGAATATAGTAGCTTGACAGCAAGAAATGTGCACACGGAATTTCGCCTCAGTCACCCAGCTGAGCAAGTTCCACCTACTCAGAATATGCCACCGAACGTAGAAGCCAGAAACTCGCTCAGTGGCATCTTAATGAAATGCAACAATTCTACCGGCAAGAGTTGGAACGAGTTATGAACATTGCTTCCACGTCTCGTAGGACAAATGAAATGCCCTCTGTGCAGCCCAATTTTCCAACGGTTAGTAACCAATCTGCCAATAGAATGCCGGGGAATTGTGTAAGTAATCCTAGAGATCAGTTCGTACCAGTAAACTTGCCCCAACGAAACATACCACCAAATTTTGCGCAACAGCCAGCACCCAATGGTAGGTATGAACAACATCAAGCCACACCTTTGTTTCCGCCTAATTATGCCACCAATTTACCTCTATCTAATGTTAGAGAAAATAACTACCAGCCACTTCAAAATAAAATCGATTTATCTAAATGGGGTATCAAATTTGATGGAACCACCAAATCTATGAGCGCTGAAGATTTTATTTTTCGCGTGGATATCTTACGGCAAGACTATAATTGTTCATTTAACGATATTAGACGTAGTTTTCATTTGTTATTGGAAGGCCAAGCACTTGATTGGTACTGGAACGTGAGAAAATTAACCCCCATCCAAAGCTGGGAAGATCTACATAGAGTATTCTTGCTGCAGTACAGGAGGTATGAAAGCGAATTCCAATTACAAAAGAAAATTATGGACCGTAGGCAATTGCCTCATGAATCGTTTGAAGACTTTTATAATGCCGTAATGAGACTCAGAAATCAACAAAGAACTCCATATACGGAAAGAGATCTCATAGAAATTATGAAATCTAATTTGAAGCCGTCTTTGTCACATTTGTTATTCCCAGTTAGGATAGAGGGGTTGAGCGATTTCTGCCAGCAAGCCAAAAGAGCGGAAAATTTGCTTTCCAGCCAAAGGCAACAATTTTATCAACGTCCAGCAGCCATACAGCGAGTTTATGAAATCGAGTTTGACGATGAATCCGATCAATTAAATATGGAGGTGGAAGCCATAGCTCCCGCAAGCCGTTACAATTGCTGGAACTGTAGGGAGGTAGGGCATAGTTTTGTGGACTGTCCATCCCAAACACGTAGAGTTTTCTGTTTTAAATGTGGTCGTGACAATGTAGTAACGCCCAAGTGTCCGAAGTGCCAGGGAAACATGGCGGGGAACAAGTCTCAATCGGGGCAGACTCGTTCAACCCCAGTATAAGCCCGGTGTGTGAAAGTACTGCCTTGACTGAACCCGAAGAAAAAATAAAAATTTTGATAAAACAAGAAAAACCAATTATAAAGGAAGAAGCCAGCAAGGCTAGAGTCATAAAACCACTCCACCAGAGAATTGCGGAATACAGAGAAGCTAGGGAGAGAATTTTTGGACATATTTCTTAGAGAATTAAAAAAGCTAGGGAGCGGTATAAGCGCAGAAAACAAAAGAGGAACGAAATAATGGCTGCAGCCTTATACGAAGGGGAAGATACACGTGTGTATGCAAAAATTATTTTAAATGGTACAGAATTAGAAGGTTTGTTGGATAGTGGCGCGACAGTCACATGTCTAGGAAAAAATTGTATGGAGTTAGTACAGAAGGCTGGAATGCACACACACAAATTTTTCTCTTACATTAAGACTGCGGATGGCAGCCCGCACGAAATTTTAGGACTAGTAAAAGTAAATATCACTTTTAACAAAATTTCCAGTGAAGTTACCTTTTTCCTAGTACCGACACTGAATCGAGCTTTGTTTTTAGGCGTAGATTTTATGCGCACTTTTGGTTTATTTGCTTTAGTTAGTAGTTTGTCCAGCAATGGAGTAAATTTGTGTGAGGAAGCTAATGATGGTACCGAGGAGGTAGAGACACATTCTCTGACACATTTGCAACAAAATAAACTTAACGAGGTCGTGTCTAAGTTTCCTTGCTACGCGAAGCGAGGTTTAGGTAAAACGCTTCTGGAAACCCACTCCATTGACACCCGTGAGGCAACTCCAGTTAAGGATAGACACTATCCGGTCTCTCCCGCTGTGCAGAAATTAATGTACGCGGAGCTGGATAGGATGCTTGACCTTGGGGTCATTGAGCAAAGCGAAAGCCCTTGGAGCCACCCTGTTACTCTCGTCCGGAAAGGCGAGAAAAACCGGCTGTGCTTGGACGCTCGCAAGCTCAATGCTCTTACGGTCAAGGATGCCTACCCTCTCCCGCACATTGAAGGTCTCCTCAGTAGGTTGGGGGATACGCATTTTATCTCCAGCGTCGATTTGAAGGATGCTTTCTGGCAGATACCGCTAGAGGCATCCAGTAGAGAAAAAACCGCATTCACGGTGCCAGGTAGACCACTTTACCATTTTACGGTCATGCCTTTTGGATTGTGTAACGCCGCCCAAAGGTTATGCCGTTTAATGGATAAGGTGATCCCCGCTGCACTTCGTGATAGGGTTTTTGTCTATCTGGATGATCTTTTGGTGGTATCCCCTGACTTCGCGACGCACCTGAAGTTGCTAGAGCGAGTGGCAATGCAGTTGGATCAAGCGGGTTTAACTATAAACGTTGCAAAGTCAAAATTTTGTTTTAAATAGCTTAGGTATCTCGGGTACATCGTAGGAAAAGGACAACTTAGACCCGACACCGAGAAAGTAAATACAATTCTAAAATACTCCTACCCCAAAACCGCCAAACAAGTAAGAAGTTTCATGGGTGCCACGGGATGGTACCGTCGCTTTATACCAAATTATGCCACTATTTCCACCCCCATTTTTAACACACTTAAAAAAGGAAAATCGTTTTCGTTTACTGATGAAGCCAAGAATGCCTTTGATTTGTTAAAGACAGCTCTCACTACGAGTCCTGTTCTCACACATCCCGATTTTTCTAAACATTTCTTTGTCCAGTGCGATGCCTCAGATATAGGAGTAGGTGCAGTGTTGTTCCAAAAAGAAGAAGACGAAGGAGAACATCCTATAGCGTTCTTTTCCCACAAATTAACCAACGCTCAAAGAAATTATTCCGTTACGGAACGGGAATGCCTAGCCGTGGTGCTCGCCATCAAAAAGTTCAGGCCATATATAGAGCTAATGCCATTTACGGTGATTACTAACCACAGTAGTCTTAAATGGCTGATGTCTCATAAGGACCTGAGCGGACGCCTTGCTCGATGGAGTCTCCACCTACAAGCCTATGTCTTTTCAGTAGAACACCGCCCTGGATCGAAAAACAAAGTACCTGACACTTTATCTCGCTACAACACGGAAGAGATTTCTGTAAATTTTGGTAGTTTCGTCGATATAGAATCGGACGCTTTTAAAACTGATTCCTATATCGACTTAATTGCTAGAGTTTCGGAAAACTCGGACCAGTTGCCAGACATCAAAGTCATAGATAATCTCGTATATAAACGTACCGCACATTATGACGGAATAGCTCTTGATGAAGATTTCACTTGGAAGCTTTGGGCTCCACCCGAGTTAACAGAAAATATAATTAGAAACGCACATGAGCCACCACAAGCCGCTCACGGCGGCTTCGTTAAAACCCTCAAGAGAATACGTGAGTACTTTTACTGGCCGAACCAAAATACTCAAGTTAGAAGTTTTGTAAAGAATTGTCAGATTTGTAAAGAGTCTAAATCGTCGAATATGACTCTACGTCCACCAATGGGGAAGGAAACAGTAACTGAACGTCCTTTTCAACGTCTATATGTAGACTTTTTAGGACCATACCCCAGGTCTAAGGCAGGCAATTGCTATATATTTATAGTTTTAGACCACCTTACAAAATTTGTTTTACTAAAGGCCTTAAATAAAGCAAGTAGTAAGCAAATAATAAAGTTTTTGATTAATGAAGTTTTTCATAAGTTTGGAACGCCTGAAACAGTAGTGTCAGATAACGGAAAGCAGTTTATTAGTAAGGATTTTGCAAGAACTATGACCCAGTTTGGCATAAAGCATATGAAAACCGGTTTGTATTCACCCCAGGCAAATGCCTCGGAAAGGGTAAATCAATCAATTTTATCGGCCATAAGGTCATACGTAAAAGACGATCATGCAACTTGGGACAAGTACTTGTCCGAAATCGAATGTTCGTTGCGCTCCTTTGTACATAGTTCAATAGGAGTTACGCCTTACTTTGCCCTATTTGGGACTAATATGATTGGCCACGGTAGCGTGTATAAACTCAATTACAAATGCTTAATGATCCCGAATTAAACATCGTGCCAAAATCCATATATATGGAAGGGATCAGGGAGAAGATCAGAGAGAGCCTACATAAAGCTTACGAGAAAGGGGCAAAAAGTTATAACACCAGGTGCAGACAAGTAAAATTCATTCCAGGACAAGAAGTTTATAGGCATAACTTTCAGCAAAGTGACTTCAAAGCTGGTTATAACGCAAAGCTCGCTCGAAAATGTATAAAATGTAGGATTGTCCGCCCAATAGGCAGGAGTCTATACGAGATCGAAGACCTAAAAGGGAAACCGTTAGGGGTATTTCACGCCAAAGACTTAAAGCAATAGATTTAATATCTTTGGTGATTCTAGTCCTAACGCTCCCAACCAGCCCGATCAAAGACGATCCTTTTAGAAATGCTTTTATTGAACGTAAAACTTAGAATTTCTCGCTTCTGTTTTTTTATGAATTTTAAACCCAAAAATGATATACGGTTATATTTAATCGATAAATATATATATATATATATATATATATATATATATATATATGTGTATATTGATGTGCCTATCGTTGTTTCTATACATAGCATTGGTTCTGTGTTTGTAGTAACAAATAAATAGCCACCGCTGTGTGAAAAAAACCATATATTTTCTTCCTCGTAACATCTATTTAGCAAGCGTAAAAAGCCAGTTCCCAACAAGGTTTGCGGTAAATCCTAAAAAGAGCGCGGTGCCCTCCCATTCTCCGTTCCGAAACGGAACCCGGGAAATGGTTGGGTTTGTGACGTGCGCGGGTGCCCAGACCTGGAAATCCCGGCGAATTAGTCAGTGTAAACCGGAGTGCAGCGTTGTAAAACGCACTGTTGCATAGAAAAGTAAGTAACCCAAAAGAAAAAAAGAAGAGAAAAAAAAGATGGCTGGAGAGCGGGCTTCCAGAACATTCGATATAGAAGAAAAAGTTATGAAAAAAAAGATGGCTGAATGAAAAAAAAGAAGAAAATGGAGTGGAATGGCGTCGTTGTCTAGTGACTGCCGAAGAAAAAGAGGTTGAGTTTGGTTTTGTCGGTGAAGCAGTGCAGGTCATCTCGGCACTTACATTTTTATAAACGCTGCTCGTTAACAAGTAGAAAGATTATTAAAGTTAATATAATTTGTTAAACTTAAGTGGAGAAGAAACAATTACATACATGTAAAGCAAATGAAAAAGTTATTAATAAAAAAAAGTGTTGACATTTATTTTAAGAAATTCCTGATAGAATTCTTTATTGAAATGTGTGGTAAATGTTTAACGACAAACTTTTAAAGGCTTAAAACAAATAAGGCTTAATCTAATGAACGGAGCCAAGTGATCTTAAAGCGCTTAGTTTATTACAAATTCATTTATCCCACTTAAACAAAACACTTTTGAAGTTATCACGAGAAAACTATGAAAATATAAAAGCCTAAAAATTAAACCTGAGTGCTGAAAAAAGAAAAAACATGTGGAAGAAAAGGACCGTTTTGTAAACCTGAAAAAAAAAGGAATAAAAAATTGCTAAAAGGAGATTTATATGCGGAAATAAAATAGCCAGGAGATCCAAAACGAACAGAGCAGATAACACCTCCAAGAGAAAGGCGTAGGTACTTCGGTGAGGCTGATATAGGGTAAAGCCGAGAGTATGAGCCAGTGGTGCGACTCCCCTATCATATAGCATCGAAAGTGTTCCAGTCATCATCTGCCATCACCCCTAAAGAAGAAGACACCCAAGTAACCAAATCATCGCAATATCTGAAACTGAAGTAAAGTAAAGGTATTGTGCCCACTGACTCGAACGACTAACAACAGACGACAAACGTACGCAAAATTAAATAT
This sequence comes from Tachina fera, assembly GCA_905220375.1. Lineage (NCBI taxonomy): Eukaryota > Metazoa > Arthropoda > Insecta > Diptera > Tachinidae > Tachina > Tachina fera. The sequence continues at coordinate 76,017,486 of LR999965.1, read as the reverse complement.
ATATATATATTTTATTTTATATTTCTGTGCTTAGGGAAAACACCAAATATATTTTTATGAATGTGAGGGCTTTTGATTTTCCTTCTTGTCACGCAGTTTTGAGCTCAAACCTTCGTTGAATTTTTGATTAGCCCAAGAGTTTTCATTTTGGATCCAGAAAGTGTTTGCCTTAAAGAAAGAAAAGTAGAAAAAATTAAATATATATGTGTATGGTATATGGCCATAAAGGTAATTTGTTCTCACTTACCATGTTGTTAACCCGTACGGGACCAGAATACGGACAAAACGGGCTATATCTATATAAATACAATTCATCGTTTGAAGTAAAAATTTATTATGTCGTATTTTATGAATTAAGCTTTAATTGGTAAAGTTTAATTAATATAATTAAAGATATGCAGATAATTGAACTCAAAATTATTTTTTTTCAAGCAAATCGTTGACATGCATATGTATGTTTTTTTTATTGCGATGTACTCAAATTAATATTTATTAGACGTTAAATTGCAATCCTATCCATGTACCTTTAGTATAATAAATAAAATTTTTTTTGAAATGATTTATTTAAAGAAATTTAACAATTCTTATTATTTAGTAAGAATGTCTGGATAGACGATTTTCTTTTTGTGATAGGATGGTGGCATAAAAGAAAGAGCAAGGGTAGGTATTAGCGTTCTTTGTATGGGACAACTTGAAGAATACGGCAAAAGAGTTGTCACGGAAGGATTTAGCATGATCCTTATGGGGGAGGGGGCAAGAGTTGTACAACATTATCAACTCATATAAAGGTCTATATAAAAAGGAGTGGGGGGAATTGGCTCTTTTGGGCAATGTTTTTTTTCTCTTTGCCATTTATTTACAGGTACGGTTCACTGAGGGTCCCAAAATCATATTAAGAAAATGGTAACTGTCAGCAATCACCAGAAGCTGGTATGAATTTTTTTTTTATTTTTGGTTTGTTGGTGCGAGTTAGTAAACCAGATTGAACGGCGAAGAACCACCCCAAGAGGGCGAGCCCTAGCCGGTGCATACGCCAGCATACCAGCGCTGCCTTCAATCTGGCCACATCCTAGTTTGGCATTTGACACTACTCCACAGCACGTTAACTTTTATACTCATGCACGCATCTAGCAGCTGCATTCAACAATACCATTAATAACAAGTCTATGAAAGACAATCAAAGAGACAAAGTCGTATTTGCTTTATGTAACAAAGTGTTAAGACATTATGACACTTAAGACACTTAACAGCCTTGTGAATACTCCAATCAAGGCCCAATTATTAAGTCTATGCAACTCTACAAAAACACAGCAATACAAAAAACAACTTTGTGTTTAAGTTGTCAGAAACACACACAAACATGAACTAAAGTATATGGTGCAAGCAGCTTTTGACAGTTTAAACAAGAAAACACAGAATATCATCAGGACGATTGCGTTGACCTGATAAATAGGCCTTGACTCCAATTATATACCTATAGGGAAATAATCTGCGGCGGCGGCAGCCAAACGTCGTCAGCGGCGCGTATTGAGCTGTCCCGGCGCAGGTCTCTGATTTGTTTGGTTAACGAAAAATTTTTGCATAAAAATGGTGGATTCAGGTAATTGCTCTGTCGATGAATTAATTGAGAATGCTGTAGAATGTTCCACTGTAACCATGTTGGATGTGTTGGAAGAAGAAAAAGAACTAGAGGAGGAGTACACTGCAGTACTTGCTGCATCTGACGATAAAAACTGCACATATATTTTGGGCCCAATAAAAAGGCAAGCACTCTATTCCTGCTTGACATGTTGTCCAGACGGGCGCAATAACTTAAACACTTGTGCGGGCATTTGCTTAGCTTGCTCTTATCAGTGTCATGAGAATCATGAATTGGTTGAATTGTACACAAAAAGGAATTTTCGTTGCGACTGTCCCACAGACCGTATAGAAGGAAACCATTGCAATTTAAATGCTAGTTTTAAACAGCCTGAAAAAGCAAACAATAATAATTTGTACAATCAAAATTTTCAGGGCTTGTATTGCGCATGCCATCGCCCATACCCAGATCCAGAACAATCAGCGGATGAATTGATGTTACAGTGCGCTATATGTGAGGACTGGTTTCATTTGAAACACTTAAATGCTCCTGCTAATGCTGAAAAGCTGGTTGAAGCGTGCACTGAAATGATATGCGGCAGTTGCATGGGCGAACATAAAATTTTGCATCATTATACAAGATTGGCATTGAAAAATATTGATAGTTTGAAAGAGACTACTTGCGAAGATAATGACAATAAATTAAAAATCGACTTGGATAAAAGTATTTTAGAAATAATGAATATGAATGAAGGTAATGGTTCGGAAAATATGCCGCCTGCAAAGCGTCAAAAGTTGGAGCAAGACGATGTAGAAGAACATCAAGGATGCCGTAAGCCTAATCAACCAAGAGATTACATTAATGGTTAGTTCATAATGTTGCCCATGAAAAATTTCAAAAAGGGGCAGAAAAAGGGATTTTCATTTCATTTCCGTTTATTAATAAATTCAGTAATACATGTGGCCTTAAGGCCAATATAAATATATTATATAAGTAAAATCGTATCGTTCTACCTTACAGCTTGCCGTATCGTTCGATCTTGTGTACAAGTTATAGAAAATGTAACAGTTTGAACATTATTATTATTGTTGTTTTTGTATTAATGCGGCTTTTTTGACATTCGCTACAGAAAAATCAGTTTTCCAAATATTCATCAAACAGAATTACGTTGCTGTTTTAATTGTTATTTTTATTTATTTGTTGTATGCTCATAATAGCAATTGGTAAATGGATTTCGATTCCAATCAAAAACCGATTTTTTGTAATCGATCTTGCGTCTGCGGTTTTATACTGATCGATTATTAGGCTATAAAAATCGATTTTTTATTATCAAAATTTTGGCAATTTTTCAAGTATTAATCAAGGCAGATTAATCTGCCTTACTAGCATACTACCTTAATATACCTCGCTTAATTTATGCAACGCTACATACATTTCAAAAACAACCCAGCATACTATATGCGCTCTAAATGAGCTCATAAAGACTTGTCGGAACGCTGACGCTCATAATGAGTTCATAAAATAATCATAAACAGTCATAAAACGCTCATATTTGAGTGGCTTTTTCCACTAAAGTGGTCACTCATGAAAGAGCTCTAAATTTTATGCATAAAAGAGTAGTTTCCCAGCTTAACATATGCGCTCTAAATGGGCTCATAAAGACTTTTGTCGGAGCACTGACGCTCATAATAAGTTCAGAAGTTTACTTATTATTAATTTGCTTTCTTTTAAGCTTGCTCTTTTCGTTATTTTAATTATGTATTCTTTTTATATTTATTATAAAATAACTCACAATTTTGTCTTTACGCTTCCAAAAATATTCACTAATGAATCAATTTGTGTAACTTCTTTCTTCTGCTTAGCTGGAATTTACCGTTATCTGTCAGCGTGCAGAAATTACTCATAAAAAGCACCGTTTATGCGCTCAGAAATTTACACGCAAGAAACACTCATAGAAAGTCATAAAATCGATCGTTTATGAGCTCAGAGATATGCACGCAGGAAACACTCACAGAAGCTCATAAAATCGCTCATATATGAGCTCATTTATAAGAGCGCTCCGATAATGGTATGCTGGGAAGTGTCGTTTTCATTATTACACATATCCAGAGCCTATATTGAAAATACGTCAACTCAAAAAAAAATAACTTCTCAGTAGAGCGAACAAACTAGTTAACTCGCTGATAATATGATTAAAATATCTTATTTTGCACTGGTTTGCGTATTTTTATGAGATCATATTTTAGTCGATCAAAAAACAAATGTTTCTTTATTTAACATATACCTATTGTCAGAAAAAAATTTAATTTATTTTAATATATTTATTTTTTAATCAATTTGTGAAATCTTTTACTCATTACTAGATATAAGAATAGAAAAGCTAAAAGAAAAAACTTAAAATGCCATAAAAAATAGCTTAAGCCTGACTTAAAACCTTTTTCATCTCGAGGCAGTCAGATTTAGCACTCTATAACTCACTCATTACTTTAACAGGGTTACTTCAAGTTATCAATTTCGAAAGCTTTTATTATTGACTACAATTGGTCCATACATTATGTTTCTAATCGATTAACAGTTTAAAAGTTATACACAAATTACCATATTTGTTTATCGGAACCCTTATGTTCTGATATGTTTAAAGTGACCATATCTTAAAAACTAGCTATATGATATCAAAATCGGCGGTAGGACCTAAGTCCCCAATGAACTAAGTCCCCAAAACATAAATGAACTAAGTCCCTAAAGTTTGGGGAGTTAGTTCGCTATGAACTAAGTCCCCAAACACAAAAATGAACTTGGCCCCCAAAAATTTAACTAAAAAAGAACTAATTCCCCAAAAGTCGTTGTTTTTTTTCATATAAAACTTTGGGGGCTTTGTTCATATTTGTTTTGGGGTGTTTGGTCATTAAAGATGTATCACCTACCGAGACTGGCAGTAGGAACTAAGTCCCCAATGAACTAAAACCCCAATAAGCATTTGGTATCCATCAATAGTATTTTGGATCTTAATGCCACAAAAGAACTTTTTATTAAATCAGGCGGTAAAAAAGGAAGTGCCAAAATTTTGTGGTAAAGTATTGACGCATATTTTGATACCTAATAAAATCTAATAAGGATTTATGTTTTGTTACATTTCGTCTAACTGCCTGGCAGAAATGTAACCTATAATTAAGAAACCATATTTTGAGATTTATATATTAATTTAAAGCTTATGAAGGTAAGTAGTGAAATTATAATTATGTATGCTACACTCATCTAATTTTTTAGAAACACTTGTGATTCAGGCAAATTTCAATAGGTAATATTATTGGGCGCATTCATAAGAAGTAGCTGTTGAGCTCAACAGTTGTGAAACTGCTGGCAACTGTTGGCCCCAATAGCTACTTCTTAGAAACGGATTGATGTATATAATGTAATTGTATATCTTTATTTCGTTACTTCATCGCATTTGTGATGTAATTCTTAACAAATATTTGTTGCTGCCACCTAACAAAGCATATAAAGGAAATAGCTCTATTTGACCAGCTGTTCAGGCTGAACACAACTTGTTGACTATAGGAAGCGAAAAAATTTTATGATGGAAAATTACTCAACTGTTGAGTGGAGCGGAGATACTCAACTATGCGTTTCTAAGACAAACACTCAACGGTTGCGCAACTGTTACGTCTTATGAATGCGACCATTGTATTTGTATTAAATAACTTCTTTCCATACAAAATTAATAAATTTTTAGTGATTAATTTTTAATCCACTTACATTAAAAAGTTCTTAACACTAAAACCGAAAAGTTTTAAAACGCATTTTATCACATACTATATAAAAAGATAATTTATATAATTACAATAATGTTATCTATGTTGATAAAACTTCAATCATTATAGTGTTTGTGAAAAAAAACTGGTTGAGTGCAAATGGGTTGTAAATTAAAATTTCGCGCGAAAAATAATTTTAATTTCACTACATATCTTCATAAATTTTAAATTGTCAAAAAATTACTTATCAGCAGGGAAACCAGAAATATGCTCCAAAAAAAGTGTTTTATGCGCATTCAATATGCACTAAAAACTTCGAAATATGCACTACAAATTCAAAAAACATGCTCTTAAAAGTAACATAAAATGGATTATTTGGAAATGAAAAACTAATTTTAGTTCAGCAATTCAACAAAATTTTCAAAACAAGACAAAAATAAAATAAACAAAAAGGAAACAAAAAAAAAACTAAGAGCGAAAACTTTAACTTTAACTTTACTTCAAAAGCGATCATAAACTGTATTTTGCAGAATAAGATAAGGTTTTTTTTTATAATTGTTATTTTAATAAACAAAAACTCTTCACTTAGCTTTTTAAATAAAAAAGCGCAGCCGGTCACATCTAAATAAACTTTTATACATTGAAAATTTTCTTTTTCAACCTCAACTGATGTAATCGGAACAGCGTGCGCCACAATTACCAAACCAAGTTTTTATTGAAATTAGCGTCCAGTGAGGATGTTAAAACCTGTTTAAGTTGAAATTTGGAATATGCAAATCAATAGTATTTGTTCCAGCATTAAAATTTAGCAGAAAAAAATTGGATATTTAAGATTTAAATTTTTTTAATTTTCTCGTTTCGTTTTTCTTTCACAAGAATGCTTACAAGTGAGTGAAAATTAAAAAAAATTTATTTCTTTTGTTCTAAATTTGGTTGTCAGAACACATACTAATAATTAGTACATTCTAAATTTCAACTTAAACACGTTTAGCATGTGATTTAACATCAGAACTCACAAGAAAACGTGTGAAATCGATTCGGAAGCCAAAACATGCACAATGCTCTTTTTTAAAGTCTAACTCCATAATGGTAGCAAAATATTGCTTCCCCATACTACTGTTTCTTTCACTAAAAAATAAAACTTTGACGGAAAAAAGTAGAAAATTTTACCTAAAAAAATTTTTTTTAAATATTAAAATTTTTTTTTAAAAGTACCAAAATATGCCATAAAAACGCCAAATATGCTCTAAAAATTCGAAAAATGCTCAAAATATGCGCGTTACACTGAAGTATGCAAAAACATGCTTTAAAGGGTAAAATATGCAAAAATATGCACAACAAATCGATGCCAGAATTCATTAAAAGTTCTGAAACGGATAAATATCTTAATTCCGGATTGATATATCAGAAAAGAAAAAACATGCAATTGCATATTTGTGGTTTCCCTGCTTATCAGCATCCTACAAGTCTTGCTCGTGTAAAAACTGCACTTAACGAATTTCTTAGCGCTTGTTCGTAGTCGGTTATAAATATATTTGGATCCAAATTAAATATATTTTCCGTAATATATTCAAAGAGTGCTTTGTAAATTTCATTTGTTTTTATTTTTGTCCATCAGAACAAAGTATATGGGAAAATCTAGAAAAGAAATTGTTATTTCTGTCGCTAGAATAAATTTTACTTACTTACCTCTTCACAATATTGTATGTAAATATAAAGAAACTGCTTAAAGCAGCCATGTGGTACTATTTTAAACGTAGCATCAATGAGATATGTTCTCTTAGTTGGAGATATATTTGCTTTTATTAATTCTATTGTTTTCAATGATGAAAACAAGCAGAATGAAAAATTTTCCTCCTTAATTGCCGCGGTGAAGAAATGCTTGGGTTTTGCCCTGTCCTTCGACAAGCCAAAGCCGTTCCACACGCTTTCAATATTAAATGCTTCGATGATATCTATAACTCTTTCCATTGGTTGGGAATTAGTTCGTTTTTTTGGGACTTAATTCATAGAGGACTTACTTCCTATGGCCTTCCGACGGTAGGAACTAAGTCCCTAATGAACTTTGGCCGAAATCAAATTTGAACTAAGTCCCCAAAGTTTGGGGAGTTAGTTCGCTATGAACTAAGTCCCCAAACATAAAAATGAACTTGGCCCCCAAAAATTTAACAAAAAGAGAACTAATTCCCCAAAAATTGTTTTTGTTGCCATCCATATAAAACTTTAGGGACTTAGTTCATTTATGTTTTGGGGACTTAGTTCATTGGGGACTTACTTCCTACCGCCATCAAAATCCTTACCAGATTCGTGTTCAACATGCCAAATGCAATAAGATTTGAGGTAAATTTGTAATAAATTACTATTTTTTTTAAAATGTTGGAAATTTACATAGGAGTTAGCATTTATTTTCACCAAAAAAAATTATACTTTGAGATAGCAGAATAAGAAAAATTGATATAAAACGAGAAAAAATAATTTTTTTGATTCGAAACTTATACTACAGATGGATATTGCATAGGAGAGCTATTTACCATCGGAAACTCATTATTTGTTTTACGAAAAAAGTGTAAAAATTTAAAATTGCTTAGTTGGTGAAAAAATGGCTAAGTAGTCATCACATAAACCAGCAACTTTTGTTACAAAATCTGAGTGAAGAAGATTGGTTTGATAACTAATATAATTCATCTTTATTCCACATTATTTGTCGACATCAATACCAAGACAATATCGAAAATAGGACACTTACTTTCTCTAAGGGCTAGAAAATAGCAAGAGTCGGTTAAAAATAAACAAATACTGAGAAAAAAATAGTACTTAAGTGTCCTATTTTGACATTGCCTGACGTTGATAACTTTTGTTTTTGTTTGTTAATTTTTTATAATCTTTACTTGAATTTTTATGAATAAAGATTATTTTGTGTATAAACTAGCCAATTTCTCTTAAACGCTTTTAAATTATTCTTGTAAGTTCTTTCATTATCTGCTTAAGGTCGTTATCGTCCAATAAACAATTAATTTTGCATTTATAAACTCCTTCCTTATTCTAGTCTATATGTATTGAAATCACCAGCTATTATTATATTACAGTTTGCTTCAATTATTTCTTCTAATACTTCATCAAAGGCTGACAGAAACTGACATTTCAAGTATAACTTTCTCAAAGCGAATTGGGCTGAGTATACCTTATATGAATTTGCCTTGAAAGCAGCCAAAAATAAATAAAAAGGAAAATACATGACTTCTACCAATATTCGGTAGATTCTACCGAAAAGGTTAAAAGGGGCTTCATGAAAGAAGTCTCGCAAGTTTGCCCAGTTGCACAAATGGCAATTTTAAGAGTTCTCATGAAAACACTTACCCTCTTATGCAAAAACAATTGGTAAACTTAAAGTTGGTTTAACAAACGAATTTTGTATGGTAAACCCGGTTTTAAAGCATGCTTTAACTTTAACAATCGTTTTTGCATAAGAGCATTAATGTATTTATTTGTCCAGATTAAAGAATACCTTTTTCGTATGATAAATTTCATTAAACAGAGTAGCTTAGAAAATATTATACATTATTAAACTTCACTCGTTTGAGTCTTCACTCCTTTTTCACGTTAGAGCTTTTTACGCTTTTAAATTTCAAAATTACGCTTTTTTGTGCTTTTTTAAAATTCTGATGTGCTTTTAGAGCCAAAAAATTTGCCATCACTGAAACTCAATTATGTGAGATTAAGTTAATTTGCGGATTTGCTAATTAGCGCCCTTTTCACAATGTATCATTAAAAGCTAAAAGGAACTTTAACTGCAAGTTTTGTATGCAGAACTGTCAGTTAAAGTTCACGTTAACTCTTAATCATATGTTTTGAAAAGGGACGTTAGAGAAATAAACTAATCTTAAGGTAGAATTAGTAAAATCGTATCGTTCTACCTTACAGCTTTTTATTTATTTATTTATTTCAGTCTATGGACTGTAGATTCTGTAGATTTCTACGTCAGCAGTGCTACCACCACATAATATGAATTGTATATGGTACGGTTTTTGTCAGCTGACACGCAACTTCACGATTCGATTTTACTACTTCTACCTTAAAATGAGGAGTTATGTATTAATGAAAAAATAAAATATACAATTGGGGTATTCACAAGGGTGTCTTAAAGTCATAATGTCTAAAACTTTTAAACTAGTTTAAAATATGACTGCTGTGAGCAACCCCTCATATTTTAGTATGTTAGTTGAAATATAAACAAGACGATACAAAACAAATGAAAAAAAATTACAAAAATAAAATAATATTTGGACGAATATGCAAAAATTTTGAGAAAAAATATTTAACGGCTTCGATCCGAAAATAATTTGCAGGAACAAATCTAGTTTAGGGGCACCTCCCAGAAATAAACAAAAAGTATCCTATCCTATAGTAAATTGAAAAATAAGAACAAAAAATTAAATAAAAATATTGGCGGCAAGGCTTAGTTTCCGAGTTATGGGCCTCTGAAATTTTAGTACAATATTTTAATTATACGGTGTTTTTCAACGAATATGACCAATATTGGTATCTCAAAAATTAAAAAAAAATCCTATCCTATAGAAAATTCAAAAATAAGAAAAAAAAATTAAATAAAAAATTTGTCGACGAGTCCTAGTTTTCGAGTTATGGGCTTCTGAAATTGTATACATTAATATAGAAATGGTCAAACATGTAAACAAGTATTGAAAGAAGAAAAAAATAAACATTTTTTTATTTTAAAATGTATTACATACATATGTATGTATATATATATATATATATATATATATATATATATATATATATATATATATATATATATATATATATATATATATATATATATATATATACATATATATATATATATATATATGTATATATATATATAGTTCGGCCGGGCCACCATGGTGGATTTTCTCCACCATGGTGTTTCCCGAGACGGCGCAGTCTAGTAAAGATTTTCTGCCTTGCAAAGTTTTCTTGCCTAATAGCATATTCCTGCATTGCCGGCCTTCGGCCGGGCTTAAGGATTTTCTCCACCATGGTGTTTCCCCAGACGGCGCAGCCTAGTAATGATTTTCTAGATTGCAAAGTTTTCTTGCTTAATAACATTTTTCTGCATTGCCGGCCTTCGGCCGGGCTTAAGGATTTTAAGGATTTTCTCCACCATAGTGTTTCCCCAGACGGCGCAGCCTAGTAAAGATTTTCTGCCTTGCAAAGTTTTATTGCTCAATAGCATTGTTCTGCATTGACGGCCTTCGGCCGGGCTTAAAGATTTTCTCCACCATGGTGTTTCCCGAGACGGCGCAGCCTAGTAATGATTTTCTGGATTGCAAAGTTTTATTGCTTAATAACATTTTCTTGCATTGCATGGGCTTAAGGATTTTCTCCACCATGGTGTTTCCCGAGACGGCGCGGCCAAGTAAAGTTTTCCTGCTTAATAACATTTTTTTAAAGGATTTTCTCCACCATGATAATTCCCGACAAGGAAAACAAAGTATAATCACAATATTATACTAGAATTTCAAAAGCCCATAACTCAAAAACTAAGCCCGCCACCAATTTTTTTATTTAATGTTTTTGTCTTATTTTTAAATTTTCTATAGGATAGAGTATTTTTTATTTTATTTTTGAGATACCAATATTAATTTTATTCGTTGAAAAACACTGTATAATAACAATATTGCACTAAAATTTCAGAAGCGCATAACTCGGAAACTAGGACTCGTCGCCAAATTTTTTATTTAATTTTTTTTCCTTATTTTTGAATTTTCTATAGGATAGATTTTTTTTTAATTTTTGAGATACCAATATTGGTCATATTCGTTGAAAAACATCGTATAATTAAAATATTGTACTAAAATTTCAGAGGCCCATAACTCGGAAACTAAGCCTTGCCGCCAATATTTTTATTTAATTTTTTGTTCTTATTTTTCAATTTACTATAGGATAGGATACTTTTTGTTCATTTCTGGGAGGTGCCCCTAAACTAGATTTAAGCCCATAATTTTAACAAATTAGAGGTGATTCAAGCCATTTTATTATCTGATAGAATTATTTTTTTCAGTTTTTGCCCTTTACACACTTTGCTACCTTTTTGATATTAACAAGACTTTGCAAATTTTAATTGTCGCGAATTATTCCGCTTTTTTGGAATTTCTTATCCCCCTTATGCAAAAAAATATTTTACTTTAGCTTTAAAGTTCATATTAGCTGACAAGCACTTTAAGGCTAAAATTGCTTTGTTAAGAAATTGTATGCAAAACACAACTTTAATTATTTTGTTATTAAATAATAAATACTAGTAGCACCACCGTGTTCAACAACGACTTCACAGCTTATGATGTACAAAATTTAATAAAATGTCATTCGGGTATTCAAATATTTTTTTATTTTATTAAATAACTTTTTATTATCTTGAAGTAAAGGAAAGGAAAACAGATAAATATTTCTATGAAGTAAAGAATATTTATCACAATTTCTTTTATTCGAATGAAATGAGTATTTGAATATCAAGCTTATTTCGATTTGTTTTGATTGTATGTACATCACTAAAACATTTTTTTATAATTAATATGTGCTATGTTAACAAAAATATTTGAGATTTAAGAAGTTTATTATTCGACATATTGTCATAATTATATTTTAATTTGAAATTTATTTGCTTGTGGTTTAGCTTGGTCTATATACGTATTTCATTGGCGCTTAAACCAAATCATCAGCAGACCTCAACCACAAATTTTGAACAGTCACAAACCTCTTACTTTATGCACAGACTTTCAAAAACTATATGAGAACTCATAGAATAATAATATTTTTGAAAATCACAAAGACAAAATAAGTTTAGTATGCTTTGAAACTCATACAAAACCCAGCAAATAATTTATATTCGATATGAATCTATTTTATTTTTCTACACCTTCATACAATTAGAAATCCATTGGATAACAATAAAAGTAATTACAAGGCAAAATGCTAAACCACAAGCAAATAAATTTCAAATTAAAATATAATTATGACAATATGTCGAATAATAAACTTCTTAAATGTTAAATTTTAGATTTTATTTTTCATTTTGCCTTGTAATTACTTTTATTGTTATCCAATGGATTTCTAATTGTATGAAATAATATACAAAAATCTGTATAAAAATAGAGTATACAATAAAAAATAACAAAAAAATATTAAATATTACATTCATAAAGAGAACATATGCAAAATTAATGTTACCATATAGTGAAACATTGAGATTTTTAAATTGTATCAAATAACTCGCGGTTGTTTGCGTGAAATTAAGAAAATAAAAAACAGTTTTCGTAATATTTGTAATGAGTAGAATCTTTTATTTAATTTTCCTTTTGTAAAATATAATTTGTGATGGAACTAAGTCCCCAAAACATAAATGAACTAAGTCCCTAAAGTTTTATATGGATGGCAACAAAAACAATTTTTGGGGAATTAGTTCTCTTTTTGTTAAATTTTTGGGGGCCAAGTTCATTTTTATGTTTGGGGACTTAGTTCATAGCGAACTAACTCCCCAAACTTTGGGGACTTAGTTCAAATTTGATTTCGGCCAAAGTTCATTAGGGACTTAGTTCCTACCGTCGGAAGGTCATAGGAAGTAAGTCCTCTATGAATTAAGTCCCAAAAAAACGAACTAATTCCCAACCAATGGAAAGAGTTATAGATATCATCGAAGCATTTAATATTGAAAGCGTGTGGAACGGCTTTGGCTTGTCGAAGGACAGGGCAAAACCCAAGCATTTCTTCACCGCGGCAATTAAGGAGGAAAATTTTTCATTCTGCTTGTTTTCATCATTGAAAACAATAGAATTAATAAAAGCAAATATATCTCCAACTAAGAGAACATATCTCATTGATGCTACGTTTAAAATAGTACCACATGGCTGCTTTAAGCAGTTTCTTTATATTTACATACAATATTGTGAAGAGGTAAGTAAGTAAAATTTATTCTAGCGACAGAAATAACAATTTCTTTTCTAGATTTTCCCATATACTTTGTTCTGATGGACAAAAATAAAAACAAATGAAATTTACAAAGCACTCTTTGAATATATTACGGAAAATATATTTAATTTGGATCCAAATATATTTATAACCGACTACGAACAAGCGCTAAGAAATTCGTTAAGTGCAGTTTTTACACGAGCAAGACTTGTAGGATGCTGATAAGCAGGGAAACCACAAATATGCAATTGCATGTTTTTTCTTTTCTGATATATCAATCCGGAATTAAGATATTTATCCGTTTCAGAACTTTTAATGAATTCTGGCATCGATTTGTTAGTGCATATTTTTGCATATTTTACCCTTTAAAGCATGTTTTTGCATACTTCAGTGTAACGCGCATATTTTTTTTTGAGCATTTTTCGAATTTTTAGAGCATATTTGGCGTTTTTAGGGCATATTTTGGTACTTTTGAAAAAAAATTTTAATATTTAAAAAAAATTTTTTTGGTAAAATTTTCTACTTTTTTCCGTCAAAGTTTTATTTTTTAGTGAAAGAAACAGTAGTATGGGGAAGCAATATTTTGCTACCATTATGGAGTTAGACTTTAAAAAAGAGCATTGTGCATGTTTTGGCTTCCGAATCGATTTCACACGTTTTCTTGTGAGTTCTGATGTTAAATCACATGCTAAACGTGTTTAAGTTGAAATTTAGAATGTACTAATTATTAGTATGTGTTCTGACAACCAAATTTAGAACAAAAGAAATAATTTTTTTTTTAATTTTCACTCACTTGTAAGCAGTCTTGTGAAAGAAAAACGAAACAGGAAATTAAAAAAATTTAAATCTTAAATATCCAATTTTTTTCTGCTAAATTTTAATGCTGTAATAAATACTATTGATTTCCATATTCCAAATTTCAACTTAAACAGGTTTTAACATCCTCACTGGACGCTAATTTCAATAAAAACTTGGTTTGGTAATTGTGGCGCACGCTGTTCCGATTACATCAGTTGAGGTTGAAAAAGAAAATTTTCAATGTATAAAAGTTTATTTAGATGTGACCGGCTGCGCTTTTTTATTTAAAAAGCTAAGTGAAGAGTTTTTGTTTATTAAAATAACAATTATAAAAAAACCTTATCTTATTCTGCAAAATACAGTTCATGATCGCTTTTGAAGTAAAGTTAAAGTTAAAGTTTTCGCTCTTAGTTTTTTTTTTGTTTCCTTTTTGTTTATTTTATTTTTGTCTTGTTTTGAAAATTTTGTTGAATTGCTGAACTAAAATTAGTTTTTCATTTCCAAATAATCCATTTTATGTTGTTTTTAAGAGCATGTTTTTTGAATTTTTAGTGCATATTTCGAAGTTTTTAGTGCATATTGAATGCGCATAAAACACTTTTTTTGGAGCATATTTCTGGTTTCCCTGCTGATAAGTAATTTTTTGACAATTTAAAATTTATGAAGATATGTAGTGAAATTAAAATTATTTTTCGCGCGAAATTTTAATTTACAACCCATTTGCACTCAACCAGTTTTTTTCACAAACACTATAATGATTGAAGTTTTATCAACATAGATAACATTATTGTAATTATATAAATTATCTTTTTATATAGTATGTGATAAAATGCGTTTTAAAACTTTTCGGTTTTAGTGTTAAGAACTTTTTAATGTAAGTGGATTAAAAATTAATCACTAAAAATTTATTAATTTTGTATGGAAAGAAATACAAATATATTAAATACAAATATATTAAATACAAATACAATAATATTACCTATTGAAATTTGCCTGAATCACAACAGTGTTTCTAAAAAATTAGGTGAGTGTAGCATACATAATTATAATTTCACTACTTACCTTCATAAGCTTTAAATTAATATATAAATCTCAAAATATGGTTTCTTAATTATAGGTTACATTTCTGCCAGGCAGTTAGACGAAATGTAACAAAACATAAATCCTTATTAGATTTTATTAGGTATCAAAATATGCGTCAATACTTTACCACAAAATTTTGGCACTTCCTTTATTACCGCCTGATTTAATAAAAAGTTCTTTTGTGGCATTAAGATCCAAAATACTATTGATGGATACCAAATGCTTATTGGGGTTTTAGTTCATTGGGGACTTAGTTCCTACTGCCAGTCTCGGTAGGTGATACATCTTTAATGACCAAACACCCCAAAACAAATATGAACAAAGCCCCCAAAGTTTTATATGAAAAAAAAAACAACGACTTTTGGGGAATTAGTTCTCTTTTAGTTAAATTTTTGGGGGCCAAGTTCATTTTTATGTTTGGGGACTTAGTTCATAGCGAACTAACTCCCCAAACTTTAGGGACTTAGTTCATTTATGTTTTGGGGACTTAGTTCATTGGGGACTTAGTTCCTGCCGCCCTCCAAAACGTTGATGACAAGGAATTAATAAAAAATATATTTTTATACTTATATTTATAGAGCGGCGCAAAGACAATGCTTAAGAAAAAATACCGTTAGCGGTTCACTCGTTAGAATCTATGTAAATACTCCCACACAAGGTTGTGAAGAAGAGGAGTAATATAGATTCTAGCGAGGTTGTAATAAATAAACCAAAGTGTAAAGAATTTGTAATGTAATAAATCTATCTTAAACATTGCCGGCCACCTTGCAACATCAATTTTATTTGCAACTAGGTATTGGTAAATCGATTTCGATTCCAATCGAAAACCGATTTTATGTTACACGAGCCTGTTCTGCAAATCACAATATGTCAAATCACGGTGATTTGAAAAAATTAATGAAAGCTAAATCATTGCTTTTTTGAACTGCACGACTTATAGCGTTGGAAGTTGAAAGAAAATATTCTATTATAAATGGCAAAAACTTAAAATACAATAAAAACACAATATCAAGTCAGCTATTAGTAGTTTACTTTTGAAATCACGTGGTTTGAAATCACCGTGATTTTCAGAACAGGCCCGACAAAACCCGATTTTTTGTAATCGATCTTGCGTCTGCGATTTTATACTGAAATCGATTATTGGGCTATAAAAATCTATTTTTTATTATTATCAAAATTCTGGCAGTTTTTTAAGTATTAATGAAGGCAGATTAATCTGCTTTAGTAGCATACTACCTTACTTAATAAACTTGATATATCGCTTAATTTATGCAACGCTACATACTACATACATTTCAAAAACAAGCGTCGTTTTCATTATTATGCATATGTAACTTATTTGTTTTACGAAAAAAGGGTAAAAACTTAAAATTGTATAGTTTCTGAAAAAATGGTTAAGTAGTCATCACATAAATTAGCAACTTTTGTTTTACAAAATCTGAGTGAAGAAGATTAAAAGATTAAAGATTATTCATCTTTAATCCACAACTTTTTGTTGACATCAATGCAAATACAATATCGAAAATAGGACACTTACTGTCTCTAAAAATAAATAGTTACTGAGAAAAAATAGTACTTAAGTGTCCTATTTTGACAATGCCTGACGTTGAGAACTTTTGTTTTTGTTTGTTAATTTTTTATAAATTTTACTTGAATTTTTATGAATAAAGATTATTAATCAGAAATAATTCATAGTCAGGCTTAAGTTCAGTAATTTCAATTCTTATTGAATGAAATATTTTTATTAATTAATGTGAGTTTCTAGAGAAGAGAATAAAAATTAAACTTAGGCTTTAAGCTGGGGGAAATACCGATACTTTTCTGTGCAGCCACGCACTTCATCAGCACCCTAGTCTATCTACTTGGGTAGAGATTCTTATTAACATCAGCTATTTAGCTTAAATTTACAATGAAACGGAATATAAGAAACGATTCGTGTGTATACAATTGATTTACCTTTGGTAAACACATTTATAAGTATCACTATTAATTTTCTGTTTTTCCATTTTTTATTTATTTTTATTTATGTTAGCACAAAATTATATTACTCTACCTAAGTATGTTTATCTATTCTTGCTTATCTTTTACGATCATCACATTAATTATTTTTACTTATTCGATGTACCATCGGTACATGCATGTAAGTATTATTGTAGTGGTCTTATGTTACTTTGTTGTTGCATTCTACAGTTTTATTTTGGTTATTCCAGCATTCTGAAACTGTGATAGCCAAGTGAACAGTGATTGCCAAGTGAACATATTTTGTCACGTGCCCATGATGTATTAAGTGAGAAATTTTTTGGATTCTTTTAATTGAACTGTAGTGAATATTAATCAGAAATAATTCATTG
The DNA here is from genome assembly GCA_905220375.1 of Tachina fera. NCBI lineage: Eukaryota > Metazoa > Arthropoda > Insecta > Diptera > Tachinidae > Tachina > Tachina fera. The sequence continues at coordinate 75,999,958 of LR999965.1, read as the reverse complement.
TATAACATACAAGTTGAGTTTGTGTAATATTTATAAAGGAACAAAGCACTGTGAGCCCGTAAAAAGTTTCAGATATTTAAATTGTTTTAGTTGGTATTTCACCTAGCCCTTCCCGTGTTCCAATTTTCAGTGAATTACCAAACCAAATATTTTATATATCAAAAGAAATCTTAGCCATGAAATTTTAATGAACAAAACAATTTATTTTTAGAACCTACTTTTTGGGGACCAGATTGGAGGATGGCACTTTGTCGATGTGCTTCTTGTTTGACTGCGTACGAGACGGAACAAATTAAATACCTCTTGGACCCTGAAGATTCAGCTAAGAGTTACGAGGAACGAGGTATAAAGAAGCGTGGAAATGAGTCATCATATGAACAGGGTATCCGTGCGTTAGCTTCAATCGATAGAGTCCAAAAAATTGATGTCATTACCGAATACAACCGTTTGAAAGATAAACTTAAGGAATATTTGCAAACATTTGCAGCTAACAAAAAAGTAGTTACTGAAGAAGATATAAATCGTTTCTTCGCAGAAATGCGCAATGAGAAGAAAATTGAAGTTGGCGTCCCACATATGTGTCGTTAAAGCTATACATTTTGTGTTGCTACATATACAATTATAAAAAAGTAAATAAGTAGATTACGATTTTATTAACATAGCTGTCTACATAATAATAAAAATCAATATACATATACACAATGATAATAATCGGACGATCATACAATTAAAATGATTTTAATTCTTTACATACGACACATACATATGTACATCCCGTTTTTGTCAATATTTTGTCTCTAAAAACTTAATTTTTTAATGCATGTTGTTCTTGAGTCAATTTATTACATTTCAATAAAATTAAAATGTGTTTTGCTCAAATCTTTTGTTGACCATATTGTTTGGTTTGTCGAAGTAGTATCACCAGATCAATGGCAGTTATAACGCATGCACTTTAACTTGGTTATAGTAGGAGATAAAAACAACTGTTTTGATTATGTCAAGGCAATATCACCAGGACAACCCGGAGAAATAAAAAACACTCAGTTGGTTTGATTGGTTAATTGTTTTTACCTGCTTGATTGATATTAAACAAGCGCATAAATACTAACTAGTTTATTGCTAAGTTGCGATAATTTAAAATAAAACGCAAAACAGAATTTTAAAAACATTCTCGCCAGTTAAGACAACCAAACCTCTCAAATTCCCGTACATGTCGATATCCTGAAAAGAAAATGGCATTGACTAGCACATACCCAACGAAAACCCGTTGAAGACAACACAAGGTAAGCTATCGAATGGAATTCACACGGATGTCGATGAAAATTATGACCATCACACACCTGGTGCCGCCAAATCGGACAAATCCAGAATGGAATAAATTTATTATTACCCTATGCTCCTTGCAGGAACTATGGCAACTTATATATAAGCTAAATAAAAAAATGGAATAAACAAAATGAAAGTGATACTTACAAATGTATTTACCAAAGGTAAATCAATAATAGTATACACAATAATCATTTCTCATACTCCGTTTCATTAAAAAATTTACGTTAAATAGCTGATGTTAATAACAATCTCTACACAAGTAGATAGACTAGGGTGCTGATGAAGTGCCATTTTACCACTGGAGTATTATCCACACAGCTGGAAAATTGCCAAGATAAAAATGATTCCAAAGCCAGGCAAAGACCTTACCAAGGCTGAGTCATATAGGCCAATAAGTTTACGGTCAACAATATCAAAGCTCTTTGAAAAATTACTCCTGATAAAATTGTCCCCAATTCTAACTGCTAATGGGTGCATCCTGGACCATCAATTTGGTTTTAGAAGTCAGCATAGAACCATTGAACAAACTCTTGGATTGGTTCAACTTATAGGAAAAACTTTTGAAGAAAAGAAGTATTGCTCTGCACTGTTTATTGACGTTTCTCAGGCATTTGATAAAGGCATGAAGGCCTAATTTTAAAATTGAAGACTTACATACCAATAAACATTCTAAATCTTTAGGAAAGTTACATTGTTGCCGAAAGTTCACTGTTATGGAAGGAGACTTTATGAGTATGCCTTTAACTATCTCTTCCGGTGTGCCACAGGGGAGAATCCTGGGGCCAGTTTTGTATTTGATATTTACTTGCGATATGCCTGTGTGCAGTAATATACACACTTCTACATTTGCCGATGATACAGCCTGCCTTAGTATACACGAAAGCCCTCACGAAGCATCCCGATATCTTCAGGAACATATTACCCAGCTGGAACTATGGTTAAACTTATGTACAATAAAGGTAAACGAACAGAAGTGTGTTAAAAATTAAATTTTTTTTTTTAATTTTGGTAATTCTGTAACGTGCGTTGCTAAATTAGGCAATGCCATAAAAACTGAATTCGCAGCAATTTTAGCGTTTAATTCCATCGCTAAAATGTTTAAATTTTGTATTCTCTAACGCCAAATAAATAATTGTTGCTCTAGAAAACACTAAAATTTTAGCAACTAAGGGTCTTATGCAAAAAACCTTAACAATTTACTTAACAATGTTAAGTAAAGTTGTATTCCAAAAAAATTGTTACATCAAATTTCTAAAGTAGGTCCCCACGTTTGTTAAGACTACTTTAAGTTGATATTTTCAAAATGTGTATTTTGTGCCTCAAATATTTTTGTTAATATAGCACATATTGATTCATGTTACATTTGAAAATAAAGCTAGAATTGTTAGCTCTTAGCTTAGATTTACTATTTGTGTCATGCAATAGAAAACATCATCAAATTATCCAATTGATTCAAAATACATGGTAAAATCCATAAAAAATATTAAAATAAATACAATTGTATGAAAATGTTTTAGTGATATACATACAATCAAAACAAATCGAAAAAAGCTGGGTATTGAAATACTCATTTCATTAGAATAAAAGAAATTGTGATAATTCTATTATACTTCATAGAAATGTTTATCTGTTTTCCAACCATGTCAGAAGCTCATATTAAAGGTATTCATTTCAGTTTTTTTTCTCGTTGGAAAATTGGAAAAATGTAGTTTTTTACAACAAACACAGGAAAAAAATTCAAAAATTTTTAAAAAATTTTTTTCCCAGTTCTCGTTGTACCTTCATAGTGAACTAACGTCATAGCGGAATTTTTTTTTACATACATACTTAACAAAAAAAATCATATAAAAGAAAATATTCGTAATACATATTATTAACTTTGATAAATAAGCTTTAATTGCTTTGTTAATATTTTTTTGCATAGTCATAAATAACAAAAACAAAAAAACCGTAATAAAAAAAACAAACAAACAAAAGTGCCCTTGAGGAATACTCTATATGAGTACCTCAAAAACAAATAAATGTGAAGTGAGTTATAACGGCAGAAATGCCTATTTTACTGTGAGTTCTGATGCTCATAACGATAACAATAAAAATAAAAAACCTGATGACAGACTTACTGTGAGTTCGGAAGCTCTTAATAAAAATAAAAAATCTGATAATACACAAACAAACAACAAATCCACTTTTTCGACAGCGATCAACTTCGCTTTGTCCAATGCCTACTAGTGATTCTTTAACATTACAGTTGCCTAGTACTTCGTCAGTTAAGCCATTGAAATCATTCGCTTCGGGCTGTTCATCACCTAACCAAGTTATCACTACAGATAACAGTAGCTCAAAACCAAATGTACAAGTTTGAATGGACAGATATATAACCGTGGTAAAGCGTGGGTGAAGCCCGAATTCTTCTAAAATTTCATCTGTTCCAAAGATGTCTAGGGATAACAGCGCATCATCCATGAATCGCCAAAATCGTTTTTCATTATTGCAAGACGATAACGAGAAGACCGCTTCATCATCTCAGAAGTCTTTTAAGCCACCACCAATATATGTGAGGGAAAAAAATTCTAACTCGCTTCTAAAAAAACTACTGTGAAAATACTTTTCACGTAATTCCAATTAAAAGAGGTAATATTGATGAAACTAAAATCCAAATATACGATGAAAACAATTTTCGAAAAATTGTAAATGATTTTGAAAAAAATAAAACAAACTTTTACACATACCAACTTAAGAGTGCTAAAGGCCTACAGATAGTAATAAAGGGCATAGATTCATACGTTGAGCCCAAAGAAGTAAAATGTGCACTTCTAGACCAAGGATTTAAGGTAAAAAACGTTACTAATATAATTAACAGAGAAAAGGTCGCCCAACCACTATTTCGCATTGAACTGGAGCCGAATGACATACAATTGAAAAAAAATTAAACCCATCCAATTTATAGCGTAAAGTTTCTGTTACACCGAAAAATCACAGTTGAAGAGCCACGTAAGCGTTCAGGTCCTGTACAGTGCCATAATTGCCAAGAATATGGCCATACAAAAACTTACTGCAATTTACCTACAGTTTGTGTTATCTGCGGTGAATTGCATGGTACTGCTAGCTGCACTAAGCCAAAAGAACAAGCAGAAAAAAATGTAGTAATTGTGGAGGTAATCACACCGCTAACTATAGAGGATGCCCTGTATATTCTTTTGTTAAACAGACTATGAGTCAAAAACCTAAGTTAGCCCCAGCGCAACCATTAAACGCGTACTCCGCTTCTTTTGCTCCAGTGAGCCAACCAGTTACTTCACGTGTATCGTATGCCGATGCTGCTAAGGCTAGTTCTATTCCCACACAAAATGTTTCACCGCAAAACAATTCAGCGAATGCAAGCTCAGGCTTTAACTTTAGTCGCCTTGAAGCTACTATTGAGAATCTGGTGCTAACTATAAACAACTTTACAACAAATATGACTAGCATGATGCAAGAAATGCTGCAAATGCAGAACACACTGCTTCAAGCATTAGTTAACAAACCATGAACATGTTAAAAATATGTTTCTGGAACGCAAACGGCATTCGCCAGCATAAAAATGAACTTGAGCACTTCCTCGTGGAAAAAAATATTGATATAATGTTGGTCTCTGAGACTCATTTGACTTCAAGGAGCTTATTTAAAATAAATGGTTACACTCTATATGATTCAAAGGACCCGAGGGGCACAGATATAAGCAGATATGGCAGCACTGACGTATGTCAAAGGCCCATATCAGCTTTTAGTTAACCCCATATTTAAAAGAGTTATATTCTAGGTGGCATCCTGAAAAACAATGTGATAGAAGAAAAAAACTATACATTACCAAGAATTTTGCCAAAAAAATGTAAACAAACAAAATACAAATAAAATTTGTTGTGAAAAAAAATTTTGTTTTTATTAAAAAATTTAAATATATACATGAAATTGTAATTTTCAATTAATTTTTTCTGCTGAAATTGTTGGCTGAACATTGAAATGGTAAGTATAAGCTGAAAAACAAGATATTTATGTTTTAAACAAGTTTATTAACTTACAGGCACAAACGGATTTACATACAGCTGCACAATCGCTCCCAAATGTGTTTTTTGGCAATTCTTCCACCATGCACATTTTCCACAAAGGTAGGAATTCCGAAATATATAAAAAAATATGTATTAAGAAATATGTTTCTCAATTAGAAATTTTTTACATTTTTGATACATACCTTGCAACTGGGGATGGTAAGCAAAGTTACATGGATGCACTCATGTCTTTTGGAGACTTCGTTGCCGCAAAAGCGTCTAAAACGGCTGTAAGTATTAAAAAAAACCTGAAAGTATTAAAGTTTAATATTATAATATTGAATTGTTAATTTCTTTAGATATTTCTTTGGTTACCGTTTGGACAAAAAGTGACAAACCAATTTGTAGCCTTCTTTATATGGAGAACCACCGCAAGCGTCATGGAATAGCTGAAAATATAAATATAAAATCATTTAATAAAAAAATTTAATTTTAATTGACTATTTATTTCATCAGTTTCTTATTTTTTTATGTCTGCCGGCCAGACAATCATGGTGATGTGATGGTGTTTTTGGAAGCACTGTTTAAGGGTGGGTTTTCCAGCCAGACACATTATCTCTTGTAAAAAAACCCACGCACAGTATTTACAAAACACATTAATTATGTACATATGTACATATGTACAATGTACATACATAAACACATGCGAGTACGTATGGATGCTCCGGTCAAATTATGGTTGAGTGCAAATACTGTTTAACATACAAACATTGCATGCAAACAGTATCTGCACTCATTCAATATTTCACACACAAATATTTCATTGACACTTACCTTCTTGGATTCTTCAGGAACTGATAAGCTTCGCCACATTTGGTCAATCCTTTACAATGACACCAGCGCCTCCTAAAATACATACATATATATTTTAGTTTTGAGTTATAAGAATACAGAGCACATAATTTAGTTATGTATATATGTACGTGCGTGTGTGCCTGCCGGCCAGGCCACAAATACTGTTGAAGGGTTTGTTTTCTTTCTATACAGACAAATATAAGCACTTGGAAATTTCAAATATAATAAAATTTGTCTGTATGTTAAAAGAAAACATAACCACAAACAGCATTTGATAAAAACACAAAACACTATTGGAAACAATACATTTCTCGGTCTGCCGGCCACACCTTCATTGAGTGCCAATACTGTTTATGAAATATAATTATGTTCCAAACAGTATCTGGCAATTATTGAATAAATATTTTGTCACTTTTTAAAATTTGAAAAACTAACCTTTCGGGATTCTTCGGGAACCGATGGAGCTCCTCCACATCTGGGCAGCCTTTTATGTACTTGCGACTCCTGTAAAAATTAATGGGAACTATTGTTTATTAAATAAAATCTATAAAATAAGTACTTACATGTTTATTTTCCTTGGAATTTGCTTTGTAAAGGAGCTGCAAAAGAAATTTATAATTAAGAAAAGTAAGACAAATATAAACAAAACGACTTACCTCTTTGAAAAACTCCAACACAATGGCTGCTGCCATAAAATTTGCGGTGGAATGCAGGATTGCATTTATGAAAAGGCGCCAATTTGTGCATTTTTTCTATAAATTTGCGCCTTTTTGTGAATGCAATCCTAAAATTTAATTGAAAATAAAGTAATTTATTTTTTGACATTTAACTTGTTAAAATAACAAAGACAGGCATATTCAAAACAATATCATTCTGTCCTTTAATAAAAATGGGGTTAATGGTATTGCCATTTTGTGATGCCATTCGTCAATTTTTCGGAAAAATTACGTGGCCGAATTTCCTGTGTCCAATCTGCCTAACCTGTGCCGAGGGGGAGAGCATGCGGTGGGTCAGCAATTCTAATTAAGTCAAGACTCAAACACTATGTCCTTGATAACATTTGTGAAGAACATCTACAAGCAACAAATATTTGTGTCGAAAATTTTGTTACAAATTTCGTGATATCATCAATTTACTCCCCTCCCAGATTCGCAATTACTGAGGATCAATTCGAGGAATTCTACAAATCTCTTGGCCCTTGTTTTGTAGCAGCTGGGGACTACAATGCAAAACATACGTTCTGGGGTTCGCGTCTTATTACACCTAGAGGTCGGGCATTGTTCAACACAATTTCAAAAATGGGCTTGGACGTCATTTCAAGTGGGGAGCCCACTTACTGGCCTACGGACATACAAAAAATTCCGGATGTTATAGATTTTGGAGTAATGAAATTTATCGTTAGGGAATTAATTCAAGTTGAAGCTTCTGTAGATCTCTCCTCCGATCACTCTCCCACGATTGTTACAATTTGTAGCCCACTAAGAAGTGACTTCCCTGTACCATACGTAAAGATGATCAACCGTGTTAATTGGCTGGGGTTCAAAAAATACCTCAGTAGCCATTGTACGGAAAATATTAACCTAAGAACACCAGGTGATATTGAATCTAACATTGAAAATCTTAACGAAAATATGAAACAGGCATGCCACTACTTCCCATCCGCAGACTGGGTTTAATAGAATTTATTCTACAGACATAGAACGTCTTTTACGTGAAAAAAGGACAGCTAGAAGGGAATGGCAACAGCACAGATCACCCCAAAATAAAATTAGATTTAAAGAGTGCACTAGACGACTCCAAGAGCTGCTGGCATATGAAAAAACTGTATGTCTTAAAAATTATCTGGAAAATCTTGATGCCACACCTGCATCTAATTACTCCTTGTGGCGAACTGCTAGAAAGCTTAAACACCCGTTGAATATAGACCACCTCTGCGCACTTCTACCGGAGGTTGGGCCAGAAGCGATACTGAAAAAGGTAACATATTTGTTGAGCATTTAAAATCCGTATTTACCCCAAATACATGTACTGGTGTTGTTGATTTACCGAGTGTGGTTGCGCTACCCCCTCGACCCATACAATTTAAGACGCGTGATGTTCAGAAACTAATTGCTGAACTCAACCCGAAGAAAGCTCCAGGTATTGATGCAATAAGTAACAATATGCTGAAAAACTTGCCCCATATTGCAATTAGAATCCTGTTATTTATTTTTAACGCCATTTTACGACTGGAGTATTATCCACAAAGCTGGAAGCTTGCGAAGGTCAAAATGATTCCAAAGCCGGGCAAAGACCTTACCAAGGCTGAGTCATACAGGCCAATAAGTCTGCTATCAACAATGTCAAAACTCTTCGAAAAGCTGCTCATGACAAAATTGTCCCCAATTTTAACTGATAGTGGGTGCATCCCAGACCATCAATTTGGTTTTAGAAGTCAGCATAGCACCATTGAACAAACTCATAGAATGGTGCAATTTATAAGAAGAACTTTTGAAGAAAAAATGTATTGTTCTGCCCTGTTTATTGACGTTTCTCAGGCCTTTGATAAAGTGTGGGATGAAGGCCTTATTTTAAAATTAAAATCATATTTACCAATAAATTTTCTGAATTTATTAGAAAGCTACATAACTACCTGAAAGTTTACTATTGTGGAAGGAGAATTTATGAGTCTGCCCCAATCTATATCATCCGGTGTGCCACAGGGGAGCATACTGGGGCCAGTTTTGTATTTGATTTATACTTGTGATATGCCTGTGAGCAGCAATATCCATACATCTACGTTTGCCGATGATACAGCCTGCCTTAGTATGCACAAAAACCCGCACGAGGCGTCCCGATATCTTCAAGAACATATTACACAGTTAGAAATCTGGTTGAACTTATGGAGAATTAAAGTCAATGAACAAAAGTGTGTCCATACAACGTTTACCCTAAGAAGAGATACTTGTTCCCCCATTCGAATCAACAATCAAAATATTCCTCAGCATTCCCAAGCGAAATACCTTGGTATACACCTTGATCGAAGGCTTACATGGAAACATCATATTGACTTTAAGCTAACTCAGATGAAACTCAAGTTATCTCAAATTCATTGGTTGATTGGCAGAAATTCAACACTTAGTCTGGACTGCAAACTTTTAATATACAAGTCGCTTTTGAAGCCAATATGGCGTTACGGTATCCAGTTATGGGGCACTGCTTCAGCTTCCAATGTAGAGAGAATTCAACGAAGACAAAACAAAATTTTAAGGTTAATAACATCTGCTCCATGGTATATTAAGAATTCAAATTTGCATCGTGATTTAAAAATGCCACTAGTGACTGAAGAAATTGCAAGATACGCAGGCAAATACTTAACAAAACTCGAGTCACATCCTAATCCGCTTGCTCGTAATATTTTGAATTTTAATGGTCACATCCGCCTAAAAAAGAGGGACACAAGGGCTCTTATACTCAACACTCTAGATGGGAATGCTTGAAAATACATTTAATTTTCCTTTTTGATTATCACTACTTTGTATTATTTAAATTATCACTAAGTTTTGGCCGACACTGTTCGGGCTAAATAATTATATTTTAGCTTTAAGATTTGATCACTTATTGTTAGTTCATTTTCTCCACTATGGTGTTTCCCGAGACGGCGTAGCCTAGTAATGATTTTCTGCCTTGCAAAGTTTTCATGTTTTCTTGCCAATAATGTGTTCTTACACTGCCGGCCTTCGGCCGGTCTTAATGATTTTCTCCACCATGGTGTTTACCGAGACGGATCAGACTAGTAATGATTTTCTGGATTACAAAGTTCGTTGAAAAACACCGTATAATCACAATATTGTACTAGAATTTCAGAGACCTATAACTCGGAAACTAAGCCTCGCCGCCAATATTTTTATTTAACTTTTTTTTAAGTTCTCGTGGTACCTTCATAGCGAACAGTCGATTACCGGAATGTTTTCTTACATACCAAAAAAACAATTAATTATAAAAAAAATATTCGTAGTACATATTATTCGTTTTAGGTACATACTGACTTTAATAAATAAGCTTTATTGCTTTGATAATATGTATTTTTTACATAGTGGAAATAACAAATACAAAAAAAACGCAAAAAAAATAAACAGTGACATTGAGGAATACTCTATACGAGTACCTCAAAAACAGACAAACAATCATAAATTACAAAAACAAAAAAACCGTAAACAAAAAACACAAAAAGTGCCCTTGAGGAAACTCTATATGAGTGCTTCAAATACAAAAAATTATGAAGTGAGTTCTAACCGCAGAAATGCCTATTTTACTGTGAGTTCTGAAGCTCTTAATGAAAAAAATAGTAATAATAAATCTAATGAAAGTGTTTTTTAACGGCAATGCCAATTTTTCGTCAGCGATCAACTTCGCTTTGTCCAATGCCAAATAGTGATTCATTAACATTACAATTGCCTAGTACTTCTTCATATAAGTCGGTAATATCATCCCCTTCAGGCTCGTATTCATCACTTAACAAAGTTATCACTACAGATAACAGTAGCTCAAAACCCAAGGTGCAAGTTGGTATGGACAGATATATAACCGTGGTAAAGCGTGGGCGAAGCCCGAATTCTTCAAAAATTTCATCCGCTCCAAAGATGTCTAGGGATAACAGCGCATCCTCAACTAATCGCCAAAACTGTTTTAAAATTTTGCAAGATGAGAGCGACAAACCCGATGTATCGTCGAATAAAACATCCAAGCCGCCACCAATCTACTTGAGAGAGCAAAATTCAAATGCCCTTATTAAAAAATTAGTAGTTGTTAATTGGGAGCGCAAACAGCGGAGCCACAAACCATTTTATGGACAAGCATTCTAGCAAAGACGCAAACCCAAATCAAATATTTAACAATGTTTTATTTCAGACACAAACCTTTTGTATATTCACAGTAGATGGCGCTGTTGGTTGCTATCAACAGCTTTTTCAATGTTTTCACCGTAAATGGTTCTGGTTATTACTATCAACAGCTTTTTCAATGTTTTCACCGTAAATGGTTCTGGTTATTATTTCTTTATTACATGGTGGGGCACTGTTTCTTATTTCTCAAGACATATGGCATTGTTGGTTTTTTTAAATATTAGAAAATATCCGTGGTGAACATGTTTTTATGTTTTCACCACAGATAGCGTTTGATATTGTCATAAATGTTAGGGGTGAATTAATTTCGCTGTGGTTGTTTTTTAGCTCAGACGTAAGTGCTAATAAGAATATTCAGGCATAACCTTTTGCATTTTGAGCGTAAAGGCCGCTGTTTCTTGTTTGATTTTGTATGAAATATTAAACAATATCAGTTGTCAACAGAAGCAGAGGATAGATAATTTTTTCTCAGAGATAAGCGTATTTGCTGTATATTAAACGTTATTGCGAGACATTCTTCTCATTATTGTAACAAGTGTACTTTACATAATTTCAAAATTAAAATTTGTTTAAACGCTAGAAGTAAATAAATAAATAAAAATAAGTATAAAATGAACACATTAAGCAGCAGCCCAATTTTAATATCATTGAACGGCTCACAAATGTCGCTAGATGAGTTTGTGAGATTGTTCTCCGGCAATCGGGAAAAGATGAGCGTTGTCAGCCGGAAAGAGGTATCCGTAAGCCCTCTGTCAATAGAGTTTTCGGACGACGATTTGCCACCTAATGTATCCATTAGAGAAATTTTTGAGAACGAGGTAGATGAATATCATGAAATTCCAAACAACCAAATGGCATACTTCAAGAATGGAGATTTTCACAAGGAAGAGTTTATGCTGGATGAAGAGGACGATGCTTTCTTGGCAGCATTTGATTATATGCCAAAAGATGAGGATAAAGATGACATAACCAAAATTTTCATGCAAGACGAAGAGGGGGATGCGTTGTTGGCGGACTTAAATTTAATATTTTGAAAACAAATGATATGTATAATTAAATTTGTTAAACATAAATTTAAATGAATATTTTAAAATGTAAAAAATGTGTAAATAAATTTTTGAATCATCAAATTAAATAAGTATTTTAAAACTTCTAATGGTCCTCTAGTTGCAAGTGTTTATGTTAGCGTCCTTTATTGAAATTTTTTTCCTAATGTGATCATTTTCAAAAGCAACAAGTAAGTTACATACTCGTACATTGTGTGTGTGTGTGACACTATGTATATCTGTTTAACTAGGAAGCATACACACGTACACACCCCAGCCGTGAATATTTCATTACATGCGTTGCAATACTGATTAAAAAACATTTTGGAATGCGTGTGCCTTATTAATTATAAATTATTTTGGAGTATAGTTTTTAAAGTAAAGTATGTACATACATATGAATGTATAGTTAGAATGTCAATAAAGTCATAATATGCATATTTTATGGTTAAGTATTTTAGAAGAATATGACTACTAAAGTGAAAATGTGCGTTTTTTTTCGTTAAAAATTTAATTGAGTGTGTATCAGTTTGATAAGAAAAATAAGAATCGTTTTAGGAATTGTAATAATGAACTTGTCATGGGAAAATCAATAATGTTTAAAAATTCTAATCTTGCAGTTGTCAACAGAAGTAGAGGATAGAAATTGTTTTCTCAGAGATAAGCGTATGATATGTAACTGGCATTATCCGTTGAATATTAATAGCATGATTTTGTCGCTTGTTTAAGTTTATATCTGTGTTTGTGTACATACCATATACATATAAATAAATGATTGAACAAAATTTTTTTATAATTTTAATCTACATATTTATTTAAAAACATATCGTAAATATATGTTGCGACAATGTAAGAATAGAAAAATAAAATATATTTTTTAGTTATTTTCTTGATAAAGTAAATATGCATTTCTTAAGGCGCAAACTCCATAATTGTGATAGCTGCAGTAAAAATATTCCGGATATTTAAGTTGTATTTGCTTAAAGTTGATGCAGCCAAAATCCTCGAATTCGAAGTAGTTTTTCAAACCATTTCTTCTTTTCCACACCCTTAACATAGATTGAATAATGTTTTAAATTGGATTTTAAAAATTTTACAACACTTAAATGATATTGATCCGTCATTCCAATTCAGATGATGAAAGTTTCTTGTTAGCCAATTCGCTTCTCTTTGTTTTGCTATTGATAATCTTTTGAAGTTAAACGGTGGTTTAATAATAAAATTTATGTGCTCCTTATTGTTAAAAACAATTGCTATTTCTTTTGCAATGAAGATGTTTGAATTAGATTTAAATCCTTGCATGTCGATGAAAACTTTATCCCCAAACATCTTATTTTATTATTTTTTATTCACATTATCTTACGAACTTGACCTTTTAAGGGTATATATTCTATTATGCGGTCGTGGATGAGTATGCAGAAAGCTGATGTATCCGTAGGTATATTGGAGTCTGTTTCAATTTTTATATCTGTTTCAATTTTTATATCAACAGTACCGTTAGAGAGGGCTTCGTTTTGGTGACTGACATCTACTACTACTATCGGCACACTATTTTTAAATTCTTGAGCAGTTAGAATCGGTTGTGATTCTCTCATGTAGTAGCTTTGTTGAAACCGTAGATACATATCATATAGAATGGCATACCGATCATTTTTAAATTTTATATTTAGATCATCATATGGGTACGATTCGGAATTTAAATGTACTTTTAAATTGTTTAAATTACAATGAACAAACTTATTTTCTTGTTGAAAAGCAATCAACACAAAACGGGGTCGTTCTCTATTTACAGCCAATTTAACATTTATATATATATGTAGCTAGTTCCTGTATGTAGTTGAGGATTAATGTGACAATCCCAACTGCGAAATGCCATTGGTATTGAAGCACCACTGTTAATAATTTTAATCATATTCAATTTGCTCAGATCGGATAATTGTACATGCGGAATTCTCCATGAGATGTTTGAGATACTAATTTTTGGTTTGTCAGTAGCAACAGTTAAGTATACGAGTTTTTCATCGTTCTTACTACGTAAGAGAACCAATTCATGTTTACCGCTGAGTATAATTTTATTATAGTCTTCAGCGAAACCTAAAAATAGTTTCAGTGGTACATAGAAATTAAAGTGTCCATTTGAAATATCCAAATCATCGAGTTTGTTCCATCCTGCATTGTAAAACCCAACACTCTCTGTTAGTGATAAGGAAACAAAATTTTTTAGGCTGCTTGTAATCGCTAAATGTCTTATATGATCAATTTCTATGCCATTAAGTTCATATCGAATTTCGTCAAAGAGATGTGCCACAAAGTTATTTTTTAATTTTAGATTTAAAAACGAAGATATTGTGCTGTCATTATCATATACAATACTTCCCTCAACATATACATATGTAGCTTTCGCTGGGTAGCACATATAAGTCTTGATTTTGTATTGAAATTCGAATCTCATCGTTATTGTTGAAGGATTGTAGGTATGGTGTATATGTGTGATAGTCCTTTTTAATTATACTCTCGTCTGATTGAGGTTTTTCTAGAACATCTAGCATGTAATTCATTTCTTTGTCAAGTTTAAGTTGAGGGACTTCAAAAATTTTTTATTTTCTTGCGTCAAATGTTTTTTGTGTAATGATCGCTTTAATTGTGGTTTGGTTTGCAATAGTGTTTTATGAGTGTATCCAATTTTATCCTTAGATTGTTTGACGTTGTATATTATCATTATTTGCTAGATCTCAAATGTATTCGTGTTGTAATTTTCTCTCCTCGAAAATAAATTAAATCAATAAAATTATTGTTATAATCATCTACATTGGGAATGCTATTATATGAAAGAAAATCAGTTAGAGCACATTCATATTCACCGTCCAAACGAATAGGAGGAAAGTAATTAGCAGATAACTCAGATGAGTTTGAGCTAAGAGTAAGTGTTATTGACATTATGATTGTCTGATTACAAGTAAGTGAAATTAAACACAGCACTTTGTATAAAAAGGAAGTTTATATTTTATTTAAATATATTAGATACAAAATATAGACTTATATATACACTTAACTACAATATTTCATTTTTATTGATCCAAGAATTATGTTGATTGGTAAATCCTAACCATTTAACATATGCCTTCCCGCCTTTAGTTTTAAGAACTTTTTCAACTAGATATGTATTTGGATATCTGGTTTTTAAAAGTTCTTCACCATAGAATCCACATTTAATAGGGTTACCACTATAGTCTTCTAATATGTATGTAGCTGGATGTGTATTTTGAACTCTTTTAATCGTAAAAATTTCTGTGGTCCAATTTGGTGTATATCCTTTTTCAAAAACATGTTTATATTTACTTATGCGCACATGATCTCCCACATTGAATTTTGATAATTTGAATAGTTTTAAGCGGTTATATACAGTGTTTAATAATTTTTTCTCATTTTTATAGTTAATTTGAATCGGTGGCATTTTGATGGTGCGATGAATTTTTTTATTATATGTATTAATCAAGTCTTTGTAAATGTCGAGCCAGTTATAAGACCCATTAAAGCTAAACTCTTTCCACATCATTCCTTTTAATGTTCTGTTAAATCGTTCTACTATTGATGCTTTTATTCTGCTATATGTTGAGTAGTGATTAATGTTGTATTTATTCATCAATTTTCCAAAGTGTTTATTGAAAAACTCTTTACCATCGTCTGTTTGCAAGTTTTTTGGTATTCGTCCCAGTTGAAAAATATTCTGCATAGCCTGGCTTGTTTCCAATGCAGTCTTTCTTTTCAAGGGTAATGCCCAAGCAAATTTTGACAATGTATCAATTACAGTCAGCAAAAATCGATAATCTCTATTGTCTGTAGAATAGTTCCCCATTTCAACTAAATCAGCTTGCCAAAGATCATCTATTCCTTTCATAACAACTCTTCGACGTGGAAAATGTTTTCGTGCTTGCTTATGTAGTTCATTTATTAAATTTCTGTTTGAATTCATTATTTAACGTATTTAGAATTTGACGGGATAAGTTGAGTTCAGTGCGAGTTCATTTAAGTACTGTTCACCATCATATTTCTTATATACCCATAGATTAACTCATTTATCTTTCTAATTTCTTTCTGACTTAAAATTATATTGATTTCATCTCGTACCTCTTCAATTTGACTTTGCAGAAACAATTTATTAACAACGTCGTTTTCCTCCAAAGCTTTTGCCACATTTTTTATTCTTTTGTTTTGAACGTCAATGCTATTAGTTGTATCCATAACGAAGCCCAGCAGCTTAGGAACATTTTTCACAAAAACTGTGCCACTTGTATCATTAAGATAGTGCCCAAACTTATCGATGGACATGATTTATGTAGATAAATATTATTCTATAATTTTTGCTTCATATAATTAATTCTTCGATAATTGAGACAATTTCGTTATTGTGATTAGTATGACCTGCAGCTTGTGATGCCAGCAATAGCCTAAGGCGATCTACTAACTCATTAGGATCATCCCAGTATATATAGTTAGCTTTGTATGGGTTTAGTTTCATCAAACCCTTACCCTTGTAAGGACTTTTTATTGCATGTAGTGATGACGAAGTTGATGAGTTTTTTTCACTTTCTTTCTTAAACAATTTACTGATAATATGCTTATATTTATATGCTCTCGTTCCTTTGATTTGTCCATCAGGTCTATAATCTCTTTTGTATGCATTTGTGCTCACTAAAATTTTCTTATAGATATCTAATTCATGTTTATCATAATATTTTGGTGTTTTGTGAAACAGTAAAGAAAATAAACCTGGTGTAAAAGCCCATATTTGATTTCCAATCGCTATTTTATCTTCAGTAAGTTTAATACTACTATTGCCAAACTTCCATTCATTATTAAAACCTTTATGTGGACCGTATAGAGTGTCTAATTCATTGCTGCTTTCCAAGAGTGCTAGGTCAGTATAACTCTTATTATTATCTGAATTGTCTAGAGTTTCTGATTGAGAGTAAAAATCATCGTTGTCATCATCATCATCAACTGGGACGAATACCAAAAAACTTGCAAACAGACGATGGTAAAGAGTTTTTCAATAAACACTTTGGAAAATTGATGAATAAATACAACATTAATCACTACTCAACATATAGCAGAATAAAAGCATCAATAGTAGAACGATTTAACAGAACATTAAAAGGAATGATGTGGAAAGAGTTTAGCTTTAATGGGTCTTATAACTGGCTCGACATTTACAAAGACTTGATTAATACATATAATAAAAAAATTCATCGCACCATCAAAATGCCACCGATTCAAATTAACTATAAAAATGAGAAAAAATTATTAAACACTGTATATAACCGCTTAAAACTATTCAAATTATCAAAATTCAATGTGGGAGATCATGTGCGCATAAGTAAATATAAACATGTTTTTGAAAAAGGATATACACCAAATTGGACCACAGAAATTTTTACGATTAAAAGAGTTCAAAATACACATCCAGCTACATACATATTAGA
The DNA here is from genome assembly GCA_905220375.1 of Tachina fera. NCBI lineage: Eukaryota > Metazoa > Arthropoda > Insecta > Diptera > Tachinidae > Tachina > Tachina fera. Next base: position 75,982,337 of record LR999965.1, on the reverse strand, counting down.
AGACTATAGTGGTAACCCTATTAAATGTGGATTCTATGGTGAAGAACTTTCAAAAACCAGATATCCAAATACATATCTAGTTGAAAAAGTTCTTAAAACTAAAGGCGGGAAGGCATATGTTAAATGGTTAGGATTTACCAATCAACATAATTCTTGGATCAATAAAAATGAAATATTGTAGTTAAGTGTATATATAAGTCTATATTTTGTATCTAATATATTTAAATAAAATATAAACTTCCTTTTTATACAAAGTGCTGTGTTTAATTTCACTTACTTGTAATCAGACAATCATAATGTCAATAACACTTACTCTTAGCTCAAACTCATCTGAGTTATCTGCTAATTACTTTCCTCCTATTCGTTTGGACGGTGAATATGAATGTGCTCTAACTGATTTTCATTCATATAATAGCATTCCCAATGTAGATGATTATAACAATATATTTCATATTGGTGAACATGTAATTAAAATACCAATAGGATCTTATGAATTGAATGATATAGTTGATTATATTAAACATAACTATAAGCAGTATTGTCCGGAAAATAAAATTGATATAGAAGCTAATAACAATACAATGCAAGTTAGAGTTAAAAGCTCTAAGGATCCCATATACTTTAACAAAGATAACACAATTGGAAAACTTTTTGGATTCAATAAGAAAATTCTAGCTCCTAACCAAGACCATTACTCAGATCTACCAGTCAATATTTTCATCGTGAATATCTTGCGTGTTGAATGCAGTATAGTGGTTAACACATATACGAATAACTCACAAGCACACACATTACATGAATTTGCGATCAATGTCCCCCCAGGGTATAAAATTGTTCAGATTCCTCGAAATCTTATCTATTTGCCAGTTAACTGCCGGGAGATAAGTTCCCTTACTCTACGCATAGTTGATCAGAACGGTGATTTAATTAATTTCCGAGGAGAGGAAATTACAACACGAATACATTTGAGATCTAGCAAATAATGATAATATACAACGTTAAGCAATCTAAGAATAAAATTGGATACACTCATAAAACACTATTGCAAACCAAACCACAATTAAAGAGATCATTACACAAAAAATATTCGACGCAAGAAAATAAAAAATTTTTAAAGTCTCTCAATTTAAAGTTGACAAAGAAATGAGTTACATACTAGATGTTCTAGAAAAACCTCAATCAGACGAGAGTATAATTAAAAAGGACTATCACACATATACACCATACCTACAATCCTTCAACAATAACGATGAGATTCGAATTTCAATACAAAATCAAGACTTATATGTGCTACCCAGCGAAAGCTACATATGTATATGTTGAGGGAAGTATTGTAAATGATAATGACAGCAAAATATCTTCGTTTTTAAATCTAAAATTAAAAAATAACTTTGTGGCACATCTCTTTGACGAAATTCGATATGAACTTAATGGCATAGAAATTGATCATACAAGACATTTAGCGATTACAAGCAGCCTAAAAAATTTTGTTTCCTTATCACCAACAGAAAGTGTTGGCTTGTACAATGCAGGATGGAACAAACTCGATGATTTGGATATTTCAAATGGACACTTTAATTTCTATGTACCACTGAAACTATTTTTAGGTTTCGCTGAAGACTATAATAAATTATACTCAGCGGTAAACATGAATTGGTTCTCTTACGTAGTAAGAACGATGAAAAACTCGTATACTTAACTGTTGCTACTGACAAACCAAAAATTAGTATCTCAAACATCTCATGGAGAATTCCGCATGTACAATTATCCGATCTGAGCAAATTGAATATGATTAAAATTATTAACAGTGGTGCTTCTATACCAATAGCATTTCGCAGTTGGGATTGTCACATTAATCCTCAACTAAATACAGGAACTAGCTACATATATATATAAATGTTAAATTGGCTGTAAATAGAGAACGACCCCGTTTTGTGTTGATTGCTTTTCAACAAGAAAATAAGTTTGTTCATTGTAATTTAAACAATTTAAAAGTACATTTAAATTCCGAATCGTACCCATATGATGATCTAAATATAAAATTTAAAAATGATCGGTATGCCATTCTATATGATATGTATCTACGGTTTCAACAAAGCTACTACATGAGAGAATCACAACCGATTCTAACTGCTCAAGAATTTAAAAATAGTGTGCCGATAGTAGTAGTAGATGTCAGTCACCAAAACGAAGCCCTCTCTAACGGTACTGTTGATATAAAAATTGAAATTGAAACAGATTCCAATATACCTACGGATACATCAGCTTTCTGCATACTCATCCACGACCGCATAATAGAATATATACCCTTAAAAGGTCAAGTTCGTAAGATAATGTGAATAAAAAATAATAAAATAAGATGTTTGGGGATAAAGTTTTCATCGACATGCAAGGATTTAAATCTAATTCAAACATCTTCATTGCAAAAGAAATAGCAATTGTTTTTAACAATAAGGAGCACATAAATTTTATTATTAAACCACCGTTTAACTTCAAAAGATTATCAATAGCAAAACAAAGAGAAGCGAATTGGCTAACAAGAAACTTTCATCATCTGAATTGGAATGATCAATATCATTTAAGAGTGTTGTAAAATTTTTAAAATCCAATTTAAAACATTATTCAATCTATGTTAAGGGTGTGGAAAAGAAGAAATGGTTTGAAAAACTACTTCGAATTCGAGGATTTTGGCTGCATCAACTTTAAGCAAATACAACTTAAATATCCGGAATATTTTTACTGCAGCTATCACAATTATGGAGTTTGCGCCTTAAGAAATGCATATTTACTTTATCAAGAAAATAACTAAAAAATATATTTTATTTTTCTATTCTTACATTGTCACAACATATATTTACGATATGTTTTTAAATAAATATGTAGATTAAAATTATAAAAAAATTTTGTTCAATCATTTATTTATATGTATATGGTATGTACACAAACACAGAGATAAACTTAAACAAGCGACAAAATCATGCTATTAATATTCAACGGATAATGCCAGTTACATATCATACGCTTATCTCTGAGAAAACAATTTCTATCCTCTACTTCTGTTGACAACTGCAAGATTAGAATTTTTAAACATTATTGATTTTCCCATGACAAGTTCATTATTACAATTCCTAAAACGTTTCTTATTTTTCTTATCAAACTGATACACACTCAATTAAATTTTTAACGAAAAAAACGCACATTTTCACTTTAGTAGTCATATTCTTCTAAAATACTTAACCATAAAATATGCATATTATGACTTTATTGACATTCTAACTATACATTCATATGTATGTACATACTTTACTTTAAAAACTATACTCCAAAATAATTTATAATCAATAAGGCACACGCATTCCAAAATATTTTTTAATCAGTATTGCAACGCATGTAATGAAATATTCACGGCTGGGGTGTGTACGTGTGTATGCTTCCTAGTTAAACAGATATACATAGTCTCACACACACACAATGTACGAGTATGTAACTTACTTGTTGCTTTTGAAAATGATCACATTAGGAAAAAATTTCAATAAAGGACGCTAACATAAACACTTGCAACTAGAGGGCCATTAGAAGTTTTAAAATACTTATTTAATTTGATGATTCAAAAATTGAAAATTTTGGTTATGTCATCTTTATTCTCATCTTTTGGCATATAATCAAATGCTGCCAAGAAAGCATCGTCCTCTTCATCCAGCATAAACTCTTCCTTGTGAAAATCTCCATTCTTGAAGTATGCCATTTGGTTGTTTGGAATTTCATGATATTCATCTACCACGTTCTCAAAAATGTCTCTAATGGATACATTAGGAGGCAAATCGTCGTCCGAAAACTCTATTGACAGAGGGCTTACGGATACCTCTTTCCGGCTGACAACGCTCATCTCTTCCCGATTGCCGGAGAACAATCTCACAAACTCATCTAGCGACATTTGTGAGCCGTTCAATGATATTAAAATTGGGCTGCTGCTTAATGTGTTCATTTTATACTTATTTTTATTTATTTATTTACTTCTAGCGTTTAAACAAATTTTAATTTTGAAATTATGTAAAGTACACTTGTTACAATAATGAGAAGAATGTCTCGCAATAACGTTTAATATACAGAAAATACCGTTATCTCTGAGAAAAAATTATCTATCCTCTGCTTCTGTTGACAACTGATATTGTTTAATATTTCATACAAAATCAAACAAGACACAGCGGCCTTTACGCTCAAAATGCAAAAGGTTATGCCTGAATATTCTTATTAGCACTTACGTCTGAGCTAAAAAACAACCACAGCGAAATTAATTCACCCCTAACATTTATGACAATATCAAACGCTATCTGTGGTGAAAACATAAAAACATGTTCACCACGGATATTTTCTAATATTTAAAAGAACCAACAATGCCATATGTCTTGAGAAATAAGAAACAGTGCCCCACCATGTAATGAAGAAATAATAACCAGAACCATTTACGGTGAAAAAGCTGTTGATAGTAATAACCAGAACCATTTACGGTGAAAACATTGAAAAAGTTGTTGATAGCAACCAACAGCGCCATCTACTGTGAATATACAAAAGGGTTGTGTCTGAAATAAAACATGGTTAAATATTTGATTTGGGTTTGTGTCTTTGCTAGAATGCCTGTAAATAAAATGGTTTGTGGCTCCGCTGTTTGCGCTCCCAATTAACAACTACTAAAATTAATTTCGGTCATTGGTGAAAATAAATTCCACATTGTCCCAATAAAACGTGGCAACATCGATGAAACGAAAATTCAAATTTATGACGAAAAGGATTTCCGCAAAATCGTTTTTGAATTTGAAATAAATAAAACAAGCTTCTACACATACCAGCTTAAGAGCGCTAAAGGCATGCAGATCGTATTGAAGGGCATAGATTCTTATGTTGTCCCTGAAGAAATAAAAGATGCACTCGTCCTCCAAGGATTTAAGGTAAAGAATGTATCTAACATAATGAACAGAGAAAAGGTACCCCAACACCTATTTCGTGTTGAACTGGAGCCGAATGATGTACAGTTGAAACAAAACGAAACTCATCCTATTTATAGCCTAAAATACCTTTTATACAGTTGAAGAGCCACATACGCGTTCAGGTCCCGTATAGTGTCATAATTGCCAAGAATATGGCCATACAAAAGCTTACTGCAATTTACATACAGTGTGTGTTATCTGCGGTGAATTGCACGGTACTGCTAGTTGTCCTAAACCAAAAGATCAAGCGGAAAAAAATCCAATAATTGGGGTGTAATCACACCGCTAACTACAGAGGATGTCCTGTGTACTCTTTCGTCAAGCAGGGTATGGTGCAAAAACCTAAATTAGCTCCAGCTCAACCATTACACGCGTACTCCGCCACTTTTGCTCAAGTAAGCCAACCAGTTACTTCGCGTGTATCGTATGCCGATGCTGCTAAGGCTAGTTCTATTCCCACAGAAAATGTTTCACCGCCAAATAAGTCAACGAATGTAAATTCAAGCTTTAACTTTAGTCGCCTTGAAGCTACTATTGAGAATCTGGTGCTGACTATAAACAACTTTACAACAAATATGACTAGCATGATGCAAGAAATGCTGAGAATGCAGAATACTCTGCTTCAAGCATTAATTAACAAGCCATGAACACGTTAAAAATATGTTTCTGGAACGCAAACGGCATCCGCCAACATAAAAATGAACTTGAGCACTTCCTTACGGAAAAAAATATTGATATAATGTTGGTCTCTGAGACTCATTTGACTTCTAGAAGCCTCTTTAAAATGAATGGCCACACTTTATATGATACAAAGGACCCTAGAGGGAGAGCATGCGGTGGATCAGCAATTCTAATAAAGTCAAGACTCAAGCACTATATTCTTGACAACATTTGTGAAGAACATCTACAAGCAACAAATATCTGCATTGAAAATTTTTGTAAAATTTTCGTGATATCTTCAATTTACTCCCCTCCCAGATTTTCAATTACTGAAGACCAATACGAGAAATTCTACAAATCTCTTGGACCTTGTTTCGTAGCAGCTGGCGACTACAATGCTAAGCATACGTTCAGGAGTTCGCGTCTTATTACGCCTAGAGGTAGGGCGTTGTTCAACACAATTTCAGAAATGGGCTTGGATGTTATTTCGAGTGGGGAACCTACTTACTGGCCTACTGACGTACGAAAAATTCCACATGTTATAGATTTCGGCGTCATAAAAAGTATTTCTAGGGAATTAATTCACTTTGAAGCTTCCCTAGATCTCTCGTCTGATCACTCTCCCACGATCGTTACAATCTGTAGCCCACTAAGAAGCGCTTTACCTCAACCATATCTCAAGATGATAAATCGTGTTAATTGGCTGGGATTCAAAAAATATCTTAGTAGTCATTGCACGGAAAATTTTACGCTAAGAACACCCAATGATATTGAATCTAACATTGCAAATCTTAACGAGACATTGAACATCTCGTACGTGGAAAAAGAAGAGCTAGAAGGGAATGGCAACAGCACAGATCACCTCAACACAAAATCAGATTTAAAGAGTGCACTAAACGACTCCAAGAGTTGCTTGCATCTGAAAAAACTGCATCTTTTAAAAATTATCTGGAAGGGCTTGATGTCACACCAGCATCTAATTACTCTTTCTGGCGCGCTGCTAAAACGCTTAAAACACCCGTTGAGTTTAAGCCACCTCTGCGCACATCTACCGGAGGTTTAGCAAGAAGCGATACTGAAAAAGGAAACATATTTGCTGAGCATTTAAAATCCGTATTTACCCCAAATACATGTACCGGTGTTGCTGAGTTGCCGAGTGTAGTTGCTCTACCCCCTCGACCCTTAAAATTTACGATGTGCGATGCACAAAAACTAATTGCCGAACTCAACCCGAAAAAAGTTCCTGGTTCAATTTATAAGAAAAACATTTGAAGAAAAGAAGTATTGTTCTGCCCTATTTATTGACGTTTCTCAGGTATTTGATAAAGTGTGGCATGAAGGCCTGATTTTGAAATTGAAGACATACTTATCAATAAACATTCTAAATCTTTTGGAAAGTTACATTCTTGCACGAAAATTTACAGTTGTGGAAGGACACTTTATGAGTATGCCTGAAACTATCTCATCCGGTGTGCCACAGGGGAGTATACTGGGGCCATTTTTATATTTGATTTATACTTGTGATATGCCTGTGAGCAGTAGTATCCACATTTCTACATTTGCCGACGATACAGCCTGCCTTAGTATGTACGAAAACCCTGATGAGGCATCCCGAATACTCCAGGAACATATTAGCCAGATGGAACTATGGTTAAACTTATGGAAAATTATGGTAAAAAACAAAAGTGTGTTCAAGTAACATTTACCTTACGAAGAGATACTTGTTCCCCCATTCGGATTAATAATCAAGTTGTTCCTCAACATTCACATGTGAAATATCTTGGTATACACCTCGATCGACGGCTTAAATGGCAACATCACATTGACTATAAGTTAACTCAAATGAAACTAAAATTAACTCAGGTACATTGGCTGATTGGCAGAAATTCAACACTTCACTATTTTCGACGCAGCTAATTTGCTAATTTGTATGTATGATTACAAAACATACATACATACATACATATGCAAAAATTACGCCTAGAGGTCAGGCCTACGGACATGCAAAAAATTCATGAAAAATATCAGTAGGGAATTAATTCATGTTGAAGATCTAGATCTCTCCTCCGATCACTCTCCCACGATTGTTACAGTTTGTAGCCCACTAAGAAGTGACTGCCCTGACCCATATTTGAAGATGATCAACCGTGTTAATTGGCTGGGGATCAAAAAATACCTCAGTAGTCATTGTACGGAAAATATTAATCTAAAAACACCAGGTGATATTTAATCTAACATTGAAAATCTTAACGAAAATATTAAACAGTAGTTAGATACTGCCGGTTCTATGAAAATTAAAATTGTCAAATTTTGGGTAATTAAAATCAAAAATTTTTTAATTTATGGGAAAATTTTAAAATAAGGTCAAAGGTGTGAAGTGACGAGGGTACTCGATGGTTTTTAGATGTATATGTATGTGATGTTTTGTTTTGTTGTGTGAGCATAAGTGTGGGATAAGAATGGGTAGATGTCGGTCGGTTGATGTAGATACTCGTAGTTTATTATGTTGGCGCGCAAACTTGTATGTATGTTTTAGATTTTTGTTTTAACTTCACAAAGGTGTGAAGTGACGAGGGTACTCGATGGTTTGTAGATGTCGGTCGGTTGATGTACATATTCGTAGTTTATTTTCGTTGGCACGCATGCTTTGTATGTATGTTTTTGTTTTAATGTTGAAGTATGATTTTTTTTGTCTGTCAAGTGGTTGCAGCATTTTTTGTTATTTTCTTTTTTGCTGGTGACCATGGAAGGTTATTTTAAAAGACCTTATGTTTGCTTGTGGGAAATCTATGAATGTTTTTTGTTGTTGGTTCTATTTAGTTTGATTTTCCTATTTCCTATGTTTAAAGAGTTTGAAGAGATGAATAAAATATGTAGTTTATGAGCAACGAACTTACTTGCAGGTTGGAGAAATTGAAGTGTAAGATATTTAGGATTGTCAAAGGGAATTAGAGATGCGTGATCATGGGAGCCAACGTTATGCTCATGCATATCATGTATGTTTTTACAATAACTTGAGCGTTGGCAGATGGGTAAGTAGTCGTATATGTATATAAAAAAGCGAGTGTGTAATGTCGAGTACACATCTGGCATTTCTTGTGTTATAATCATTTTTTAAAATGTGTGCAACGTCTTTCACGTTATGTTTTTTTTATAGAGAAAGCATTACCACACAACAAGAAAAAATTTCAAAAATTACAAACGTTGGCACTAGTACACACTGTTGCGATGTTACAAAATATCATAGTATGTCCTCGGCATTTGTTTTTTTTGTAATATTCTTTTTAGCTGATGGAGCTGGAAGGGTATTTATTGAATGAAATTATGTATGCCGGTGAGATATTAATGTTAATGTTCTTGGTTTTATTTAGTTTTATTTATTTTTTTTTTTTTGTGCAAAGAGGCTGACATTTGTCAAACAAACCATACACACTTATATACATACTAGTGATGTAACGAATGTAAATTTTTGATATTCGCGAATACGAATACGAATATTTCAAAAGATATTCGCGAATACGAATATTTGAAACGATATTCGCGAATACGAATACGAATATTATATGCAATATAAAAAAATTGTTATGAAAAAGGACATTCCGCTCTTGTTGGCGTACTTTAAAGTTAATAAAAAGTACCCAAAATTTTAATGATAATCATTGAATAATATTTGAAAATGATACAAAGCACAAATTTCTATAAAAAATAATGTATTTGTACAAAGTAAGATTTTTATTCATTTATTTAAATTTCGTTTAGGATTTATGCATTTATTTATTTAATTTCTTTGGAAAAATATTTGTATTCGTATTAGTCTGAATTTGGCGAATACGAATGCATATCCAAAATCATGATGTTGAGGACCAACAACAGAAACAATATCGATATCCTCAACAACAGCAGCAACAATATCAATATCCTCAGCAAAAGCAACAATATCTATATCCACAAAAACAACAACAACAACAATATCAATATCCTCAACAACAGCAACAATATCAATATTCTCAACAACAACAACAATATTAATATCCTCAACAACAACAACAATATCCTCAACAACAATTACAAATGTATTGCGAGCAAACTCCTACGGCCATGCAATGGTACCAAAATACTGACCAACAATTGCAATATCAACTACAACAGCAACAAAAACAAATGTATTGGCAACAACCCTCTACCTCCATGCAATGGAACACAAATACTTATGAACATCAACAACTACAATATCAACCACAACAACAACAACAACAACAACGAAAACTACAAGGAGCGGATGCTTATGGAGGTAATTTAATAAATAATACCAACATTGATGATGAAACTTAAGGATGACATGAAGATAATATGAAATTTTACACTATAAGCAAAGCGTTCAAAAATAATATTGTAACGTATAGATTAAATAATAAAAGAGATGAACTTTTACTAGAAGATTTCATTGGTGAAAATGAATAAATTTTCATAGAGATGCTTGAAAGTCATTTACTAAGCCTCACTGTAATAAAATTTAATGTGGGTATTGTGGGGGAGGAATTGGAGTTCAATATTATTCATCATAGAGCTAAAATGAATTTGTTGACCAGAGGAGATGAAATATATGAAGTATTTTCTAACCAAATTTCAGAAATTCAAAATAAAATGTCTGAATTCCAAGAGAAGGACTCTGGTTGGACTTTGATACGCATAGTCCGAGCAGAGATAAGTATTAATAAGGCTTCTCTAGTTAAAGGAGAAAACTGGATGAGTTTACCAGAAAAACTTCAAAAAAGAAAAGCTTGCATCAATGTAGAAAACACCGATCAATATTGTTTCAAGTGGTGTCTAATCGCCGCAGTGAATACTTCTCAAATAAAGAGTAAACAGCGATGTAGCTCATACAATATTCATGACATAACTGCTGACATCATTTGTACCCAAAACGGTGTAACGATAGATTTTAAGAATTTAATATTTCCAATATCTTTAAAAGATATTAAAATATTTGAGAAGCGAAATAGCGGAATCAGCGTAAACGTATTTGGTTATGATGAGAAAAATAATGTAGTTGTTGGTCCGTATATATTACACAGGAGGAAAAATGTAATCATATCAACTTATTGTTGTTGGAAAATATCGCTGGTCATCATTACGTTCTAATAGAAAATATGTGTAGGTAAGCTAAAAGTCTCAAGTACTATATATATACTATATACTATAAATATATATATAAATTCAATTAATAAAAGAAATAATTAAAAAGAAAACGAAAAATTCTCTAGAAGTGTCGAAAATAAGAAACAAACATCCACCAGGAATAAGCTGTTGATCAAGTAATTTGGTTATATTTTCCTTTTTGTGTTTGCTCTTAAATGCATTATTGTGGTGCTCTTACATGAAATTACAATAAACAGTGTTGCCATTTAGCATTGGCTGCTAGATGTAAATGCGTAAAATAATCATTCAAGTTTTTTTTTCTAATTAAACAAAATATATGCTAAAAAGTCTATGTTAATTTAAAATCAAATATCTACATGTTTCTGTAGAACGCTTTAGCAAATATTTGAATAACATTCTCACTCCGTAAATTTCTGGTAACGTTGACAATAAAGGAATAAAAACAAAGAACAAGCAAAAGAAATGTCCAGCAACGAGTGCACAAAATAAAATAAAAAATAAATAAAAAGTATAAGAGTTACTTCTGCAAATTAAAATATATTTTTTGGATTTGATACTAAAGTTTAGTAACCTAAATCATACAGTCCACTACAACGAATAAAATCAAAAGGAAATGGCGATTTGTTGCAAACAATAACGAAAAAAGCGCAACTCTTCATTTATTGTTAATTAAAATTTGTAACACTATATATAATGCATTTAACAAAATAAAAAGAGCTATAGCAAAAAAAGGTAAAGAGCACATTAAACTAAAAATTTAATTCACACTCATATACCAACGTTGCCATATACGTGTTTTCTAAACAACCCTAGAAACTAGTGCGTATTACTTGAACATAATGAAACGTAACTAATAAGAAAGAAAATACAAAATTATTAATTAATTTTAATAATTTAAATACAGAGAACACAATTTACAACGTAGCGGATTACACATACACACACATACATTTTCAACACATAATATTTATACTTACAATACACATAAATTATATTAAACTGAAATATCTTCATGCAAAACATTAAATTATTGCACTCTATAGTCATATCGTAAGAGGTAACACTGAGTTTATGTTTAGTACGAAAAATAGCGAACTGAATTTCTGAGGAAGCTCAAAAGTAGAATTATAGTGATTCTTGCTAGAAACTGAATATGTGCTTTATATGATTCAGTTGTAAAATTCTAATCTCTAATCCCAAATAAATAAGAAATACTGTGTAATTATAATCAAAAACTTAATTAAAATAAAATCCAGAGTGAGATACCCACTCATTAAAAATCTGAAAAAAAATTCATCAACTTCTCTCAATACAACAATTAAAGATACTCTGTTATTGTGGTCCTCTAAAAATAGTTCAAGTAATATATTACATCTTTGTATAAACTTTCTTGCTAACTCATTAGTAATATATATTAAATACATTTGAACATTACTTTGTAATTTAACTAGATTACACTTGCCTAGTGCTACAACCCAATAGCCCCTTAACACAACAGAGTAAAAGAAAATAAAACAGCAGCGTTAACTTAAATTAGAACAAATATTTGCTCAAGTTGATTTGGTTATATAATACTCATAAGTTCACAAGAGGAATTACAATATGACATCTACAAGCAGAAATGATTATAACCCTTCCGCCCAAGAGCAGTTCGAGTTTGATTCTGACGGCTTACTTTCATTTTGCGAAAAGTTCCGATTAACCCCAATAGAAGATCAAACTGAGTCACTTCTGGAAGTCAAGTTAAAAGACTTAGAAGGAAGATGGGATAGGGCAGAGCCTTCTTACGAAGGCATTATATTGTTCAAAGATGCATCACTTACACCACAAATAAGGCAAGATGCAAAAGATAAATTTTAAATTTGTACGGAATCATTTTATCAATGCACAGCTCAGATTTTCGACATCATGAAAATGGGCCGTGCAGATGCTCCAGGTAACCCAAGGTTCCAATCAACTTCACGTTTCTCTCAAGAAAATCAAGTCCCTACCCAAACTTTCATACAAAGTAATACCATCGACTGCATTAAGCTCCCTCCTTTCGACACAGAGGTGTTCCATGGTAGCTATGAGCAATGGCCTGCTATAGTAAAAAGATATGCCCTTTCAGGCGACAATTTTGCCTTAGCATGGAACGCTTTAAAAACCCGTTTTTACTTGTAGATAATCAAATAAAAATTCTTTTTGATATTCCGGCCACCAAAAAAGAAGACAGCGAATCAATACGAAGAATCCAATCATCCCTAAGCGACTCGCTAGCAACGTTGAGAACTCTTGGTATTGAAGTCGAAAGCTGGGATCCGATTCTCATTAGGTTAATCTCAGCAAAACTTACCGACTTAACCCTTTCGCTGTGCGAACGATCACTCACATCACCCTGCGAGTTACCCAAATGGTTGCAAATGTCACAGTTTCTCATAGATAGATATGAAACAGTAGAACGTGTAGCAAATATCAAAAACTGTAAAGAAATGTGCAGCCTGGGTTCTCGTGGTACCTTCATAGCGAACAGTCGATTAGCGGAATTTTTTCTTACATACCAAACAAACAAAAAATTATACAAAAAATATTCGTAGTACATATTATTCGTAATAGGCACATACTGACTTTAATAAATAAGCTTTACTGCTTTGTTAATATTTTTTACATAGTGGAAATAACAAATACAAAAAAACAGAAACAAAAAAAAACACATAAACTGTGACATTGAGGAATACTCTATACGAGTAACTCAAAAACAAATAAACAATCAAAAATTACAAAAACAAAAAAAAAACCGTAAGCAAAAAAACACAAAAAGTGCCCTTGAGGAATACTCTATATGAGTACCTCAAATACAAAAAATTATGAAGTGAGTTCTAACGGCAGAAATGCCTATTTTACTGTGAGTTCTGAAGCTCTCAATGAAAATAATACAAATAATAAATCTAATGAAAATATTTTTTTAACGTCAAATCCAATTTTTCGTTAGCGATCAACTTTGCTTTGTCCAATGCCAAATAGTGATTCATTAACATTACAGTTGCCTAGTACTTCGTCATATAAGTCAGTAATATCATCTCCTTCAGGCTCGTGTTCATCACTTAATAAAGTTATCACTACAGATAAAAGTAGCTCAAAATCCAAGGTACAAGTCGGAATGGACAGATACATAACAGTGGTAAAGCGTGGGCGAAGCCCGAATTCTTCAAAAATTTCATCTGCTCCAAAGATGTCTAGGGATAATAGCGCATCATCTACCAATCGTCAAAATCGTTTTTCATTATTGCAAGTCACCGACGACAAGCCCGCTGCATCATCGCAAAAGTCTTTTAAGCCACCACCTATATATTTGAGAGAGAAAAATTCTAACGCCCTAATTAAAAAATTAGTCTCGGCCATTGGTGAAAACGCATTTCATGTTATTCCAATAAAGCGTGGTAATATTGACGAATCTAAAATTCAAATATACGAAGAAAAAAATTTCCGTAAAATATTGACTGAATTTGAAAAAAATAAAACAAGTTTTTATACGTACCAGCTTAAAAGTGCCAAAGGTATGCAGATCGTATTGAAGGGTATTGACTCTTATGTTAATCCCGAAGAAGTAAAAGATGCACTCATGATACAAGGATTTAAGGTAAAAAATGTTACCAATATAATAAATAGGGAGAAGATCCCCCAGCCTCTATTTCGTGTTGAATTGGAGCCGAATGATATACAGCTGAAAAAAAACGACACACCCAATTTATAGCCTAAAATACCTCTTATACCGAAAAATCACAGTTGAAGAGCCACATAAGCGATCAGGTCCCGTACAGTGCCATAATTGCCAAGAATATGGCCACACAAAAACATAGTGTAAATTACCCACTGTTTGTGTTGTGTGCGGCGAATTACACGGAACTGCTAGTTGCAATAAGCCAAAAGATCAAAGTGATAAAAAATGCAGTAATTGTGGAGGTAATCACACCGCTAACTACAGAGGTTGTCCTGTGTACTCTTTTGTCAAACAGACTATGGTGCAAAAACCCAAATTAGCTCCATCTCAATCAGCAACGCTTACTCCGCCACTTTTGCGCAAAGGAGCCAACCAGTTACTTCCCGTGTATCGTATGCCGATGCTGCTAGAACAAATTCTATTCCCGCACAAAATGTTCCACCTCCAAATAATTCAACAAATGCAAACTCAAGCTTTAACTTTAGTCGCCTTGAAGCTACTATTGACAATTTGGTGCAAACTATAAACAACTTTACAACAAATATGACTAACATGATGCAAGAAATGCTGAGAATGCAGAATACTCTGCTTCAAGCATTAATTAACAAGCCACGAACACGTTAAAAATATGTTTCTGGAACGCAAACGGCATTCGCCAACATAAAAATGAACTTGAGCACTTCCTTACAGAAAAAAATATTGATATAATGTTGGTCTCTGAGACACATTTGACTTCGAGAAGCTTTTTCAAAATAAATGGCTACGCTATGTATGATACAAAGGACCCTAGAGGGAGAGCATGCAGTGGATCTGCAATTCTAATTAAGTCAAGAATCAAGCACTATATCCTTGACAACGTTAGTGAAGAATATATGCAAGCTACGAATATTTTTGTAGAAAATTTTTGTTCTAATTTCGTAATATCATCAATTTACTCACCTGCTGGAGACTACAATGCAAAGCATACGTACTGGGGATCGCGCCTTTTAACACCTAGAGGTCGAGCTTTGTTTAATAAAATTTCAAAAATGGGCTTAGATGTTATTTCGAGTGGGGAGCCCACTTATTGGCCTACTGACGTACGAAAAATTCCAGATGTTATTGATTTTGGCGTAATGAAAAATATTTCTAGGGATTTAATTAGTGTTGAAACTTCTCTAGATCTCTCCTCCGATCACTCCCCCACTATCGTTACAATTTGTAACCCACTAAGAAGTGACTTACCTCACCCATATACGAAGATGACCAATCGTGTTAATTGGCTGGGATTCAAAAAATATCTTAGTAGTCATTGCACGGAAAATATTGCGTTAAGAACACCCAATGACATTGAAACTAACATTGCCAATCTTAACGAAATTATTAAACAGGCTGCTGAACATGCCACTACCTCCCATCCGCAGTCTGGGTTTAATAAAATTTATTCCAGGGATATTGAACATCTCGTATGTGAAAAAAGAAGAGCTAGAAGGGAATGGCAACAGCACAGATCACCCCAACATAAACTCAGACTTAAAGAATGTTCTAAACGACTTCAAGAGTTGCTTGCATCTGAAAAAACTGCATCTCTTAAAAATTATTTGGAAGGTCTTGATGTCACACCGACATCTAATTACTCTTTGTGGCGCGCTGCTAGAAAGCTTAAAACCCCCGTTGAGTTTAAGCCACCTCTGCGCACATCTACCGGAGATTGAACAAGAAGCGATACGGAAAAATGCAAAATATTTGCTGAGCATTTAAAATCCGTATTTACCTCAAATACATGTACTGGTGTTGCTGATTTGCCGAATGTAGTTGCTCTACCCCCTCGAGCCTTAAAGTTTAAGATGCGTGAAGTACATAAGGTAATTGCTGAACTCAAGCCAAAGAAAGCTCCAGGTATTGATGGAATTAGTAACAAGATGCTGATGAACTTGCCGCATATTGCAATAAGAATCTTGCTGTTTATTTCTAATGCCATATTACGACTGGAGTATTATCCACAACTCTGGAAGCTTGCAAAAATCAAAATGATTCCAAAGCCGGGAAAAGATCTTACTAGAGCTGAGTCATATAGGCCAATAAGTTTGCTGTCAACTATGTCAAAACTCTTCGAAAAGCTGCTCATGACAAAATTGTCCCCAACCTTAACAGATAGTGGGTGCATCCCAGTCCATCAATTTGGTTTTAGAAGTCAGCATAGCACCATTGAACAAACTCATAGATTGGTTCAATTTATAAGAAAAACATTTGAGGAAAAGAAGTATTGTTCTGCCCTGTTTATTGACGTTTCTCAGGCATTTGATAAAGTGTGGCATGAAGGTCTAATTCTAAAATTAAAATCATATCTACCAATAAATTTAGTGAATTTATTAGAAAGTTACATCACTACCCGGAAGTTCACGGTTGTGGAAGGAGAATTCATGAGTGTGCCCGAATCTATATCATCCGGTGTGCCACAGGGGAGCATACTGGGGCCAGTTTTGTATTTGATCTATACTTGTGATATGCCTTTGAGCAGCAATATCCATACATCTACGTTTGCCGATGATACAGCCTGCCTTAGTATGCATGAAAACCCTCACGAGGCTTCCCGATATTTACAAGAACATATTAAACAATTGGAAATGTGGTTGAACTTATGGAGAATTAAGGTAAATGAACAAAAGTGTGTCCATATAACGTTTACCCTAAGAAGAGATACTTGTTCCCCAATTCGAATCAATAATCAAAATATTCCTCAACACTCCCAAGTGAAATACCTTGGTATACACCTTGATCGAAGGCTTACATGGAAACATCATATTGACTTTAAGCTAACTCAGATGAAAATTAAGTTATCTCAAATACACTGGTTGATTGGCAGAAATTCAACACTTAGCATGGACTGTAAACTTTTATTATACAAGTCGCTTTTAAAGCCAATATGGTGTTACGGTATCCAGTTATGGGGCACTGCTTCAGCTTCCAATGTGGAGAGAATCCAACGAAGGCAAAACAAAATTTTACGGTTAATAACATCGGCTCCATGGTACATCAAAAATTATAATACATCGTGATTTAAATATGCCACTATTGACTGAAGAAATTGCAAAATACGCAGGCAAATATTTAACAAAACTCGAGTCACATCCTAATCCGCTTGCTCGTAATATTTTGAACTTTACTGGACACATCCGCTTAAAAAAGAGTGACACAAGGGCTCTATTACTTAACACGCCAAATGGGATTTCTTGAAAATACTTTTTTTATACTTTTTTATAATTTTTTTTTCTTTTTTTATTATCACTACTTATGTATTATTTATAACTATTAACAAGTTTATGTCAGTGGTCGGTCCTAATAATTATATTTTAGATTTACGATTTGAATACTTATTGTTAGTTCATATTTGAAGATACAATAAATAAATACATGTATTAAAAAAAAAAAAAATGTGCAGCCTAACAACACAAAACACATCTAATATACGGACTTACATATATATCTCAAGAAAACTTGAGCCCCAGTTGTAACGTATGCAAACATGACCATACTCTTAGAACATTTCCCAAGTTTCGTGCTTTTCACACTAAAAGAGAGAATTTACTACGTTTTCAAAAACAAATTTGCAATAATTGCTTAGGTTTGTCCCACATAAAAGCAAATTGCAAAAGCAAACATACTTGAAAGATTTGTAAAAAGCCCCACCATACCTTGCTACACATGTACGAGAAAGCACAATCATTTGAAACACAAAAAAGTAACATACCAAACCAAAGCAAAGTAACTAAAAATCTCTCTGCCAATACTGCCCAAATGTCTGAAAATAAGTAGTAGGGAAATGAGGCATGAGATGAAAAAAAAAATCGTTTTGGACTGATTTTTCTGGGATGGTTTTTAGTATGGATGACTTAGGGATAAAAAGTTGAGATGAAAAAATTTTGGGATGATTGTTTTTTTTTGTGTGAAATGCAAGTGCATAAAAAATTTTTAATGTTGTTGAATAGATTTCTTTTATTTTCATTCAACACTTGATGCGATGAAATATTTTTGGGATGACTTTTTGTTTAGCGATGACTTTTTTTTAGCGAGCCTTTAGGCACACTTGATGCGATGAAATATGTTACGTATGACTTTTGGTTTAGCGACCCTTTATGTTTGTCTGTCCGTTTGTCTCTTTAATAATAATTATGTCTATTTCTGTCTCTTAAACCAACTTGAAATAGTCAATAGAAACCTTTTTTGTTTTTTATAATTATAAGCACGGTCTTTAGTTTGAGACATCGGTTGCTTATCATTTTACAATTGCTGTTATCAGTATATTTATAAATTTGCTTTTTTATTGCTGGTGTCTGGTAAGAAGAAAAGGGAAAAGAGGATTCTTTTGTTATATTTTGGGATGTAAATGTGAAAATTTAAGGAACATTTTTATTTCAACAAGCCTTTATTTGTTGTTTTTAAATGCTATTTTTTTTTTTAATACATGTATTTATTTATTGTATCTTCAAATATGAACTAACAATAAGTATTCAAATCTTAAATCTAAAATATAATTATTAGGACCGACCACTGTCAGACATAAACTTGTTAATAGTTATAAATAATACATAAGTAGTGATAATAAAAAAAGAAAAAAAAAATTATAAAAAAGTATAAAAAAAGTATTTTCAAGAAATCCCATTTGGCGTGTTGAGTAATGGAGCCCTTGTGTCCCTCTTTTTTAAGCGGATGTGTCCAGTAAAGTTCAAAATATTACGAGCAAGCGGATTAGGATGTGACTCGAGTTTTGTTAAATATTTGCCTGCGTATTTTGCAATTTCTTCAGTCACTAGTGGCATATTTAAATCACGATGTATATTAGAATTTTTGATGTACCATGGAGCCGATGTTATTAACCGTAAAATTTTGTTTTGCCTTCGTTGGATTCTCTCTACATTGGAAGCTGAAGCAGTGCCCCATAACTGGATACCGTAACACCATATTGGCTTTAAAAGCGACTTGTATAATAAAAGTTTACAGTCCATGCTAAGTGTTGAATTTCTGCCAATTAACCAGTGTATTTGAGATAACTTAATTTTCATCTGAGTTAGCTTAAAGTCAATATTATGTTTCCATGTAAGCCTTCGATCAAGGTGTATACCAAGGTATTTCACTTGGGAGTGTTGAGGAATATTTTGATTATTGATTCGAATTGGGGAACAAGTATCTCTTCTTAGGGTAAACGTTATATGGACACACTTTTGTTCATTTACCTTAATTCTCCATAAGTTCAACCACATTTCAAATTGTGTAATATGTTCTTGTAAATATCGGGAAGCCTCGTGAGGGTTTTCATGCATACTAAGGCAGGCTGTATCATCGGCAAACGTAGATGTATGGATATTGCTGCTCAAAGGCATATCACAAGTATAGATCAAATACAAAACTGGCCCCAGTATGCTCCCCTGTGGCACACCGGATGATATAGATTCGGGCACACTCATGAATTCTCCTTCCACAACCGTGAACTTCCGGGTAGTGATGTAACTTTCTAATAAATTCACTAAATTTATTGGTAGATATGATTTTAATTTTAGAATTAGACCTTCATGCCACACTTTATCAAATGCCTGAGAAACGTCAATAAACAGGGCAGAACAATACTTCTTTTCCTCAAATGTTTTTCTTATAAATTGAACCAATCTATGAGTTTGTTCAATGGTGCTATGCTGTGTTGTGAATCAGAATTGAACAACCCTCGTACCCGTACATTGCACTAATTTGTTAACGCAGCAACAACCAGTTCATTCACTTGGTTGTTTGTTAAATTCTTTGCGTTGACAAATTGTGCAATAGCGATATTTCGTAATTAATAATTACTTAATTTTTGGCGCAGCCGGTATTAGCAAGAGTACAGTTTGATACCTTTTGGCAGTTTCAAGGAAGTATATTGATATTGGAAAGCTATTTTAGCTCAATTTAATTTTAATATACTGAATTAAATTGTTAAAAGGATACGTTGTGCTGTATACCAACATTTACTACACAACTCAAGGTTTTAATGAGCTATTTTAGCTGCCTTAAGTTGCACAGACTTTGATGGTAAACTCAACGACGACAAACATTTGCTCGAGACAAATGGGACCAACACAAATGGTAAAAATATTTATATAAGTGTTCAATTAGTAAATTAAACTAGATAAACGCATAGTGAAAAATTCAAAATGATTAGCATTATTTAAATAGAAGGAAAGTTTGTTTGTGAAAGTGAACATTGAAAATAAAAGTGGATTTAGGAAATTTTGCTTGAGCTATATGGAGGATTTGAAAAAAAAATTACAAAAGACACAAGAGGAGACCAGGGAAATTTCTGAGCGAGTGTGGAATCTCATAAAGTACCTTAACAATACCAAAGAGTATATAGAGTTAGTAAAGCATAAAGTGAGGAGCCAGGCAAACATAACCGAATTTGAAAAGATAGATATTTTATTGGAAGAACTACAAGTGCTACATGAACATCAACAAAGTCCAGCTATATCCAAGGAAATAGAAGAATATTTACACGTTAACCGGATCTTGAAGCAGCAGAACGATAGCTTAAGAAAAACCATTGAAGAAGCTGAACAACAGATTCAAGACAGCGAACAGAAGACACAAGCATTTAAAGACTTCGCACAGCGCGTTAACCCCAACTTGACTCCTGATCAGTTGCAGCAAGTCATCGAAAATAGAAAGGTGATAGAGGAAAAAACTCAACAAATTGAAACGCTGAAGTCAAAGATACGAAACTTACAAGGAGAGACAAGGAAAGTGATTACAATTAACACAACAAGTAGTAACAACATGACAACTTTTACCGAACTCTTGAAAATCATATCCCATGTGGTGGCAAGGGAAGCCAAGAAGTTTATTGAAGGATGTATGATAGCAAAGGATAAACTAGAAGAACCAGGTAATGTGGTCGACATAATCAAATGCATCAAAACTAGACTATTTGGAAATGCTTACTCATATTTGCACAATAAAGAGTTCACAACAATAGAAACCTTATGTCAGGCTATTAGAGAAAAATTTTTAAAAGGCAAAACCCTAACAGAATTGCAAGAACTAATTTTCAGCAGTAAGCAAGGTCCAACGGAGACAGCATATGAATTTGGAGAGAGACTAGAAGGACTACTTACAGATGCCACAGAACTAATTGCAGCACAATGGCAAGAAGTTTCCCATCGAAAATCTATGATAGATCACTGCAACCAATTCGCAGTAAGAAGTTACATAAGAGGCTTACGAGATCCTAAATTGATGTCAAAATTCATCGGACACGAAAACGAAAAGCTGTCTGCCCTGTTGAAAATCACCAAGGATGCTCAAAATCTTTTTGGTTCTAATATGAAATCTTCAAATATCATGACAATGCATACCGAGGAACCTTTATATGATACGGTCCAGCAGTTCATAAAAGAAGTCCGACAACTATCCATGCATCAGAAGACCTGTAACCATTCAACACCAAACTGTAATTCACGAGAAAACTCAAATTACTGGAGCCCTATGATAGACGAATGCTATTACCAAGGAAACAATATGTGCTGTAATCAAAGACAGGGGCATAACGAATGCAATTTGAGAAGGAACATGAAACCTCCCGACTAAAGAACATATAGGCAAAATTTTACAAGCTCGAAAACTCAAAACAAAAGTGGAACTAGGTATAACAACAACGAGGAGCGACGCTGTTTTAGATGCAATACACAGGGTCACATTTCTACTAATTGCCCAAGAAACAGACGGAGTATAAATAGCGACAATAGAAACGGCATCTATAGAGGCAACAATGATGTAAACAGAAGCAGATTTAATTACAACAGCAATAATTCGGGAAACGAGAATCGGCCCGGCCAAGATTAATGGACCGGAATGCCGAAAAATGTAGAGAAATTACTAATGAAAAAAATAAAAATAAAACACAACACCCCGTAGGAACTAACTATGAAGATAAAGCTTTTAATTTAGATATTAACAATATACACTTGACAGAGGAGCAGGATAATCAGAAACAGGAAGACAAGGATAACACCAAATTAATATCTGGTGCAAGACGCACAGATTTTGTAAGAAAATACCTGAATAATACGGCAATGATGACATGTAATGATATAAATAATAGAATAATTAAGGACGGAAACGTCGCAGAACATCACATAAACCACTCAGAGTATAAAAATGAACTGAGACTGGAGAATGATGTTAGTAGCAACGAAAGTTGTGAGATAAACGATGCGTATATAAGCTTTCCTTGTAGAGAGGCAAAAGAGGAAAAATTACTACTGTTGGTAGACTCAGGCGCTAATACTACACTAGTAAAGGAAGAAGCTTTGACATCGTGCATAAAAGTTAATGAAAAGGAAAAGAAATCCTTGTCAGGAGCCTTTGGAGGAAACATGAGTACCAAAGGAAGTATAACTGTGAACCATAAATACGTGGACAAACTAAGTTTTAAAATGCACATAGTACCAAAGGGCACAATTTTGCCAGCAGATGGTTTGCTGGGCCGAGATATGATGTGGAATAGGTCGGTTACCGACACAATAAACAAAAACATAAAATTTTTTGACAACCAGAAAGAAATAGTTTCCTTGCCACTTGTTTCAGAAATTCCTTCGTTATATATATCCGAAAATTTTTCTATAAAAGGACGTTCCCAGGGAGTTGTATCAGTAGTAGTAACCAAGGCTACGGGAGAAATAATAGTAAACAAACTACAAATTTTACCAGGGGTTTTTGTGGGCGAAACCCTAACATCAATCAGAGGGGGAATAGCATTTATTCCAATTCTAAACACCAACAACTATACAGTAGACATAAATAAAAAAATAATGTTAAGTTATGAAAATCCTGAGGACTACCAGATAAAATCAACAACAGCCATTAATACAATAAGCACTGCGGACAACAAAGAAAGAACCAAATTACTATTGGAAACAGTACAGCTTTCCGCAGATTTGAATCCGGAAGAGAGATTATCGATCGAGAGCATTTTGAAATCATACGATGACGTGTTTCAATTACCGGGAGATAATGTAACTCACACAAATGTACTTAAACATAAAATCCCAACTGATTCTACTCAACCCCCAATAAATACTAAGCAATATAGACTGCCTGAGGTCCACCGAAATGAAGTGAATAGACAAGTAGGCCAGATGGTCAAAGATGGAATTATCTCTCCCAGTACTTCCCCTTGGAATTCACCAATACTCCTAGTACCAAAAAAGGCAGGAAAGGACGGAGAGAAAAAATGGCGCTTAGTAGTAGATTTCAGAAAATTGAACGAGGCCACAATAAAGCAAGTCTTCCCCATACCAAGAATTGACGAAATCCTAGACCAACTGGGATACAGCCGATATTTTTCTACCCTCGATCTAGCGAGTGGATACCACCAAGTTTTAATGGACCCACGGGACAGACAAAAAACCGCTTTTAGCACCAATTTGGGACATTTTGAGTTTAATCATATGCCTTTCGGATTAACAGGGGCACCAGCCACTTTTCAAAGAATCATGAACTCGATATTAACGGGTCTACAAGGAATCGACTGTTTCGTCTATCTGGACGATATAGTAATCTACGGCAGAAACCTAGCGGATCACCAATAAAGGCTCAAGAGAGTATTAGATATATTAAGAAGGTACAACCTTAAGTTACACCCCGAAAAATGTCATTTCCTTCAAAGGGAGGTAGTTTATCTAGGCCACCAATGTTCGGAAAATGGAGTCTTACCGGATCCCCATAAAATTAAAGCAGTAAAAAACATTCCACCTCCTAGAAGTATCAAAGACTTGCAAGCATTTCTAGGATTGATCAACTACTACGGGAAGTTTATACCAAACTCATCCGAAATTGCCTTACCCCTAAACAAACTACTAAGGAAGAACGTGAAATTTGAATGAACACAAGAGTGTCAGCAAGCTATGGACAAATTAAAAGCAGCAGTTTCGAATCCACCTCTATTACAATACCCTGACGTTGCGAAACCATTTGTTCTGACTACGGATGCTAGCAATGAAGCCCTAGGAGCTATCCTTTCTCAAGGAGAGCCTGGTAGCGATTTACCAGTATATTTTGCAAGCAGAGTACTAAGTGTCACAGAAAAACGATACTCTACAATAGAAAAGGAGTTGCTTGCCATCGTATGGGCAACACAAACTTTTAGGCCATATTTACTCGGGAGACACTTCACCCTTTTTACAGACCACAAACCCCTCAAGGGTATAGCTAATCTGAAAGATCAAGAAGGCAGGTTGGGGCGCCTTAGACTAAAACTTTTAGAATATGATTTCGAGATACGGTATAAATCAGGAAAAACGAATCAAAACGCTGATGCCCTCAGTCGCCTTCCAATAGAGAAAATAAATGTAGGGGCAATAACTAGATCAAAAGCTCGAGAATTACAAAACAAACAGAATGGAGTGAATGAAGAAATTATGCATCAAACAGAGGTAAATCAGGATATGGAAGAGGAAGATATGGCTGTTTATTTAACGAATGCAGAAGATATAAATAAAGTAATAAAAACATTCCACGATACACCTTTGGGTGGACACCAAGGGACATTCAAAACTTATTCCCGCATCAGGAATCAGTATAAATGGGCCGGCATGTATCGACAAATAAAAAATTATGTAACAACGTGTAGGCTATGCCAGAAAAACAAATGTTCGAAAGTTGAAAAAATGCCATTGGTAATAACAAGCACTTCAAGTAAGCCTTTCGAAAAAGTTTTCATGGACCTGGTAGGTCCGTTGCCAGAATCAGCTAGGGGAAACAAATACATCGTCACCTTTCAAGACGATTTTTCAAAATTTTTCGCATGTGCAGCCGTGCCTGACGCAGAGGCACCAACTGTAGCTCAAGTCTTTTTTAAGGAAATAATTTCAAGATACTTCATTCCCAAGGTGTTGGTAACGGATAATGGTTCAAACTTCACATCCAGATTATTCAAGAAAACGTGTAAGATGCTAAGAATAAAGAAACTACTAACTACTCCTTATCATCCACAAGCGAATGGGGCTTTAGAACGAGCTCATCGACCATTGGCCGAATTTCTGAGAAATATCGTTAACCTGGATGGTACCAACTGGGACGACTGGACTCATCACGCCATGCATGTGTATAATAATAGCAAACATTCAACAACAAAACAAACACCGACGAGAGTGTTATTTGGGTTTGAATTTGAAATGCCCATCTCTTTGAAAATATCCCCGACACCACTATACAACGCGGATGATTATAGCAAAATTCTGAAATATCAAATCCAACGTTCACATGAAATCGTTAGAGAGAACCCAGAGAGGGCAAAATTAAGAGCAAAACAGTATTATGATAAGGGTTCAAAGGACAGAGAATATAAAATAGGTCAAAAGGTTTGGTTAAAGAATCAAACTAGAAAAAATAAATTTTCACCCTTATGGTTAGGACCATATGAAGTTATAGACATACCAACACGTGTAAACATAAAATTGAGAGTAAAAAGGTGTGAAAAGGTCTACCATAAGAATTTAGTAAAACCCTATAAGGAACGGCATTTAATATAAGGTATATGGTAATTAATCATCCAGTTACGATCCAGGCTATTTAGTTATGAATTTATAAAGGAGAGCATTGATTTTTAGTTATTTTACTTCTTTTTTTTACTTCAAATGCAGCCAATTGTTTAAAGAATTCATTTCCGAGTACCTTAAAACAAACAAAAAACACAAATATGCTTACTAAAACGTTTCTTTAAATAATAATAAAAAAAAAATTAAAACATAAAAAAAAGTTAGTTGAATAAACCCTCGCTACAATACGTAATTGCAATTAAACAAAAATGATACAAAAAAATAATAAAAATAATTTTTTACGAGCAATGGGAAAGTTAAGTCAGTTATACGCGTGTCAACAACCTGAAATATCAAAGTGCTGATGACGTATTTATGCTTTTGTTTATTTTTTTTAGTTCAATAACTTTATGTCAACATACTTTAGAATTTTAGTTTTAATAAAAAATAAAAATTAGTTGAATAAACCCTCGCTACAATGCGTAATTGCAATTAAACAAAATTGTTGACAAAAGGAAAATGATACACTGCAATATGAGTTTTGGGAAAGTTAAGCTAGGTCAGTTATGCATTGTACGGTTTGAAGTCAACAATCTGAAACACCAAAGTGCTGACGACGTATTTATTTGTCCTACACGCGTATATATGCACACCTGTTGTCATATTTTTGTTTTTATTCTTTTATACAACTTTATGTTGACATACTTTAAATTTGATGACCATTTATACTTAATAATTTTATATTGAAAAAAAAAAAATATAATAGCAATAATCATAAACAGTAATTATTCCGAAAAAAAAACAAATGAAATTGCAAAGGCAAAATACATAGTTAAATTATGCATCTTCTAAACCCAAATTGATGGTCTGGGATGCACCCACTATCTGTTAAGGTTGGGGACAATTTTGTCATGAGCAGCTTTTCGAAGAGTTTTGACATAGTTGACAGCAAACTTATTGGCCTATATGACTCAGCTTTAGTAAGATCTTTTCCCGGCTTTGGAATCATTTTGATTTTTGCAAGCTTCCAGAGTTGTGGATAATACTCTAGTCGTAATATGGCATTAGAAATAAACAGCAAGATTCTTATTGCAATATGCGGCAAGTTCATCAGCATCTTGTTACTAATTCCATCAATACCTGGAGCTTTCTTTGGCTTGAGTTCAGCAATTACTTTATGTACTTCACGCATCTTAAACTTTAAGGCTCGAGGGGGTAGAGCAACTACATTCGGCAAATCAGCAACACCAGTACATGTATTTGAGGTAAATACGGATTTTAAATGCTCAGCAAATATTTTGCATTTTTCCGTATCGCTTCTTGTTCAATCTCCGGTAGATGTGCGCAGAGGTGGCTTAAACTCAACGGGGGTTTTAAGCTTTCTAGCAGCGCGCCACAAAGAGTAATTAGATGTCGGTGTGACATCAAGACCTTCCAAATAATTTTTAAGAGATGCAGTTTTTTCAGATGCAAGCAACTCTTGAAGTCGTTTAGAACATTCTTTAAGTCTGAGTTTATGTTGGGGTGATCTGTGCTGTTGCCATTCCCTTCTAGCTCTTCTTTTTTCACATACGAGATGTTCAATATCCCTGGAATAAATTTTATTAAACCCAGACTGCGGATGGGAGGTAGTGGCATGTTCAGCAGCCTGTTTAATAATTTCGTTAAGATTGGCAATGTTAGTTTCAATGTCATTGGGTGTTCTTAACGCAATATTTTCCGTGCAATGACTACTAAGATATTTTTTGAATCCCAGCCAATTAACACGATTGGTCATCTTCGTATATGGGTGAGGTAAGTCACTTCTTAGTGGGTTACAAATTGTAACGATAGTGGGGGAGTGATCGGAGGAGAGATCTAGAGAAGTTTCAACACTAATTAAATCCCTAGAAATATTTTTCATTACGCCAAAATCAATAACATCTGGAATTTTTCGTACGTCAGTAGGCCAATAAGTGGGCTCCCCACTCGAAATAACATCTAAGCCCATTTTTGAAATTGTATTAAACAAAGCTCGACCTCTAGGTGTTAAAAGGCGCGATCCCCAGTACGTATGCTTTGCATTGTAGTCTCCAGCTGCCACGAAACAAGATCCAAGCGATTTGTAGAACTTCTCATACTGATCTTCGGTAACTGAAAATCTGGGAGGTGAGTAAATTGATGATATTACGAAATTAGAACAAAAATTTTCTACAAAAATATTCGTAGCTTGCATATATTCTTCACTAACGTTGTCAAGGATATAGTGCTTGAGTCTTGACTTAATTAGAATTGCAGATCCACCGCATGCTCTCCCTCTAGGGTCCTTTGTATCATACATAGTGTAGCCATTTATTTTGAAAAAGCTTCTCGAAGTCAAATGTGTCTCAGAGACCAACATTATATCAATATTTTTTTCCGTAAGGAAGTGCTCAAGTTCATTTTTATGTTGGCGAATGCCGTTTGCGTTCCAGAAACATATTTTTAACGTGTTCATGGCTTGTTAATTAATGCTTGAAGCAGAGTATTCTGCATTCTCAGCATTTCTTGCATCATGTTAGTCATATTTGTTGTAAAGTTGTTTATAGTTTGCACCAAATTGTCAATAGTAGCTTCAAGGCGACTAAAGTTAAAGCTTGAGTTTGCATTTGTTGAATTATTTGGAGGTGGAACATTTTGTGCGGGAATAGAATTTGTTCTAGCAGCATCGGCATACGATACACGGGAAGTAACTGGTTGGCTCCTTTGCGCAAAAGTGGCGGAGTAAGCGTTGCTGATTGAGATGGAGCTAATTTAGGTTTTTGCACCATAGTCTGTTTGACAAAAGAGTACACAGGACAACCTCTGTAGTTAGCGGTGTGATTACCTCCACAATTACTGAATTTTTTATCACTTTGATCTTTTGGCTTATTGCAACTAGCAGTGTCGTGTAATTCGCCGCACACAACACAAACAGTGGGTAATTTACAGTATGTTTTTGTGTGGCCATATTCTTGGCAATTATGGCACTGTACGGGACCTGATCGCTTATGTGGCTCTTCAACTGTGATTTTTCGGTATAAGAGGTATTTTAAATTGGGTGTGTCGTTTTTTTTCAGCTGTATATCATTCGGCTCCAATTCAACACGAAATAGAGGCTGGGGGATCTTCTCCCTATTTATTATATTGGTAACATTTTTTACCTTAAATCCTTGTATCATGAGTGCATCTTTTACTTCTTCGGGATTAACATAAGAGTCAATACCCTTCAATACGATCTGCATACCTTTGCCACTTTTAAGCTGGTACTTATAAAAACTTGTTTTATTTTTTTCAAATTCAGTCACTATTTTACGGAAATTTTTTTCTTCGTATATTTGAATTTTAGATTCGTCAATATTACCACGCTTTATTGGAATAACATGAAATGCGTTTTCACCAATGGCCGAGACTAATTTTTTAATTAGGGCGTTAGAATTTTTCTCTCTCAAATATATAGGTGGTGGCTTAAAAGACTTGCGATGATGCAGCGGGCTTGTCGTCGGTGACTTGCAATAATGAAAAACGATTTTGACGATTGGTAGATGATGCGCTATTATCCCTAGACATCTTTGGAGCAGATGAAATTTTTGAAGAATTCGGGCTTCGCCCACGCTTTACCACTGTTATGTATCTGTCCATTCCGACTTGTACCTTGGATTTTGAGCTACTTTTATCTGTAGTGATAACTTTATTAAGTGATGAACACGAGCCTGAAGGAGATGATATTACTGACTTATATGACGAAGTACTAGGCAACTGTAATGTTAATGAATCACTATTTGGCATTGGACAAAGCGAAGTTGATCGCTGACGAAAAATTGGATTTGACGTTAAAAAAATATTTTCATTAGATTTATTATTTGTATTATTTTCATTGAGAGCTTCAGAACTCATAGTAAAATAGGCATTTCTGCCGTTAGAACTCACTTCATAATTTTTTGTATTTGAGGTACTCATATAGAGTATTCCTCAAGGGCACTTTTTGTGTTTTTTTGCTTACGTTTTTTTTTTGTTTTTGTAATTTTTGATTGTTTATTTGTTTTTGAGTTACTCGTATAGAGTATTCCTCAATGTCACAGTTTATGTTTTTTTTGTTTCTGTTTTTTTTGTATTTGTTATTTCCACTATGTAAAAAATATTAACAAAGGAGTAAAGCTTATTTATTAAAGTCAGTATGTGCCTATTACGAATAATATGTACTACGAATATTTTTTTGTATAATTTTTTGTTTGTTTGGTATGTAAGAAAAAATTCCGCTAATCGACTGTTCGCTATGAAGGTACCACGAGAACTGACTGTTTTTAAATGCTATAAATTTGCTTTTTTATTGCTGTTGGCTGGTAAGAAGAAAAAGGGAATAGAGAATTCTTTTGCTTTATTTTGGAATGAAAGTATAAAATTGAAGGAATAATTTTATTTTAACAAGCCTTGTATAGTAATTGTATGTTTTTTTGACTCTTAAATGAATTTAATATTATATCTGCACATAACTATACATAAACATATTTTGCATAGGTATTTTTAAATGAATATGTCAATGTATATGAAGATGCATGTTTCTGAATATTTGCATATAATGTAATTATTTTAAATAGATTATTTAAACCATAAGAGGAAGAATTTTTCATTGTTATGTAGAAATTAAAAGTGTATCCCAAATAAAAACGCAGATTCTAAAATATTCCTATTCATTAACTCATTGCAATCCTTCAGTAGTCAACTATGACTTCGAAAAACATTACAAACATTGAGGTTGTTGACGCTTTTAATAAACTGAAAGTAAAATCATATATATCTGTGAAGGAATTACAACCATCAAGGCTATATAAAGTGATAATGATGTTTCGTCATAAGACCAAATATGGAAATATAGTGATTGCAGAACTCGAGGATGGAATGCTATATTTCCAAAACGCTCCAATAGCTTAGAGGCTAAAGGAATTGAAGGGACTGAGGATGAAACATTTTCTTTAACAAAAAAACTAGAAAATTATTCATACACATTAGAATTGGCGGAGGCACTTCCTGACGACAACGAAAAAACTATTGAAGACAATGAAGGCTTCTACATTCCAAACTCACAACCCTTTTTTACTTGGGAAGGAGTCAAAATTCTCAAACTGTATTAAAATATTATGATTATGTTTTTGAAATTTATTTAATTACAATCATAAGGATGTCAATCAAATAAGAAGACAAGGGGTTTTAATTAAATTTTTTTATTTTAATATTTTATTATTATTTTAATATTTTATTTTTATTTTAATATATTATTTTTATTTTAATATTTTACTTTTATTTTAATATTTTGTATATTTAAAAAAATCGCTGTAACAACAACCACAAATTTTGTGCATAAAGTAAGAGGTTTGTGACTGTTAAAAATTTGTGGTTGAAGTCTACTGATGAGTTGCTACAAGAGCCAATGAAATACGTATATAGACCAAGCTGAACCACCAGCAAATAAATTTCAAATTAAAATATAATTATGACAATATGTCGAATAATAAATTTCTTAAAAATATTTATATATTTAACAAAATCGTCGTCATCGATTTTAAAATCATATATAATTTTTCCAAACGCTAATTCGGAGGACGATGATGATGCTAATGATGTTGATGTTGATGCAGTCGACGGTGATAATGAGGATGACGATGATAATGTTGGTGATGATGATGATGTTGATGCGGATGGCGATGATGTTGATGTGGATGACGGTGATGATACAAGTTTGTATGTTTTCGCTTAATAAAAAGCGAAATTATGTCTATTTAAAAAATGCCTTTTTTATTGGCAATATTGGAAAATGTTACGAATTTTCCTTTGAGCGTTAAACATAGCTCACAATTGTAGTTTGATGAATCCATTTCAATAAAAAGCAACATCCTTTAAATGTTTGCTTTTTTATACTTGAATCTACTTCAATACTAAAGATAGTACTCCAACACTAAAACAAGCAATCTAAAATTTAATGTTTGAGTGAGATAATTGTAGTCCTGAGATATGTAAGGGATACTTGGGTTTTCTACCCCCTTCTGGTTTTCTTGAGATTTTGAAATCTTATAGCTTAGCTCAAATACTCAAATCAGGTTTCTAGCATACAATTTATTATTTCAGGTTAATTTCAATGCATCTCTTTCATGCTTTATAATTAGATATGATAGTTTGAAACTAATCTTATCTTTTCCAACTACATATCTATTCTATTACGTATGATATAAGTGAAATTATGTATTAATCTCACATGAGAGAGAAGTAAACTTTAACTAAAATAGTCTATCTCTTTCATAATATATATTCGAAAATTATTTTAAAATTAAAAATTATTAATCAGAAGTAATTCATAGCCAGGCTTAAGTTCAGTAACTTCAATTCTTATTGAATGAAATATTGTTATTAATTAATGTGAGTTTCTAAAGAAGAGAAGAAAAAATAAACTTAGACCTTAAGCTGGGGGAAATACCGATACTTTTCTGTGCAGCCACGCACTTCATCAGCACCCTAGTCTATCTACTTGGAAAGAGATTATTATGAACATCAGCTATTTAACTTAAATTTACAATGAAACGGAATATGAGAAACGATTGTTCTCATATGCTTAAAGTTTAAGTTTAATTTTTCTTCTCTTTAGAAACTCACAGTAATTAATAAAAATATTTCATTCAATAAGAATTGATATTACTGAACTCAAGCCTGACTATGAATTATTTCTGATTAAAATTCACTACAGTTCAATTATTTTATAAGCAACAACATATTATTTTCTAACAGTCGTAAAACTACAGTGTAACAAGCAATTAATATTGATAAGAAATTAAAAATAGCTGAAAGAAATATGAAGTGTGAACATTGTCCACGCATTTTTAATGAAATGAAAATGGCTGTAATCCACGAAAGCCATCATTGTTCGGAATGTCACAAGTGGTTTGGAAACCAAACCCATTTAAAAATGCATTAGAGGACTCATGCATCGAAATCATCCGCCATAATAACAAATTCAAGGAACCGTGAAGCGAATGTTGGGATGAAACTTGAAAATACGGCATTCACGAATAGACTACAAACATTCTCATATAAAAATGAGAGGGGGAAATTTTATTTCCCGAAGAATTTTTTGAAGGAGTGGAAAGAAAATCTTTGCAAATATTAACATGGAGTTGGAATGCGACTATATAAAAATAGTGGATAATGACGTACATTCCTGTATGACATCGCACCGCTCCAAAATGCGATTTGTTACAATAAGTGATGATCACTTAGAACTATTTAAGGATCAAACTCAAGAGATAAGTAAAAAATTTCAAAATTTCAAGAAAGGGACAGCGGGTGGAGCCTTATCGCAATTAAAAAATTATATTTAAATATAAATCGAGCGGATTTTCTTAAGGGTTCAGGCTACATCCCACTTCCACGGTGGATTGAAAGAAAAAGTCTTGTTTCAACATACAAAACAATGATGAGTATTGTTTTAAATGGTGCATCATAGCAGCACTCTGCCCAACTGCACTAAACGATGATGCGATAAGTATTAGTGCCAATGTAATAAGTATTAATAACAGGACTATAAATTTTGAGAATTTAGAGTTTCCGATGAAAACCAAATTCATCAAAGAATTTGCTGATCAAAACGATAGCATTATCGTTAATGTGTTTGAAATAGAAAAAATTATATCGTGGGACCTTACTATTTACCTACAATTGAAAAAATTCATCATGTGAATCTTTTGCTGCTATCGGAAGATGGATATTCTCATTATGTCCTAATAACAGATATCTCTATACGAATACACATACATTTATATTACAAATATTTTAACTAATTCGCATATAATAATTACATATTTCAGGCTAATAAGAAGTAACATAACCGGGCACAAAAGAAAAGTTTTGTTATGCAATGCATGCGCGCAGTATTCGCATAATGAAAGGATGATGGAGGAGCGCAAGCTAAGCGACAAAAAAGTTGTTGCTAGTATGCCGAGGAAGGACGGGTCTATTTTAAAATTCGAAAACTACCACAAACAGTTGGACGTACCCTTTGTTGTATATGCAGATTTTGAGGCATATCTCGAAAAGATAGAACGAACAGAAGGAACAACAACAACAGCATGTGGTAATAGAGAAAAGCTCGTTGCTTGTGCTTTTAGCTACTATATAAAATGTAGCTATAATGACAATTTAGATAGTTTTAATATTTATTTTGATGACGATGCACCTAGAGTTTTTTTAGAAAATTTAATTAACGACCTGACGAACATTCATATAAACTACTTGTCAAAAATAGTACCAATGACGCCACTGACAAATGACGAAAAGCTTGTACATGCTCTCTCCACAAATTGTGATCTTTTTGTGGAAAAATTTTAAGAAATGACAAAGTGCGTGACCATTGTCATTTTACAGGCAAGTATAGAGGATCAGTGCATAACTCATGCAATCTTCTTTATAGAACTGCTAAATTTATACATGTTTTCTTTCACAATTTTTCCTCTTATGATTGTCATTTGTTTATGAAAGAACTTTCTAACTTTGATGGTGATATAAAAGTAATTCCTCTTAATAAAGAATTATACATTTCACTTTCAAAGTTCATTCCAATCGGACAGAAAGAGAATTTTGAAATTCGTTTCGTAGACTGTTTCCGATTTATGGCATCCAGCCTAAAAACGCTGGCAAACAAATTAAGTGATGATCAATTTCACATCCTCAATAAATTGTTTGCTCAAAAAAAAGAATTCAATTTAATAAGAAGAAAAGGAGTATTCCCTTACTTTTATATGGATCCAATGGAGCGTTTTAATGAAGTTCATTTACCCACTCAAGAAAAGTTTTATAATTATTTAAGTATGGGGAATATTCTCTTTGGATGATTACGAACATGCTAAAAAAGTTTGGAAAGTTTTAGCTGTAAAAATATGCTAGGTTACACCTTATTATATTTAAAAACTGACGTCCTACTGCTAACTGACATATTCCAAAATTTTAGACAAATTTGTAAAAATATTTACAAGCTGCTTTATCATGGGATGCCATGCTTAAGACCACAGAAATAGAACTAGAATTATTTACTGATATTAATATGTACAATTTTATGCAAGATGCTATCAGAGGGGGTCTAGTACAATGTTCAAAAAGGTACACTAAGGCGAATAATAAATATATGGAGGATTACGATTGTAGTAAGCCTTCAGAATATTTGGTGTACTTAGACGCTGTTATTATTTAAATTGAAATGTTTATTTATTTAAGTATTTATTTATGTCGACCCATCTTGGTCGACCACACTTTTTATAATAATGAATTAAATAAAAACTAATAAATATAATGAAATAAAACTAACTTAAAACTTATCGTGAGAAAATGCTTGGTCGGCATAAATACACGCCGACCAGGTGCATTGTATGTGTAGGCATAAAATATTCAAATAAGCCAGATGATCAAGTTACTTGCTGATGACAAATAACTGATGCAGTCAAACACATAAGTATGTGGACAAATATGAATTACTGGCACAGTCAAACACATAAGTATGCGGACAGATATATTCCATAGCCAAACACACTACACCTCCCTTTTTCAGAAAGAATGATCAATGCGAGGTAGTTGATCATTCTTTAGTTACAATGGGTTTTAAAAATGAAGGGGGCTTCTCACATAACATACTTGTGAATTTCAAGTAACAATAATTTTTTTTTTTTTTAAATAAGGTAATTTTTTTTTGTTTTGTACAATACATATTACAGGTAGTATTTTTTTTTTGTCTATAAGCTTGTTTAAGTTATGTTCCTCTTAGACCAATTTGTGGTGTTTTTTTTTTCTTAAATAAAACTTTAAACTTTTTCTCTTTTAAATATGGGAACACAAATCGTTTGCTATTTTATGTATGCATTATGTATAAAATAATAAAAGTATGTTTTTGGATTTTTTTTTTGACATTTTGCTTAGAATTTCTAAGTTTAATTTAAAAATGAAATTGTTTGGACATACATACATATGAAGTTTATATGGTACATGTAGTAAATTTTTGGTTTTTTATGTTTTCTTTTACCATAGTGTTAGAAACTATCAGATTTATTTATAAAACTTATTAAGGTTTTATAAAGGGTTTTCATAAAAAAATTAACACAAAATGTTTCTTAAAAAGCCTTCATAAATATTAAAATAGTTTTAAAAATTATAAAAATTCTTAATTTTACCGCGCCATAAGCGCCAAAAGCAAAGTATAACCGACACATCTTTTGGAACGAAATCAGAGACAAAAGAAAATCAAAAATTAGAATAAAATGTGTCATTCCTCCCCTGTTCTTAGCAAGACCCTTTACCCCGTGAACTTCTTTACCCTATTTTTATGAACAGTGAATGACTTCCCATGTTCATCTTGGAGTTCTACATTATTATTGTTGTCCATATTGGATATTTTATAGGGGCCCTTATATACGGAATCCAGCTTATGACCCGATTCATTGCGGATCAAAACGAGTTCCCCGAGGGTTAATTCTATTGGATCTGCCCACTGGGTGGAAAGTTGTTGTCTTTCCCACTTAGCATTTTCTATGATATTGGCAGCTCTTCGCTGCGCCACTTGAAGTCTGAATTTAACCTCTTTTCCATATGAATCAATGTTGTACAATGGTTCTACAATGTTTTCTTTTGTACAATCAAGAGTTGGTGGTATCTTTCCGTAAACCAACTCGAATGGACAATAACCATGAGCCGTAGATGGGGTGGTATTGTAACAATATACGAAGTATTTTAACCACAAATCCCAATCTGTTTTATCGGATGAGATGTATGTTCGCAGATATTCGTTAAATGTTCTGTGAGATCTCTCAACAGTACCCAAAGTCTGATGATGATACGGAGTAGAATTGAGTTTCTCTATCTTCATCATTGAGCATAATTCCGACATAACTTGATTCATATATTCTGTTCCCATGTCCGTTAGTATTGTATTCATTGGACCGTAAGTCAAAACAAATCCTTCCATAATTGCTTTGGCAACCATTCTGGCTGACTTATTCTGAATGGGTATTGCAACTAAATATTTAGTTAAATCACATATCATAGTGACAGCGTATTCGTTTAATGACTCGGACCGTGGTAGTGGTCCTACGGTGTCAATTATTACTCTGTCAAATGCCTTTAACGGTGTAGGAGTTATGATGAATGGCTCTTTACCGTTGACAACTGTTTTATTTTCTTGACATGCTTTGCACCGTTTTACATATTGGGCTATGTCTCTAGTCATGCCTTTCCAATGGTATCGAAGTCTAATCTTCTTTATCATACGTGTTATCCCCGGATGTCCTCCTGAAATAGGATCATCATGATATTTTTGCATGATTTGTAATTTATCTGTATCGGTGAAAATTGTTGTTAATTTAGGCGTGAGCACAATTGTTAATTTACTTTCTTGCAGTATTTCATTGCCTTTATTCTTAAAGGTTTCAACATTGGTTCCTAGGAATTTAAGCAGACTATCATCGAAGTGTAGTCGCATGGTTGTTAAACACATTTTATCAGCTATTTTTTCAAGCTTTAGAAAGAGGTGACCTAAGTCTACATTTCCATCAATAACCGTGTCTTTCAACAAAAATTCGGAAAGAATTTTCTTTCCTTTTCTAATTATAACTTTATTTTTGGTAAAATGCAATTGTGGCATTTTACTGTGCTCTTGAGCATTAATTGCCTCATAAACCTTTAGTTCAACCGATTTTGTATTAGCCGTTATACCATTGTCATTACAGTGCCTACCTGCCTTTGCCTGAAGTCTCGTAGTTACCTTCAGTATTGTATTAGCGTCAATATTTTTTATATCATTAATATTTATACGTGACAGCGCGTCCGCGGCGTAATTTTCTCTACCCCTAATATACTCCACCACAAAGTCATATTCTTCTAAGTCCAGCCTCATACGGGTTAATTTTGATGACGGGTTTTTTAATGAAAATAAATAAGTTAGGGGTCTGTGATCGCTTTTAATTACAAACTTTCTGCCGTAAACATATGGTCGGAAATATTGTACTGCCCAATGAATTGCAGTTAATTCCTGCTCTATTGTTGATTTATTGCTTTCACCTTTTGTGAAAGATCTGGATGCGTAAGCAATTGGTAGCTGAACACCCTGCTTTTCTTGGCTCAAAACGGCACCACAGGCATGTTTACTTGCGTCTGTGGTTATGCAGAATTCTTTAGAAAAATCCGGATATTGGAGAATTTTTGGACTCAGCAATTGATTTTTAAGATATTGGAATGCTTTTTCACATTGTTGAGTCCATTCAAATTGCAAATTTTTTCTAGATAATCTGGTAATATGTCGCGATGATTCAGCAAAATTTTGTATAAATCTTCTGTAATAATTACAGAATGCTACGAAGCGTTTAGCTTCATCACCATTTGTAGGTGTTGGATAATTTTGTATAATTGAGTATTTGCTGTCGTCAGGTAAGATGCCTTTATCGGTGCATTTGTGACCTAAAAATGTTACTTCACGACAAAAAAATGTACATTTATCTGGATGGAGTTTGAGATTGTATTTTCTGCAAGTATTAAACACTTGTTTTAAGTTTTGTAGCATGTGTTCTGAAGAACAACCTATTACTACTAAGTCATCCATGTATACAAAGGCTTGGGTTGGAGATAATCCAGAAAAAGCCAATGACATCATTCTTTGGAATGAATTCGGGGCAATTTTAATACCATATGGCAGTCTTTTAAAGCGAAAAGAGCCTTTTTCTGTGGAAAAAGATGTAATGTCTCTAGAGTCTTGTTCCAATTCTATTTGATGAAATCCCGACATTAAGTCCAGGCATGAAAAGAACTTGGCTCTTCCTAACTGATCAAGAATGTCATCTATACGAGGCAATGGGAATTTATCAGCTATCAGTTTTTTATTTATTCCTCTATAATCTACGACCAA
Source organism: Tachina fera (assembly GCA_905220375.1). Lineage (NCBI taxonomy): Eukaryota > Metazoa > Arthropoda > Insecta > Diptera > Tachinidae > Tachina > Tachina fera. The sequence continues at coordinate 75,943,367 of LR999965.1, read as the reverse complement.
TCTCCACCTTTTTTGTGTTGAGCCGGGTAATGGCTTTTTTGGTACTATTAGAATAGGGCTATTATATTGCGAGATGGATGGTTCTATTATATCATCATTTATTAATTTATCTAATTGGGCATTAACTTCCTCTTTGTGGTTGTGTATCATGAAGTCTAAGTTTCTGCTTGTAAAAATTGTTAGTACTTATTTTTTCAGTCTCCAGAGCAAAAATATCTATGTAGTCTAAGCATAACTTTCTTAAATCTTTATGAGCGTATTCGGGAAAGTTTTTTGTTAATTTTTCAAGTTTTTCCTTATTTAGCTTGGCATTAGTATCAGAACTGCAATTGACAATTTTATAGTCGTTTAGACTTTCGGATTTTACCTGAATGTTATCAATTACTAGGTCTTTATCTGTGGTATTTATCCTGCATAATTTGTTGAGGTATCAATACTTCCTTCTTCCTCATTGGATATGAAGTTTATCGGTCTTATAACTTCAGATCTTGCTGGCAGTGATATGGAATTGATGTTTGGACCGTTTCTTAAAGCGATTGCTATATCGTACGGGACGTCGTTAGTTCTCAAGGTGATCCAATCTTGATTATTTTCGTAATTTAAAATACATTTGTATTTTCGAATAAAGTCCATTCCTATTATTCCGTCTACTTGAATCGGAAAATCATCCTTTACGACATGAAAATCGTGAGCTATTAGCAGATCTTCTTGTTTTAAATCAGCTTTAACTTTGCCTATTGTAGTTATTATACCTTGCCCAATGCCATTTATTCTGGTTTGACTAGTAATGTCTATTGGTTGGTATAAAACTTGATGGTGTTTTACGACTGATATGTCTGCACCTGTATCTACTAAGAATGTGGACCTATTGTCATTTAGAGTGGTTCTGGAGACTAGATAACTGTATAAATTTGTATTTATGTTGTGGATTTTCCTGTCTATTGAGTACTTAGGGGTGTTAGTTCGTTTCCCGAACTATTGTCATTCATGCAACGTATATTATTATTTCTATTCACGTTGCGGTTGTTACTGTTGTAACGGTTACTATTGTTGTTAAATTGATTCCTTACTCCGTTATTATTGAAGCTTCTAGGTGCATACCGGTCACTTGTGTTTCTGTTATTGGGATTCCTGTTACCATTATTCTGATTATGGGAATCAGGGGGCCTATTAGAGTTATTGGGTCTGTTACCAATATTTCTAGAGTAACGATTTCTACTATTAGATAAATTATTGTTGTAATTGTTTTGGAAAGTTAATATAGCATTAGGTTGTCCGTATGCGTCCATACAACTGCTTATAAATTTTGTTTTAACTTCATCCATGTTTAGGAACGTTCCTGATTCCATGATCAGTTTTACTCGTTCGTTGGATGCATTTTTTATTATTGCTGAAACTGCTGCACGTGTTGTGTACTTGTTTGCAGTTTCATTTGGGAGGCCGTCAGATATGTAAGCGGTCTCCAATTTTTTTGCAAGTTCATCGATTTCCTTAACATAGGCATTGGCATTTTTGCCCGTTTGTTTTATATTCATTAACTTTGCATTGATGACGTCAACGGATTCACCCTTAACAGTCGATTTGAGTTTTACTATTATCGCTGAAATGGTCGATTCCGTTGTTACTATATTCTTAGTAGTGCCTTTTAGTTTTGTTTTAATAAGGCTTACCGCAATAGCCTCATGTGTACCCTTTATGCCTTCCACAAGTGTCAAAGTATCAATGAAGCTTTGTAGGTTTTCTGGACTTCCGTCGAAGTCAGGTAGCAGTTTGGATGCTGTATTTAGGAATTCTATATTTGTTTGTGACATGTTGGGAGAGGCTCTACTTGTACTTGGTAGATTTGAAGTTGGGTCTAAAACTAGTTCTGGTAGATATTTAAAATTTGTTTCCTCATGTAAAGAGTTAGGTACATTTAGTACGATACCTTTCTTTAAGGATATCGTTATTAATTTATCTCTTATGTCAGCGAAGAAAGCTTCAGCTGCTGCTTTATGAGCATGTGTTAATCTGTTATAATTAACATTAAGGAGTGCTCTAATTTGTTCGAATCTGCGCACGAGATTATTTATGTGCTTATTAATTGTTTCTGGTTTTATCTCCCTATTGAGATTGAGACACTTATATGATTTGATGAATTCTTCCTTTATTGCTCTGGCCTTATTCACTATTATTTCCCATTCCATGAGGTTTAAATTGAGATTTTTATGGAATTTTAAGAAATGTATTCTTTAGGTCTATTTAAAATGGAAATTAAAAGGACGTGTTAGTTAAAAAAAATGGTGCTTATGTCACGGATGCCGTGACCATTTTTTGATGGTCAACAGAGTACCATGGCATAAACCAGATATCGCCAATTTATATCTGAATTAGGCTCTTAATTCTTTAATGTTATACCACTGGAGGGACACTTATGTATCTCAGTAGTAAGTTATTTGTTAGTATATCTTTATGTTATTTTTTTTTATATGTAAAATATATGAATAGTAAAGAAATTAAAAAATTAATATATGCATTAATATAATAAAAATGTATTGAAAAAATTGCAACTCTATTTTTAGAGTGCTTGTAGAGACATTTAAAAATATATGAATATGTTTATAATAAAATATTGATATAATATATTGATTAGTAATTATAAAATGTATTGAAAAAATTTAATTTAATTTTTTTTGTTTTTATATGCGATACTACTCTGTTAATGCAGCATTGGAGAGACATTTCTGTATAAATATAATAATAATCTTCATGCTAATAGTTTTATATTATTTACATAAAACATCCTTTCGTTGTTGTTTGGCTAAACAACACTAAAAGATTCACGATTCTTTTAGGCAGCTATTTTTAAATGGTGCTGATGTTTTTGAGCATGCTGATGTAAATGCTGTTGCTGTTGCTGCAGTTTGTGTGGATTATACTGTGTATGTTGTTGGGTATTACTTACTGCCGCGTTGTAATTTGTCAGGTCGGTGTTGTCATAAGAAATTGCTGATGTTGATGATGGTGATGCTAAATCTTCATCAAATTTATATTTATTATTATCAGTTTTAGGTGCTTCTATCAGTATAGACTATTATGGCTAGTTTGATGATGATTATGACGATGACGGTGAATTATAATTTTGTCGGAGACTGAAGTCAACAGTTAAGAAAGGGACCGATATCAGAGAAATCTGGGGAATTGTTTCCATTTTTTTTTTGTGTACGATTTTTTTTTTTTTGTGTCAGATTACTTACCATACGGAAAATTTGAGTGGGTTAATGCGAAAAATCTTCGTATTTTAGATGTGAATAATCTACCAGATACATCAACTGTTGGATATATTTTGGAAGTAAATTTAGAGTATCCCCAACATATACATGATACACATAATGATCTACCTTTTGGCCCAGAAAATAAAACGGTCAGCGATTCTAAATGCAGAAAACTTATAGCTGACCTCACATCTAAATCAAAATATCAAATTCACTATAGAGTGCTTAAGCAATGTCGCCGAAATGGGTTGATATTAAAGAAAGTGCATAGGGCATTAAAATTTAAGCAATTTCCTTGGCTTAAACCATACATTGATATAAACACTCACCACAGAACAATAGCAAAAAATTCGTTTGAAAAAGATTTCTTTAAATTGCTAAACTATGCGGTTTATGGAAAAACTATGGAAAATATCCATAAACGCAAAGATGTCAAAATTGTCACAGAGTGGGAGACTACAAGAAGAAACCATTTAGGTTCAAGAGCTTTGATTTCAAAACCAAACTTTTCGAGTATAACACAGTTCTCGGATAATCTGTTTGCGGTTCAGCTCAAAATAATTAAGTTCAAGTACAACAAACCCATTTATTTAGGGTTTGCTGTATTAGAATTGTCTAAGTGGAAGATGTTTGACTTCCACTATCAATATATGAAACCTAAGTTTGGAACAAAATTATCTTTAAATTATATGGATACGGATTCTTTAATTTATTCTATAAAAACAGATGATTTTTATGATGATATGGGTCAAGATGTTGCTTCAAGATTTGATACATCTGAATATATACCAGAAAACATTTATAATTTACCATTATCAAACAGAAAGGTCATTGGGATGATGAAAGACGAAAACAAAGGAAAAATTATGAGAGTTTGTGGGACTTCGATCAAAAATGTATTCATTTGAAACTGTAGGGATGGAACAAGTAAAGAAATCAAAAGGAGTAAAAAAATCATGTATTAGGAATTACTCTATTTCAGATTATAAGAAAGCTTTATTTGAAAAACAAATTATTTCCGATTCTATGAATACATTAAGATCTAAGTACCATCAGTTGTATACTCAAAAGTTACATAAAGTTGTCTTGAGTTATGCTGATGATAAAAGAATTATCGATAAAAATCAGATAAATACACTTGCTAAAGGGCATTATAGACAGAAGACATTTGAAGAATTTTCTTCAGATAAAGATGATGACACTTTTATAAATATCTCTGATTCATATCTAGATTTTATTAACAGTTTATCTGATGATGAGTTTCTTATTAATTTAGATATTTAATTTGTAATTATTTTTTCAAGCATGGTACTTATGGATATATAAACAGCTGTTTGTAAATAAAACAAATTTGTATATATTTTTAAGAAAATCTATGCATGTGCATGTATATTTATAAATAAACTTATGTATGTTAGTATTGAAATTGAAACAATGTTTTTAGATTTATTTTAAATAATATTTATTAAATAAAAATTCTATACATAAATGACCACAATTAAATGTATTAAATTTTTGCTTTTGTTGAATTATATTCAATAGGTGTTTTTAAGTAATTAATTATTTCTTGTGGCGGTTGTAGAAATCTTCCGATTTTTGGCACAGGAATAACTCTTGGTATTGTAACTTCAATTCCCTTTTCCCTTTAAACTTTGGATGTATGAATTTTTGCGCAATCTTGACAGCAGATATTACATCATCTGGTTTTTTCTTTTTTAAAATTTTTAACGCATTTTTAATAGAAATTGAAAATAGTTTCTTGTTATATATTTTCCTTTTTTTAAATTTTTTTTGGCTTAGAAATTTTAGCATCCTTCATACTTAAACCCAATTTTACTTTAGTTTTCATTGCGTTTGTTACAAGCCAAGCGTGGGATCTTTCTTTGAAACTGCTATCCTTTGATTTTACTCGTTGCCAGGCTTTTTCAGCTAATTCCTGATCTGCTTGATGTCTTTTGTTAATATCGCTTGTTTTTGAATGTATAATGTCGTACTCTCTATAAGCCGCTAATCGTTTTTCAAGTTTTGTACCAGGTCCACAAAACAGGCAAATGTAGCTCAATAGCTAATTTATTTATTAAGTTGTTTACGAAGCCAGTTCCAAACTTATACTGACTATGTATACCTGTTTTACAATATTTAATAACCATATTAATTAATATATTATTAACATGCAAGTAATTAAACAACATAAGCAAATTATTATAAGAAATATTAACGAATCAGAAGAAAAGAAAACTAAAGCTGTACATAGTACATTATTACCCAATTCTATACGGGCACTTATTGTAGGACCTTCTAACTGCGGTAAAACTAACGTCATGATCAGTCTATAGAAAGTCCAAATGGCCTAAACTCTAGAAACTTATACATATATTCAAAGTAGTTGTATCAACCAAGATATTGTTACCTCAAAAAATTAATTGATCCAATAAAAGAAATTAATCTTTTCACGTTTTGTGAAAATGAGAAGGTTTTTAGTCCAGCAGAAGCAAATTAAAGTTTTATTATAATATTTGATGATGCTCTTTGTGGTAAACAAGATAACATAAGGGATTACTTTTGCATGGGAAGACATAAGCATATCGATTGCTTTTATTTATGTCAAACATATTCAAAAATTCCTAAACATTTAATACGTGATAATGCGAATATGATTGTATTATTTAAGCGAGATGAAATGAATTTACGCCATATATATAATGATCATGTTATTGGAGATATGACATTCAATGAATTTACAGATATATGTAGTGAATGCTGGAAAGATAAATATGAATTCGTTGTTATTAATAAGGGTGATGTAGTAAATAAGGGACGATATAGAAAAGGTTTTGATAAATTCATACAACTGTAGGTGGTTTTGTCCAGAAGCTGATACACAGCAGTTAAAAGCAGATAAAAGCAGATACAGAGCAGATAAAAAGTAGATACGAAGCAGATAAAAGCAGATAAAAAGCAGATAAAAGCAGATAAAAAGCAGATAAAAGCAGATACAAAGCAGATAGAAACAGATAAAAAGCAGATACAGAGAAGATAAAAGCAGATACGAAGCAGATAAATGCAGATTCAAACCAGATATAAAGCAGATACAAACCAGATATAAAGAACAGATACAAGCCAGATCATACATCAGATACAACCAAATACAAATTAGTTCGAAATGAATAATAACAAATTATTAGAAGGTATTGTTAAAACAAGAACGATATTAAAAGAAAAACTATAAAATATAAAACTAAATGAATTAGGTAGAATTAATCTATTGGAAGATACATTAAACCCTGTAACGAACACCCTGAATAAGATAATTAAAAAAATTGATGATTATCAATCTGGTGATTCATTGTAAGATACATATATACCCACAGAAAGACCTTTAAAAAAGATAATTAAAAAAACATCTGATTTCAAATCAGATGCTTATCAATCAAATGATGATATATCAGATTCAGAGCTTCCATCACTACCATCCGATGTTAGCTCTGATAACTTTGATGATGCTGAAGGTTATGATGATGATAATATAATTAATAACATACCAACAAAAAAAGAAAACTAGATTTACAAATAGTTAGTGACGATAATGATGACGATAATAACAACTATAAGGTAGCCGAAAATGATAGTAACAAGTCCTCACTAGCAAAAAATATAAAATTGCTCCTTCATAATAAAAAATAGATATGGTCTATGGATTCAACATAGATGAAAGCGGAAACTGGCAATATGCAAATAATGAACTAAATTTTAATGCAGATAATTCCATTCGAATAGGAAATACAAAGTGGAAAATGACTCCAGGACTATTCGAATTAAAATTGAATAAATTGGATCCTTATTAGGTCTTAGTACAAAAGTATTAGAGCCTGGCTTGGAACATTACTCTGATAAAACAATAGATATAAACAAAATTAATACAATAATCGTTGAATGTAACATTGTAGGCGGATCATATATAAATAACATGTCTGCACATATTTTGCATCAGTTTTCACTCAACGTCAGTCCAGGATATAAAATAACTGAGGCTCCCACTAATGTAATATATTTACCTGTAAGTTCAAGAACAATAAATAGTCTTATTTTGAAATTTGTTGATCAAGACGGAAACATTTAAAGCCCATCAGATAATGATTATATATAATAAAACTGACTTGCAAAAGCATTCACCATTCATTCTAACCTTATCAACGAAAGACGAAACCAGAAAGTCATCGAATTGCAAGAAATCAAAGAAACAAAAACAAAGTAATATTCTTCGTGAGGATAATAAGGAGTTTTTAAACAATTTGGGGTTTCAGTTAAAAATAAAACAGTAAAGAAAAAGGAACAATGAGCAGCATTGTTAACATCTTACAAAAACCGCTATATGATAACTCTATTATCAAGAAAGAGTACCACAGCTACACATCATATTTACAATCATTTCAAAATAATGATGAAATTCGTATATCAATTCAAAATCAAGATTTGTATATTTTACCAAGTGAAAGTCTTATAGAAGGACTTGCTACGAAAGAGGACTCATCAGTTTCTACATCCATACGGCTCTTAAACAATTGTGTGGCACATTTATTTGATGAAATTCGTTGTGAAATTAATGGCATAGAAATTGATCGCACACGTCATTTGGGTATTGCAACAGAATTAAAAAACTATGTCTCCCTGAATAAATCTGAAAGTGACAGTTTACTAAATGCAGGATGGTCTCCTTTTAACATTGATGATCTTACACTTGAAAAGGGTTACTTTAAATTTTTTCAGCGGATTTGCTGAAGATTTTAATAAAATTATAGTTAATTCTAAACATGAGCTAATATTTTCACGATCTAAAGATGATGGACAATTTCTTAAATCTCAAACGATAACTGAAAAAATTATGTTATCAATTTTAAATATTACTTGGAAAGTACCACACGTTCAACTTGCTGATGCGTATAAATTGCAGATGTTTAAAACAATAAAAAATCGTCATCCATTAAGTATATGTTTTAGAAGTTGGGATATGTATTACTACCTTTACTTCCAAAAAGTACAACAGTTTTATGGAATGTTAAGCTAGCTACCGAAAACAAAAGACGACGTTTTTTATTATTGGGTCTTCGAAACGATGATAACAAGTTTCAACATTGCGATTTAAGTGATATTAAAGTGCATCTTAACTCTGTTACATATCCTTGTGATAATTTAAATCTAAAATTCGACAGAAATCGTTTTGCAATTCTATACATATGTACTTAAAATTTCAACAAAGTTATTATTCACGTGATTCTCAACCAATATTACCCCGGAAAATTTCAAAACTATGGCGCCAATAATAGTTTTAGATGTTAGTCATCAAAATGAATCTGGACTGGACCTATTGATATTCGTATTGAATTAAAAACCTTGAAAAATATTCCGCCTAATACAGCTGCATATTGTTTGATTATACATGATAATATGTTTGAATATATTCCTCTTACAAACGAAATGAGAAAAATAATGTAAATTTACTATTTAGTTAAAATATATATATATATATGTTTATATTATTATTACGTATACAAGAAAGATGAAAGCAAGTAAGTAATTGTATGTCTACTTATGTAATGTATATCATTGATTAAAAAGTATAAATAGGAAAGTTCAGAATGCTAATGCTTATTCACAAATACTTCGTGCAAGTACTTAGTCATAATCGATTGTAACAATGGTGCTAAAAGATATATATGATTTCTTGAAAAGATGCTCACATATGTTTCGGATGAAGATAAAAACAAACTGATTAATATTCAATCTCAACTAGAGTGCGCCAATAAATTGAAGCCAAAGAAAAATAAATTTGGAGAACATTATGAAGATTGTGTTTGGTCGGACGATAATACAACATGTGGGCCGGACACTTGCTTCTGCTTGCAATATCGAAGGCAAAATATGGAAGCGGAAGAAGTAGCAAAGCAACTGATAACAACATATTTTAATATTTATAATGTTACTAAATGTAAAAATTGTAACTTCAATAAAATATAAAGTATAAAGAATAAAGGCTAAATAAAATTAAAACTCAATTTTATTTTTTGTTTGTCATTATATTTTTGTTTATGTATTTACAAAGTTAAGGAGCATTTTATGTACATATATATATATATATATATATATATATATAAGTTTAGCGTTATGAAAATCATGTCCTGTTGCCAATAGCTTCACATTGGGCTGCTATTTCATCCAAGATTTTGTCGTTACCATCATCAACTAAGGTTACTGTATTGTCGAGTAGCTCATCATCTGTGCTCTCATACATGAATAGAAGTCGCTTCAGATCTAATCTCGGTAAGATTATTATTTCTTTTATTTCTACTTGTGCTCTTCCTGAGCGAGTATTTTAATTTCTGTTTATTAATGACATTTTACTTAATTCACTTAATTTGTCTAATTTGTTCAAAGGTAGAAGTTAAAATAAACATAAGTTTCATTACTTTTAACAGTAAGGTTTGCGATTTTCTTTCGCTAGTTTATTGTCAGCTGATTTTCCTGCTGAAAACCATCTGATCATCACCTCATTGCATTCCTTCCTCGAGTTCTGCAATCACTTTATTTCCATATTTGGTCTTATGACGAATCATCATTATCACTTTATATAGCCTTGATGGTTGTAATTCCTTCACAGATATATATGATTTTACTTTCAGTTTATTAAAAGCCTCAACAACCTCAATGTTTGTAATGTTTTTCGAAGTCATAGTTGACTACTGAAGGATTGCAATGAGTTAATGAATAGGAATATTTTAGAAACTGCGTTTTTATATAAATTTATTTGGGATACACTTAATTTCTACATAACAATGAAAAATTCTTCCTCTTATGGTTTAAATAATTTATTTAAAATAATTACATTATATGCAAATATTCAGAAACATGCATCTTCATATACATTGACATATTCATTTAAACATACCTATGCAAAATATGTTTATGTATAGTTATGTGCAAAAATAATATTAAATTCATTTAAGAGTCACAAAAACATACAATTATTATACAAGGCTTGTTAAAATAAAATTATTCCTTCAATTTTATACTTTCATTCCAAAATAAAACAAAAGAATTATCTATTCCCTTTTTCTTATTACCAGTCAAAAGCAATAAAAAAGCAAATTTATAGCATTTAAAAACAACAAGGCTTGTTAAAATAAAAATTTTCCTTAAATTTTCACATTTACATCCCAAAATATAGCAAAAGACACCAGCAATAAAAAAGCAAATTTATAAACGTACTGATAACAGCAATTGTAAAATGATAAGCAACCGATGTCTCAAACTAAAGACCGTGCTCTATTGACTATTTCAAGTTGGTTTAAGAGACAGAAATATACATAATTATTATTAAAGAGACAAACGGACAGACAAACATAAAGGCTCGCTAAACCAAAAGTCATACGTAACATATTTCATCGCATCAAGTGTGCATAAAGGCTCGCTAAACAAAAAGTTATTCCTAATATATTTCATCGCATCAAGTATGCATAAAGGCTCGCTAAACAAAAAGTCATCCCAAGAATATTTCATCGCATCAAGTGTGCAATGAAAATAAAAAAAGTCTTTTTTATTGTGTTTCACTTTGGCTATTTATGGTCAGATTTCTTGATTCTTAGGATGCAAATAAAACCAATTTATTTCATCTTTTTTCTCAACGTTTCGTCGGCTTTTTTCCGACGTCTTCAGGAGAATGTTTTTATTAAGCTCTATCAACAAATTACAAAATGTTTGTTATTTATAGTTTTATGTATGTTATATTAGGTATTTCATTTTTTTCTTCAACTTCAACTGTAAATTGCAGATTTTTATGGTATGAATTTAATGTTTTCAATATAATTTCGGTTATAAAGAAAAACGACTTGGAAATTATATTGAAAACATTAAATTCATACCATAAGAATCTGCAATTTACAGTTGAGTCTTAGAGTCCTTATCAAAGCTATAATATTGCCGAAAGTAACTAAATGTCTCCCAGCATATTCATTTAAAGTACCAATTTCAGCAGAGCTTGCAAAACTAGACTTAGCAGACCCGACATTCAATAAGTCGTCGCAAATTGACTTTATATTAGGCAACGATTATGAACACTTCCTTAACATTGGAGGTATAAAAAAGAATATTTGTGGCCAAACCTCGGCTTACAATACAATATTTGGTTGGGTACTTAGTGGTCCCATAAAAAATCAAAAATTCAAGCCTTTACTACCTCAGTCGTCTCATCAGAAACTGCTGAACTTTCTTTACTCCTCAATGCATTCTGGGAAGACGAAGAAGTGCCATCAGATCGCTCTATCTCAAACAACTACTTGTAATAACAGTGGTAGATATATAGTAGGACTACCCTTCAGAAAAGAATACCCAGATAAAATATTCCTCGGTTCATTTCGTTTTGTAGCCTTAGCTCAATATTCCAAAATGGAAATGACTTTGTCAAAAACCCCTGAGCTTTATGCCCAATACAAGGAAGTTCTAAATGAAAATTTTACTCTGGACCACATGGAAGCAACTTCCTCGCAAGAAATAACATCTCAAGGTAAATACTTTTCACATTATTTGCCTCATCACGCAGTGGTTCGCCCAGAACACAAAACTACAAAGGTCAGAGTTGTGTTCAATGCTTCTCGAAAAACAAAACACAAATCGCTCTCAATGATATACTTTATACCGGCCCCACACTTCAAAACGATTTGATCACTATAATTCTGAACTGGAGGAAATATAAATATGTATTCAGTGGTGATATACAAAACATGTATCTCCAAATACTTGTACACCCGGAAGACAGAAAGTTTCAAAGAATTCTCTTTCAATATCAAATTAATGGCCCAATTAAAGATTACCAGTTAAAAACCGTAAAATTTGGAATAAATTGTGCTCCGTATCTCGCGATTCGCACTCTACTTCAGCTTGCGTCGGAGTGCCAATCTGAATTCCCACAGGCAGCGTCAATTTTGCGGTCGCAAACGTACGTGGATGATATTTTAACTGGAGGTTTCTCAATTGAAGAAACATTAGCCGCACAAACCTAACTCATAACAGCTTTAAATTCTGCCGGGTTACCCTTAAAGAAGATCACAGCAAACGAACCCAAATTACTCATCCATTTGCCAAAGGAAGCTTTATATGATTCAGATTTTCTCCGGTTTTAAGAATCAAGCTCTACTAAAACACTTGGCATTAAATGGAATGCACTTTCAGATACATTCACCTACAAGTTTTTCCCACTTGATCAATCTGCAAAAATTACAAAGAGGCAAATAATCTCCTCTGTAGCAAAATTATTTGATCCCGCTGGATGGCTAGCTCCCATAGTCATCAGATCAAAAATGTTAATGCAAAAGTTATGACTTGAAGGCTTACAACGGGACGAAGAAGTTTCATTGGATACCCTACAAAAATGGAATGCTCCTATACAAGACCTAGCAGAGGTAGAAAGTGTAACCATACATCGTTGGTTACAATATGACTCTTCAGACTACACACAAATCCACGGGTTTTCAGACGCGTCTAACTCTGCGTTTTGTACAACGATATATATTAGATGCCAAACTCGTATTCAAACGACGTTCTCTAATCTACTAGTAGCAAAATGCAAAGTTGCTCCTATTCAAACAGTATGTCTCCCTAGGTAAGAATTTAATGGTGCTTTACTCCTTGCAAAACTAGTGAAGTATGTACAATCTTCAATGAATTTTAATCTAACAGAAACACATTTATCGACTGACTCATCCATAGTTCTAGGATGGCTTTCAAAAACTCCTTCTTCATGGGAAACGTATGTGGCGAATAGAACTTCTCAAATTCACCACTTAGCATCAAACGCATTTTGGCAACATGATCCAAGCCATAACAACCCAGCAAATCTTAAAACACGAGGATGTAGCCCTCAAGATCTTACAAATAATACCCTTTGGTGGAATGGACCTTCTTGGTTAACTAAACCAGCTTCTGAATGGCCAAAAAGAAATCCACTAAAACATGCATAGAATCTGAAAAAACTGTTGTCTCTTTACACATGAAAGTTCAAGAAAACGACATTCTAAAATTGTTCTCCGTTATATGTTACATATTTAGATTTTTCAAGAAATGCATACGAAACAAAAGGCCAGATATCTACGAAATCACAGTAGTCCATTTAACACAAAATGAGATAAACATCGTGAAAACAAGGCTCATCTTACTAGCTCTAAAGGCTCACTATCCTGAAGAATATCAAAAACTATTAAGTTCAAAACCAATTCTCAATAAAAGCTCAATGAAAACGCTCAACCCCTTTTTAGACTCAAACTCACTACTTAGAGCAAATGGCAGATTAACTCAATCCGAGCTTCCTTATGGCGAACGATTTCCCATGATTTTACCAGGAAGTTCTCGATTTTGTCATTTGTATCTCATACATTTGCATAAATTTCTTTACCATGCTAAAGGCAGTCTAATGTGTCGAATGGTGCAGACTGAATTTTATGTCTTTAGGCGCAAATCTCGAGTAAAAAAGATAATACGTCAGTGCAAAACATGTATTATTTACAAACAACAGGCATGTTCACAAATCGTGGCGCCCTTACCACCGGAAAGATGTAATTTATCCCTCCCATTCCAAATTACTGGGATAGATTTTGCCGGCCCGTTTGAAATCAAAACGTCAGCATTAAGAAATGCACCAGCTATTAAAGGCTATGCTAGTGTTTTCGTGTGTTTCAGTACGAAAGCAATTCATTTAGAGCCATGTTCTGATTTATCATCAGTTGCTTTACAAGCTGCATTTTCTCGCTTTGTTGGGAGGCGGGGGTCCCCAAAAGGATACTAACAGATAATGGCAGAAATTTTCTGGGTGCCACCAGAACTTTAGAAACCGAGTTCAGAACTTTCGTGCAAACTGCCGCTAATGATATAGCTCAGAAATATATCACCCACGGATTTGAGTGGAAATTTGTACCACCACATGCTCCACAAATATGGGGGGTCTAAGTGAGGCAGCCGTGAAAAGTTTCAAGCTTCACTTGAAGCGGATTACTGGTGCTAACAAATTTACTTTCGAAGAATTCGCTACTGTTTTAGCTCGAATCGAAGGTGTGCTTAGTTCGCGACCACTTTCCGCATTGTCAGAGGACCCATCCGACTTAACAGCTCTCACGCCAGGACATTTTCTAAGGGTTGCTCCCATAATGGCTCTCCCAGATCAAAGCTCAGACAATATATCGCTCATTAACAGATGGGAAAATCTGAAGGCAATTCACCACCAATTTTCCATTCGTTGGAAAGAGAACTACCTTAAACGATACAAGTGGAAGAATTCTGTTCCCAACTTGCAAGAAGGAGACCTAATTGAAGTTATAGATGACTTACAAGCACCACACGACTGGCGATTAGGCCGCATAGAAAAAACGTATATAAGCTCAGTACGTCAGCGTACAGCTGACGTACGCACATCTACTGGAATTATATCCCGTCCAATAGATTAATCGGAGACTAAAAGCTACCCGTCCAGATTCGAACCGCAGCAGCATCCACTCAACAATTAACGCCAGACGCAATCGTAGAACGTATGAATGCGTGTTGTGCAAGTTCTTGAAAATGACAGTCCAACGACGGGAGAAGGTTGTCGAAGACAATCAATACTGTGTAAATTGTTTAGCCAAAAGCCATGATTTGCGTGCTTGTACATCGATGGACACATGCAAAAAATGCGGTAGGTTTCATCACACCTTACTGCATGACACAATGAAAATTAAGGATGCAAATCAACTACACAAACAACGTTTGCGGGTTCAGCAGCAAGCTAAACAAAAAACTAAGCAGTTAACTCAAAAACGTGAGCAAAGGCAGAATAAAAAACAACAGCAGCCACAGATTCAACCAGCCACTACGCCTAATGCTAAGGTCATAGCTGAAGCAATTAGATCACTAGCACATGTCCTGTGTTCCAGTGGGATTTCACCATCTATTGCCTAACGGCAAGGCCGGCGCCCTGTCCAATCTAATTGGGCACACAATTTTTAAAAATGCTAAAAGAAAAATTTTTTGTACAAATGGTAACCCTTTTCCTTTACAGTAAGTTCTAAAAAGTAATAGTGGATTTATTCCAAAAAGAACTAAGTAAAACAGCAAAACACCTTGTTTAAGTATTTTAAAAACCTTTTAAATTTTTTTTGATTCATTCGCATTTTACCTCTTGAAGAAATAAGTGAAAAATATCTTTTTTTGTAATCCTTGTAGTTACCTTCAATTCCTTATACTTATCTTTACATTGTACTTACACTAACTTAATACATATATATATGAAATTTAAATTTGAATAAACAAGTGCATTATAACGTAAGTCAGACAAACGCCTACATAAAAGAGTTTCCCTAACCCCAGCTTGTACACTTTATGAGTGTATAAGAGGATAAATCTCATCTGTAGCTCACAGCTCCTGTTGGTCAACCAGTGGTTGAGATTTATAAAGTAAACAACCCAGATTGTTTCACATACAATTTCTTAACAAAGCAATGTTAGCGTTAAAGTCCTTGTCAACTAATATGAACTTTAAAGCTAAAGTAAAATATTTTTTTGCATAAGGGGGCTAATATACAAGTCGATTTTGAAACCAATATGGTGCTACGGCACTGCTTCAGCTACTAATATATAAAGAATCTAACGAAGGCAGAACAACTTTTAAGACTAATATTATCGGCTCCATGGAACATCAAAAATTAAAATTTACATCGTGATTTATATATGCCACTAGTGACTGAATAAATTGCAAAATACGCAGGCAAATACTTAACAAAACTCGAGTCCCATCCTAATCAACCTCGCAAAATCTTGAATTTTACTTGACACATCCGCTTATAAAAGAGGGACACTACGGTTCTAATACTCAACACTCCAGATGAAACTTCTTTTTGTGTTTAATACATTTATGTAATAATGATCACTAAGTTTATGCCTGCCACTCGTTGGGCCTCCTTATTATATATATTTAAGATTTCAATACTGTAAGTTAATTTCTTTGAAGATACAATTAATAAATATGGGCATGTAAAAAAAGTTTTTTTTTCAGGTTTCAGTAAGTGTTGCCATGCTTGAAAAAACGCTTAGAACTTTTATGCTGAAAAAATACTCAGGAAAATCTACAATACACGTTAGTAAAATTTTAAGATAATAAAAACTTATTTTGTTGCAAAATATACAAGTCTAAAAGTATTCAAATCGGACGTTTTTTAAATTTTGAAAAAACTGAAACCCATATTGTTAAAAAACCGGGTTTTAAAACCTATTGAAAAACTGAGTAGATCACCCTAGTATTTACCCCAAACACATATACTGGTGTAGTTGATTTGCCGAGTTTAGTCGCTCTACTTCCTCGACCCTTAAAGTTTACAGCGAGTGATGCACATAAACTAATTGCTGAACTCAACCCGAAGAAATCTCCGGGTATTGCTATAATTAGTAACCAGATGCTGATGGAGCTGCTTCGTATTGCAATTAGAAAATTGCTATTCTTTTTTAATAACATTTCACGACAGGAGTATTATCCATACAGCTGGAGGCTTGCCAAGGTCGAAATGATTCCAAAGATAGGCAAAGATCTTAACCAGCCTAAATCATATAGGCCTATAAGTCTACTATCAACAATGTCAAAGCATTTCGAAGAACTGCTTAAGACAAAATTTTCTCCAATTCTAATTAGTAGTAGTATACTGGACCATCAATTTGGTTTTAGAAGTCAGCATAGCACCATTGAACAAACTCATAGATTGGTTCAAGAGGACATGTCAAGAAAAGAAGTAGGCCGACTTCCTAAACGCAAGTTGCAATTCACAACTTAATAAAATGCGTGTGCAATGCTAAGCATGTATTAAGAGCAAACTTGCGCTGCGTAGACATTTTTTGCATTTTATCGGCATTTAGGAACGTCGCTATGCAACTCATACATATGTTTGCCTACAAAATAAAAATGATGCACGATTTTGACAACTGATACTCATTAAAATGAGTTGCCAAACGATTAGGAACATTGGACATTGCCAGAAAGTTTACATATGCGTTTACGAAGTGTATGCATTGTAAATATGAATTGCAACTTGCGTTTAGGAAGTCAGCCGTATTGTTCTGCCCTTCTTATTGATGTTTCTCAGGCATTTGATAAAGTATGGCACGAAGGGCTATTTTTAAAATTGAAGACATCTGCCACTAAACACAAAAACTTTTGGAAAGTTATATTATCGATAGGAGTGGACCCGAATCTATATCTTCCGGTGTACCACAGGGTAGTATTCTGGATCCGGTCTTGTATTTAATATATAATTGTGATATATTTGTATATTTGCCGATGATACAGCCTGTACGATTTTTCACGATAACCCTTATGAGTCACCCCACAATCTTCAGGAACATATCAAGTTGGAAATATGGTTGAACTTATGGAGAATTAAAGCAAATGAACAAAAGTGTGTCTATATAACGTTTACCCTAAGAAGAGATACTTGCTCCCCCATTCGAATCAACAATCAATATATTTCTCAACATTCTCAATTTAAATACCTCGGTATACACCTTAATCGAAGGCTTACATGGAAACATCATATTGACTATAAGCTAACTCAAATGAAACTTAAGTTAACTCAAATACATTGGTTGATTGGCAGAAATTCAACACTCAGCCTAGACAGCAAACTTTTACTGCCTGGCTCACAATGTTGACAACAAAATTTCATTCGCTTATTTATATTGAAAACAAAAACCAATTTTTTTATTTTGTTTTTGTTTTCAATATAAATAAGCTAAAGAAAATTTTCTGTAGAAAGTGTGAGCTAGGCAGTGAATATACAAGTCGCTTTTAAAGCCAATATGGTGCTACGGAATTCATTTATGGGGCACTGCTTCAGCTTCCAATGTAGAGAGAATCTAAAGAAGGTAAAAAAAATTTTAAGGTTAATAACATCTGCTCCATGGTACATCGAAAGTTCTAATTTACATCGTGATTTAAATATGCCACTATTGACTGAAGAATTGCATAATACGCAGGAAATACTTATCAAAACTCGAGTCCCATCCTAATCCCCTAGCTCGTAACATATTGAATTTTACTGGACACATCCGCTTAAAAAGAAGGACACTACGGCTCTAATACGCAACACTCCAGATGGGATTGCTTGAAAATATTTTTTTTCTCTTTTTGCCTGCGTATTTTGCTATTTCTTCAATCACTAGTGCTATTTCTTCAAATCACGATGTATATTTGAGTTTTTAATGTACCATGGAGCTGATGTTATCAAACGTAACGTTTTGTTTTGCCTTCGTTGGATTCTCTCGACGTTAGAAGCTGATGCAGTGCCCCATAACTGAATTCCGTAGCACCATATTGGCTTCAAAAGCGACTTGTATAATAAAAGTTTGCAGTCTAGGCTGAGTGTTGAATTTCTACCAATCAGCCAATATATCTGAATTAGTTTAAGTTTCATTTGTATTAGCTTTGAGTCAATATGGTGTTTCCATGTCAGTCGTCGATCAAGGTGTATACCAAGGTATTTTACATGTGAATGCTGAGGAACAACTTGATTGTTGATTCGAATTGGGGAACAAGTATCTCTTCGCAGGGTAAATGTTACCTGAACACACTTTTGCTCGTTTGCTTTAATTCTCCATAATTTTAACCATAGTTCCACTTGTGTAATATGTTCTTGTAGATATCGCGAGGCCTCATGAGGATTTTCGTGCATACTTAAGCAGGCTGTATCATCGGCAAACGTAGATGTATGGATATTACTGCTCAAAGGCATATCACAAGTATAAATCAAATACAAAACTGGCCCCAGTATGCTCCCCTGTGACACACCGGATGATATATATTCGGGCACACTCATGAATTCTCCTTCCACAACCGTGAACTTCCGGGTAGTAATGTAACTTTCTAATAAATTCACCAAATTTATTGGTAGATATGATTTTAATTTTAAAAGTAGACCTTCATGCCACACTTTATCAAATGCCTGCGAAACGTCAATAAGCAGTGCAGAACAGTACTTCTCAAATGTTTTTCTTATAAATTGGACCAATCTATGAGTTTGTTCCACGGTGCTATGCTGACTTCTAAAACCAAATTGATGGTCTGGGATGCACCCACTATCAGTTAAAATTGGGGACAATTTTGTCATGAGCAGATTTTCGAAGAGTTTTGATATAGTTGACAGCAAACTTATTGGCCTATGTTACTCAGCTTTTGTAAGATCTCTGCCCGGCTTTGGAATCATTTTGATTTTTGCAAGCTTCTAGAGTTGTGGATAATACTCCAGTCGAAATATGGCATTAGAAATAAACAGCAAGATTCTTATTGCAATATGCGGCAAGTTCATCAGCATCTTGTTACTAATTCCATCAATACCTGGAGCTTTCTTTGGCTTAAGTTCAGCAATTACTTTATGTACATCACGCATCTTAAACTTTAAGGCTCGAGGGGGTAGAATAACTACACTAGGCAAATCAGCAACACCAGTACATGTATTTGGGGTAAATGCAGATTTTAAATGCTCCGTAAATATTTTACATTTTTCCGCATCGCTTTTTGCCCAATCTCCGGTAGATGTGCGCAGAGGTGGCTTAAACTCAACGGGTGTTTTAAGCTTTCTAACAGCGCGCCACTAAGAGTAATTAGATGTTGGTGTGACATCAAGACCTTCCAAATAATTTTTAAGAGATGCAGTTTTTTCAGATGCAAGCAACTCTTGAAGTCGATTAGAACATTCTTTAAGTCCCAGTTTATGTTGGGGTGATCTGTGCTGTTGCCATTCCCTTCTAGCTCTTCTTTTTTCACTTTCCCTGGAATTAATTTTATTAAACCCAGACTGCGGATGGGAGGTAGTGGCATGCTCAGCAGCCTGTTTAATAATTTCGTTAAGATTGGCAATGTTAGTTTCAATGTCATTATGTGTTCTTAGCGCAATATTTTCCGTGCAATGACTGCTAAGATATTTTTTTGAATCCCAGCCAATGAACACGATTGATCATCTTCATATATAGGTAAGGTAAGTCACTTCTTAGTGGGTTACAAATTGTAACGATAGTATGGGAGTGATCGGAGGAGATATCTAGAGAAGTTTCAATTTAAATCTGTAGAAATATTTTTCATGACGCCAAAATCAATAACATCCGGAATTTTTCGTACGTCAGTAGGCCAGTAAGTGGGGTCCCCTCTCGAAATAACATCTAAGCCCATTTTTGAAATTGTATTAAACAAAGCTCGACCTCTAGGTGTTAACAGGCGCGACCCCCAGTACGTATGCTTTGCATTGTAGTCTCCAGCAGGTGAGTAAATTGATGATATTACGAAATTAGAACAAAAATTTTCTACAAAAATATTCGTAGCTTGCATATATTCTTCACTAACGTTGTCAAGGATATAGTGCTTGATTCTTGACTTAATTAGAATTGCAGATCCACTGCATGCTCTCCCTCTAGGGTCCTTTGTATCATACATAGCGTAGCCATTTATTTTGAAAAAGCTTCTCGAAGTCAAATGTGTCTCAGAGACCAACATTATATCAATATTTTTTTCTGTAAGGAAGTGCTCAAGTTCATTTTTATGTTGGCGAATGCCGTTTGCGTTCCAGAAACATATTTTTAACGTGTTCGTGGCTTGTTAATTAATGCTTGAAGCAGAGTATTCTGCATTCTCAGCATTTCTTGCATCATGTTAGTCATATTTGTTGTAAAGTTGTTTATAGTTTGCACCAAATTGTCAATAGTAGCTTCAAGGCGACTAAAGTTAAAGCTTGAGTTTGCATTTGTTGAATTATTTGGAGGTGGAACATTTTGTGCGGGAATAGAATTTGTTCTAGCAGCATCGGCATACGATACACGGGAAGTAACTGGTTGGCTCCTTTGCGCAAAAGTGGCGGAGTAAGCGTTGCTGATTGAGATGGAGCTAATTTGGGTTTTTGCACCATAGTCTGTTTGACAAAAGAGTACACAGGACAACCTCTGTAGTTAGCGGTGTGATTACCTCCACAATTACTGCATTTTTTATCACTTTGATCTTTTGGCTTATTGCAACTAGCAGTTCCGTGTAATTCGCCGCACACAACACAAACAGTGGGTAATTTACACTATGTTTTTGTGTGGCCATATTCTTGGCAATTATGGCACTGTACGGGACCTGATCGCTTATGTGGCTCTTCAACTGTGATTTTTCGGTATAAGAGGTATTTTAGGCTATAAATTGGGTGTGTCGTTTTTTTTCAGCTGTATATCATTCGGCTCCAATTCAACACGAAATAGAGGCTGGGGGATCTTCTCCCTATTTATTATATTGGTAACATTTTTTACCTTAAATCCTTGTATCATGAGTGCATCTTTTACTTCTTCGGGATTAACATAAGAGTCAATACCCTTCAATACGATCTGCATACCTTTGGCACTTTTAAGCTGGTACGTATAAAAACTTGTTTTATTTTTTTCGAATTCAGTCACTATTTTTTTGACATACGAAGAAAATGTGTATTTGAATTTTAGTTTCGTCAATGTTACCACGCTCTGTTGGAATAACATGAAATGCGTTTTCACCAATGGCCGAGACTAATTTTTTAATAAGGGCGCTAAAATTTTTCTCTCTTAAATATATAGGTGGTGGCTTAAAATACTTCTGAGATGATGCAGCGGGCTTCTCGTCGGTGATTTGCAATAATGAAAAACGATTTTGACGATTGCTAGATGATGCGCTATTATCCCTAGACATCCTTGGAGCAGATGAAATTTTTGAAGAATTCGAGCTTCACCCACGCTTTACCACGGTTATGTATCTGTCCATTCCGACTTGTACCTTGGGTTTTGAGCTACTTTTATCTGTAGTGATAACTTTATTAAGTGATGAATACGAGCCAGAAGTGGAGGATTTTACTGACTTATATGAAGAAGTAATAGGCAACTGTAATGTTAATGAATCACTATTTGGCATTGGACAATGCGAAGTTGATCAGTGACGAAAAATTGGATTTGCCGTTAAAAAATTACATTCATTAGATTTATTATTTCTATTATTTTCATTAAGAGCTTCAGAACTCACAGTAAAATAGGCATTTATGCCGTTAGAACTCACTTCATAATTTTTTTATTTGAGGTACTCATATAGAGTATTCATCAAGGGCAGCCTTTTCGGTTTTTTGTTTCTAGTTATTTATTTTGTTTTTGTAATTTATGATTATTTATTTGTTTTTGAGGTACTCCTCAATGTCACTGTAGTAGATAAGTAATGGTGGAGATAGTCGTGTTTTGGGAATTCAAAACCGGGAAAAAACAGAGCTATCTCCGTCATTACTACAAAAGTATTGGCAACCCTGTTACAAATGTGGGGATTTTGAGGATTTTCGTGCTGCGATTTTCTTTGCTATGTGTGTGTGTGTAAAAGATTGATTCTTTCTGGTTATGTGTATGTATGTACACTTGTGTGTACAGCTTTCGTTGTTATTGTAGAGAAACGTTGTGCTTACAGTGCATTTATGTATGTATGCATATGTGGGTGCTTGTATGTGTGTATGGATGTGTGTGTGTGTCTGCTGGTGTGGGATGCTTTTGTTGTAGTGGTAGAGAAACATTCCATTGTGAAAATGTACTGACTCGATTTCGAATTGTCACCAGTACTACTCTCTAATTGTACAATACTTTGTGCTATAGGAATTTAGCATGTGCTTGTCATTAAAAACCTACTAGTAATACTGAAACAATTGACTAGGTAGTGACTACGTAGTTCTTATGGGACGTGGAGACATACCAACCAAACAGGAAGTTCCAGTAATTTGTGTACATAAAAATGCATATATATTGACAATTTGTTGACAATTCCACCAAAAATATACCATATTTGTTTTCTATCTTTCTTTTATAATGACGGATAGAAATTAACTTATTATACTACAATTGTCTATAGAATTTTAGTGTTGCAACAAACACACTTCGTCTCACTGCAGATCAGTGACAAGGAATCGGTGTATTTGACTTTGGTTTGCTCCTAGGAATTATCGTTGGTATACTTATGTAGGGTTATTGTATGTATGCATTTATGTTTATGATCTCTGGGGAAATAATCTAATATCTGCAAGTAGTGAATGGCAGTGGATGGGGAATGTATTTGATAATTCATGTTTATGTTGTTGGATTCATGTATGTAATCCTATCTATTTTTGCTTTGTAGAATATCATTTCTTGTGTGAATTACATCAAAGCTCCTTCATATTGTAGCGTGTTCTAACTATCCCTACGACTAACATTGCGTAATAAACATTTAAAGTCAACTTGACCGCAACATACATAACATCCAATGGCATTGAAATTATTTTTGTGCACTGGACATTTGACACTCATGCAATCGGGCAAATACCGCTGCATGAAGTGTTAGACAAATGCATTTGACAGACTGCAACGTAAATATGTATTTTGTACAGATGCTATTTGACACTCGCCAGTCTGATCAAAGGCTGCATCATAATGCACTTGAATGAATCATAATTAATAACCACATGTGTTTATATAATAAATATAAACAATACAAAATCCATGTTTTCCAAATTTCTTATGAGACACACGCCGCACGCCTACCGTGGGAAACTAAAAGGAATAATTTGCTTATTAAGCATATACCTTTTCCTTTCCCTCTTATGTTAAGATAGGTTAAGCTTTATTCTCATAACTAGTATATAAGACAATGTATTTTTATTTTAAAATTAATCATTAAACAACATTCCTAGAGCTCCTAGCTGAGCTCAGGAAATAATCTTTATATTTTATTTTAAAGTAAATTAAATAAAAATAAATTAAATAAATTAAATAAAAATTTTTATTTAAAAATAACAACCTATTACATGGCGATCCTGCCAATTCCTGCGAGTGCTACTTTTAGCACCCGGAAATAATTTTTGAGGTCCTGGCAGATCAGCCAAAAACGATCTACCAGCGGAAGAAGTCCGCTGGGAAAACCAGGACCACAGCCCCTTACAATAGAGGAATACAAGAAGAGAACACAACGGAAACAAACAGAAGAGATTACGGTGCCAGTAACAAAAAAAGTAAAACGCAGGGGAGGATACCTCTGCCGACTAAAAAGACAGAAGGCACTTCTCATCCGAGAAGTCAATAGACATCCACCACCAACATGATCAGACTCTACCAAAATCTGGGTAAGAATTGATGAGCTGGACCGGCTCATCCAACTTCAACTAACAAAAACAAGAAAGAGTAAAACCATATACATTAAAAATAAATAAAGAAGTGCACTAATTGCGGTGCACTCTTAGGTCAGTAGGCGTTAACCGCCGTTGACAAACATTATAATTACATATTTTTTTTAAATTATCCTCAATACTATTATATATTAACATGAATAAATTTTTAAATGGTACTTTTGTAATTAATTTATTTTAATGTAAATAATTTTGTAAGGCCATTATAATGGATAACATAAATAGAAAACAAACCAAAAAACATATTAATGTTATTTTTGAAGAAGAAGGAATTTCATTGGAACAACAAGTAAAATATTTAGCACAGATTTGAAAATCATTGATCATAAGTCAGAAATAAATTCATTATGGTTACTAATGCTAATATTAGTAATAATTTCAGCAATAAACTTGTTGCTTAAAATATATTTGTCACATAAAAGAGCTTTAAGAAAAACGTATTTCAGTAAAGCAAACGATTTAGACAAAATATAACCAAATTAAACTTTTTAGCAATTTTTTTTAATTTACTGATGGAATGGAAAGATATTTTGAATAAGGCACGAATTATAAAAGAAAATTTAGAACGGTCATATAAGTATATCAATATTGATAGACCAATTAAAAATGAAACAATTATTCATCATTTTCAAAATATTCTTACAAAATTGGAAGAAATAAGAGTTTTATTTAATGTTTATTACAATAGACTAACAGTAGCTCACCAAAGAGCAGCAGACGCATTTTTCCTTGATTTAACAAGCAGAATTTCAAAATTAGCTGATAAAAAAATCGATACAAATCGAACTACCAAATTCAATACACGAAAGTGTAATATTTAATATTTCTATGCCTATAACTGAATCCAAAATGACTCAAACTGTAGTGGACTTTTTGAACACAGCATCAAAGCTGATTATAGACTTTGATGGAAAATCAGAAAATTTACGATCCTTTGTTGACTCCTTGTCCTTAGTGGATTCAATAAAAGGTACTCACGAAGCAGTTGCAGTATCACTAATAAAAACAAAATTAAAGGGAACTGCAAGAAATCTAATCAGCAATGAATCAACTATATCAGAAATAATAAACAAACTAAAAAATAGCGTGAAGGAAGAGTCTATGAAAGTATAACCAGCAAAAATTTTAAATATAAAACAAAGCAATAAAACTGCTAACGCTTATTGCAGTGAAATAGAAAATTTAAATAAGGCATTAGAAACCGCATACATTTCAGATGGATTGTCATGCGACCTAGCCACAAAGTATTCCACACAAACTGCCGTAAAGACGTTAACTAAGAACTGCACCATAGATAAAGTTAAGCTTATCATGGAAGCAGGACAATTCAATAGCATGAACGATGCTATTAGTAAATTTGTCAATAGTTGTACACACGCCACAGGTCAACAAAATACTATTTTTTACTATGGACAAGAGTACAAATATGGAAACAGTTACCGTGGTAATAATACACGATCACGTGGAAGAAATAATTACCCACGTAGAAATAATAACAACAACTATACTAATAACAATAATAATAATAGCAATTATTACAGAAACCGACAAAGATTTAATAATAATCGTAGGAACAATAACTACGTAAGAGCAACAGAATCAAATGAAAACAATTCGGAAAACTCCGAAATTCCCCTAGGATCAAATCAGTAAAAATTTACCATCTAAATCTAAACTTGAGCTTCTTTATACATATTCAATTAGACAATACTAATACTTCGTTCACACTCTTAGTAGACACGGGAGCAGACATTTCATTAATAAAATCAAAATTCTTTAAACAAAACCAAATTAACACTAATAAAACAACAACTTTAAGTGGAATAGGACAGGGTAACATCAAATCGATTGGAAATACATTTTGCGATTTAAAATTTAAAAAAATTTTTAGTACATGTAGTAGATAATAATTTTCCGATACCATGAGATGGAATCATTGGCATGGACTTTATCAAAAAACATAACTGTATATTGGATTTCAACTAATATAATGATTACCTTATCCTTAGGCCATTTAATATACAACATACAATAGATATACCGATTACGAATAACTGCAATGAAATTAATATACCTCCAAGATGTGAAGTAATACGTCAAGTAAATTTTAACAATTTAAATAATGAAATTTTAATTCCAAATCAAGAAATTGTACCAGGTGTTTTTATACCAAATACATTAGTTAAATCTGCCAAAGCATTTATACGTATTCTAAACACTAATAACACCATTACTAAAATCAAACAAAGTAACATAAAAACTGAAAACATTTCTGATTATGAAAGTATCAAAGAAAATTTAGGCAAAAACTCTAAAAGAAAATCAGAAATATAAAAAATTTTACAGAAAGATTTTCTACAACAATTTAAAACAACATTAACAAAACTATGTTCAACATATAGTGATATTTTCGGTTTGGAATCAGAAACAATAACAACTAATAATTTTTATGAACAAAAATTGAGAGTAAAAGATAAAGAACCAGTATATATTAAAAATTATCGTATACCACATACACATAAAGAAGAAATTGACAAACAGTGAAAAAATTAATAGACGATAAAATTATTGAACCTTCCTATTCTGAATATAACAGTCCAGTCTGGTTAGTACCAAAGAAATCACTTCCTAACTCTGACCAGAAAAGATGGAGACTTGTCATAGATTACAGACAAATAAATAAAAAATTAATTGCAGATAAATTTCCATTACCTAGAATTGATGATATATTAGACCAACTTGGTAGAGCAAAATATTTCTCCTGTTTAGACTTAATGTCAGGTTTTCACCCAATCAGTTTGGAGAAAAACTCCACTGTTAAGCATTCTCAACCAATAACGGTTCATACAGATTCACTAGATTACCTTATGGTTTAAAAATAGCACCAAGCACAAAAAGATTTGTAGCTTTTTGTAACTACTATCGGAGATTCATTAAACATTTTTCTAAATACTCCAGACATTTAACAAAATTATCCAAGAAAAATACACCATTTGAATGGACAAAAGACTGTGCGATTTTGCGTTTAAATATCTTAAGAACGCACTAATGAGTCCAACTTTACTCCAATATCCTGATTTTACTAAGGAATTTTGTATAACAACAGATGCAAGTAAGTACGCTTGTGGTGCGGTTTTGACACAGGAATATGATGGTAAACATTTACCTATTGCTTATGCATCAAAAACATTCACAAAGGGAGAAAGTAACAAATCAACCATTGAGCAAGAATTAACTGCAGTTCATTGGGCAATTACCCACTTCAGACCATATATATATGGAAAACATTTTCTTATCCATACTGATCATAGACCGCTTTCTTATTTATTTTCAATGAAAAACCGTAGCTCAAAGTTGACAAGAATTAGACTAGATTTAGAAGAATATAACGTTACAGTAGAATATCTTAGGGGAAAAGATAACTATGTTGCCGACGTTCTATCGCGAATTACAATAAATGACCTAAAAGACATGAATAATAAAATTTGTTCTATATTAAAAGTCGCGACTAGATCGATGACCAATACAAAAGACAAGAATAGTAATACACTAAATGAACAGCATAAAAATAAAAATAATGATAAGCCCAGTATATATGTACCTTTAACAAACACTGACGTCAGAAAATACTATAAACTAAAGATTTCCCCCGGAAGATGTTATATCAAACGTGGAAAATCTATAGTAACATATATACATATTAATGATTTGTTTACTAAAGAGAATTTTGACTTAGGACAATTTTTCTCTAGGCTCGAAAAAGTGACCGGTAAACACAATATATATAATTTACAAGTGGCACCTAGTGAAAAAATTTTCGAATTTATCTCAATAAATGATTTTAAAGAAATGGGCAATAAATATTTAAAAAATATAAAAGTAGCGCTACTAAATAAGGTGACCCAAATTGATAGTAAGAATGCCAAGGCAATTCTTGAAATTATGCTGAAATATCACGATGATGCCATAGAAGGAGGACATTGCGGAATATATAGAACATTAGAAAAAATAAAAAGATATTACTATTGGAAAAATATGTCCAAGGACATATCTAAATACGTAAAACCATGTCACAAATGTCAAACTGCTAAAACTTTAAAACATAACAAAAGTCCAATGACTGTGACACCAACGCCAACAAAACTATTTGATACGGTAGTGGTAGACACAATAATGCCATTTCCAAAATCATTAATTGGAAATGAATACGCAATCACAATCATATGTGATTTAACTAAATATTTAGTTACTATACCAATAAGAGACAAAAGCGCTAAAACAATCGCTAAGGCAATATTTGAAAATTTTATACTTACCTATGGTCCAATGAAGACGTTCATTTCGGACATGGGAACAGAATATAAAAACTCGATATTAACAGAACTTTGTAATCTACTAAAAATTGAAAAATTAACTTCGACAGCTCATCAGCACCAAACAGTAGGCACAATAGAAAGAAGTCATAGAACTTTCAATGAATATGTACGTTCCTATATATCTATAGACAAATATGATTGGGACGAATGGCTAAAATATTTTACTTATTGTTTTAATACAACACCTTCAACAATTCATAATTATTGTCCTTATGAGTTAGGCTTTGCAAAAACTCTTAACAGTTTTCAGATTTTCAATGTAGATAAAGTAGAACCACTATATAATATAGAGGACTATGCCAAAGAAACAAAATTTAGATTAGAAGTAGCATATAAGAGGGCCCAATAATTATTAGATAGAAATAAACTTAAGCAAAAATTAAACTACGATAGGGATATAATTGATTATAACTTTAAAATAGGAGATCTAGTATTACTGAAAAATGAAGCAGGTCATAAGCTAGAAATACAATATAGAGGACCTTACAAAATTAAGAAAATAGACTTAAGAAATAATGTAACTATATTTGATAAGAAAACAAATAAAACATAAATAGTTCCTAAGAATAGACTTAAATTATATAATATTAAATAATTAAAACGGTATGCGCATTACCAATAAAACCTAATATTTTACAATAAGATTTAAATTTTTAATTATACTTCAAAAATACTTTTTTTTATGTGTAAAAGAATTTCCATAAAACTAGCGTTATATGAACATTCTTATAAAAGGTGGAGGTGTAGCGTGTTCTAACTATCACTACGACTCATATTGCGTAATAAACATTTAAAGTCAACTTGACCGCAACATACATAACATCCAATGGCATTGAAATTATTTTTGTGCACTGGACATTTGACACTCATGCAATCGGGCAAATACCGCTGCATGAAGTGTTAGACAAATGCATTTGACAGACTGCAACGTAAATATGTATTTTGTACAGATGCTATTTGACACTCGCTGCATCATAATGCACTTGAATGAATCATAATTAATAACCACATGTGTTTATATAATAAATATAAACAATACAAAATCCATGTTTTCCAAATTTCTTATGAGACACACGCCGCACGCCTACCGTGGGAAACTAAAAGGAATAATTTGCTTATTAAGCATATACCTTTTCTTTTCCCTCTTATGTTAAGATAGGTTAAGCTTTATTCTCATAACTAGTATATAAGACAATGTATTTTTATTTTAAAATTAATCATTAAACAACATTCCTAGAGCTCCTAGCTGAGCTCAGGAAATAATCTTTATATTTTATTTTAAAGTAAATTAAATAAAAATAAATTAAATAAATTAAATAAAAATTTTTATTTAAAAATAACAACCTATTACAATATATATTTACAAATGGATGTATATATGTTTTCAAGGCTATTGACGTACGTTGCTATTCTTATGGAGATAGAAAGTATTGTGTTGAAATAGGTTTCATATGTACAGGGGAATTTCATATGTTAAGTGCTTTGAATCCAGTGAGGTTGATACGAAGAGCTTTTGAGTAGGGGTAATGATATTTTTAATTCAGTATGTTTTACTTTAATGTATCAATTATACGAAATAGCTTTTGGAGAAATACAGCAAAAACTTATAGAAGCACCTACTTTCACATGTCCTGATTTTTCTTGTATCTGTGTATTACAAACTGATGCTAGCGATTTTGTTCTGGGTATTGCTGTGTATATGAATTTCATCATATATCGTAATACCAACAGAGAATTGTGGAAATGTGTATGTGTGTGTGTGAACGTACATTATTGGTCGTGTGTGGGCGTGTGTGTGTTTGAATTTCATCATATACCGTAATAAATTAGATTTGATGACTACTACGCGATTCGAATATAAAGTATATAAGTAGCAGAAATAATGTAGATTGTTATCAGTCTGCTCTGATATCTCAACAAGTGACAACCTATTTTCCCAACAAAAATTTCTAAAGTGTTTAAAATCCAAAAACTATAAAAGTGCTACAACTAACTACTGTTTGATAAACAAGCTTATAGTGTATAAAAATTAATTAAATAAATTGTTTATAACTGAAATAAATTGTTTATAAATAAAATAATTAAATAATAAAACAAATAAATAATTTAATAAAATAAATACTACAAGTTGTACCATCTGCAATAAAGTCTCAATGACTCAAACAAAACTAAATCAGCATATGGAAACACACTCATATGCTAACCAATCAAAGGCTGTTCTTGGAACTAATAAGCTAAATCTTCAAAACAAATATTGTGAGGATTGTGATGAGATGATCCCATCAAATGGTTATATGGCTCACGTCAGAACCACAAAACATAAAAACAGTTGTCACCAAGAACGAATTGATGATTTTCTCACTAAAAGAGTAAGCAACTTCAATGGAAGGATCAAGACATATATCCTCCTCAACAAAAATATGGCTCTCTTGTTTCCAGAGGAGTTTCTGAAATCTGCGAAGAGCTCCATAGTACAACAAGTCAATGAATGTAGTCGTGATGGTGAATGATGAGATGAATGTTTCCCAACTTGTACATATTTCGAAAATGATGTTGGTGACTTTGTCTGATGACATAGAAGACATGTACAAGAAACAGACGGAGGAGCTAAGAGCCAAATTGGGAGAATTTCAAGAGAGGGATACCGGATGGACTTTGACTTCAATAAATTTTCTTGAAGTTAATATAAACACGGCGTCCATAATAAGAGGATCGAGCTTTATCCTTCTCCCAAAAAATATTGCAATGAAACGTGCATGCATAAATGTTGAGAATAATGACATTTATTGCTTTAAATGGTCTCTCATTGCGGTTTTGAATGTAAATAGTGGTCTCAGTCCATAACAACGGGAAAACTGTAGAAATTAAAATATTGCAAACATTTCTGATGAGAATATTATTATAGGGGAAATTGTATTAAATTTTGAAGGCCTAGAGTTTCCACTCCCATTGAAGCAGATAAAACAATTCGACAATCAAAATGATATGAGCATAAATGTATTTGGTCACAATGGAATATCGCTTATAGGACCATACTACATAACAAAATGAGAAAAAAACAATCATATTAATCTCTTATTGCTCCAGTCCAATGAGAACTTCCACTATGTGCTCATCAAAGATATATCAAAGTAAGTTTCATTAGTGAATTTATGCAAAATGTGTTCCATATTTAAAAAGTTATTTCTTATTGTCATATTAATTTATATATTATTTTATTTTTCTCTCTTCTTCTTTAGACTTCTTCGTTCCAGCATTACAATGAATCATCACAAGATTTATATCTGCAACACCTGCCTGTATCATTCACATGATGATTATCAACATAAACATCTTTGTGGTAAAAAAGTCATCAGGATGCCCGAAGATGGATGTATTATTAAGTACAAAAACTACTACAAACAGCTAGATGTATCATTTGTCATCTACGCAGACTTTCAGTCTATTTTGGAAAAACTCGATGATCCAGTAACTAAAGGCACTACAAATGTACAGAAACACCATGCGTGTGCATTCGGCTATTTTATTAATTGTAGTTTTAAGAAGAAAACTAACTTATATAGACATTATTTTGGTGAAGATTCGGCAAATGTATTTATCAAACAAATAGTTGAAGATTGTACAGATATCTATCTAAATTATTTACTAAAAGTTAAGAAAATGTTCATGACCCCAATAGAAATAGCTCAATATAATAATGCAAAGAATTGTCATATATGTAAGAAAATATTAAATAACGATAAAGTTAGAGTTCATTGTCATCTTACGGGCAATTATCGTGTAGCAGCTCATAGCGAATGTAATTAAAATTATAAAACACCTCAGTTTATACGGGTTATTTTCCATAATCTTTCTGCATATGATATACACCTATTTTTCAAAGAACTTTCTACTATAAAAAATGCCACAATAAAAGTGATTCACCAGAACACAGAACGTTATATTTCTCTTTCAATTTTTATCAGATTATATGAAAAACATGGATTCGAAATAAGATTTATAGACTCGTTTAGATTTATGGCTTCGAGTTTAGATACGTTAGCAAAAAATCTTGATAGCAATGATTTTAATACTATTCGATCATGTTTCGTTGATGAAGCTCATTTCAACCTGATTAGAAGAAAGGGTGTATTTCCGTACTCTTACATGGATTCCATGACTAAGTTTAAGGAAATTAAACTCCCTAGTAGAGAAGAGTTCTTCAATATTCTAACGAATGAAGAATGTGATGTAGTCGAGTATGAACATGCTCAAAAAATATGGAGAGAGTTTAACTGTAAAACCCTCCTTGACTATACTGAACTCTACTTAAAGACAGATGTTCTTCTTCTAACTGATGTGTTTGAAAATTTGTAGAGGTATATACGATTTGGACCCCTGTCATTATTATACAGCACCAGGCTTATCCTGGGATGCAATGTTAAAAACCACAGAAGTTTCACTGGAACAGTTCACTGATTCCGAAATGTATATGTTTATGCAAAACGGAATTAAAGGTGGACTAGTCCGATGCTCACAAAGATATTCGAAAGCGAATAACAAATATTTGGAAGATTTTGATGCATCAAAACCATCAGAATTTCTTGTCTATTTAGACGCTAACAATTTGTATGGTTGGGCGATGTCGGAATATCTTCCTTACGGTGAATTTGAGTGGGTATGTGATACTGATTTTAATGTTAAAAAAATTTCTGATACTGCAGAGTATGGGTACATTTTGGAAGTGGATATAGATTATCCCGATTCAGTGCATGATCTACATAATGATTTGCCATTTTGTCCCCAAAATAAGTCAGTGGGGGATCCAAAATCAAAAAATTAGTTGCAGGCTTACACGAAAAAACAAATTACAACAAAACAAGCCATTTCAAATGGTCTCATCTTAAAACAAATAAATAGAATACCCAGATTTAAGCAGTCCCCTTGGCTTAAAAAATATATTGACTTAAACACATTACATAGGACAAATGCTAAAAATAATTTGGAATACGATTTCTTCAAGTTTTTGAACAACGCTGTTTATGGGAAGACAATAGAAAACATTGAAAGACGTAGGAATATTAGAATTGCTTCATCTTGGGAAACAAAAAACAGGAATCATTTAGGTCTCAGAGCATTAATTTCGAAAAAATTTTTTATTATTTTACTTGTCGTCGGCAAGTAAAGAAATAGACTTAATGGCTTGAACATGTTTTGAGTAAATAGAGCAATCAGAGTCAGGAGGAATGTAAGCACATGTTAAGTACATTTTTTAATTTTTTAGTTTAACAGCGACAGCGACAAATTCAACATAAGAAACATTCATTGCAACCACTTTAGATGGATAAAAGGAAGATACAGCTATAAGAACACCACCACCCCTTCGTTCAGTTCGGTTATATCGATAAATTTGATATTTATTACAGAGAATTTAAAAACATCATCATTAAGCCAGGTTTTAGTAAGAATAATTCAGTCATAGTTAAAATCATAGCTGTTTAGACGGAGAGCAGACATCTTCTGTGGTTGTACCATGAGCCAAACGAGATATAAATACATATCTTTTCAGAGGCAAAACAACTAATTGTTTAGGAGCGTCTAAGTTTGGAATATTATTCACCACACCAGAATTTGCAGGACAAGGAACGTTATCAGCAGAAATATCACATTGATTTGTTGAAACCTCGTTAATTTTGCTTATTATTAAAGAAGAAGGTGAATTGTTATTGTTGGGCTTATGACCAGTGGTTGTGATCTCAATGGTCGGAGCAGAAATAGATTCAATATGATTAAATACTATGTTTTGAACGACTAATTGCTCATTGTTGGTGGCGGCCAAGTTCGTGGCGCCTGTATCGAATGACTCCCACACAGATTTAACAAACCTGAGCAGCCTACATATTTCCACTCCCAATACAAGATCAAAACTACGAAAAGTGTGACCGCCAAGACAGTTATATCTGGTGTGGTTTAAAGCTGGACAGTGGTACAGTAGATGTTCTACTGTCTCAATTACCCCGGGTTCTTTGTATTTCCTGCAGGTTCCGTCAAGTATTTGTCCTCTTTTGACGGCATACCAAGCCGTCCAGCAGTGTCCAGTTAATATCCCGACTAGAATTCTGCAGTCTCTTCTGGTTAGTGATAAAAGGAATTTAGTCAATTTAGGATAATAGGAACTCCACATGATTTTAGAAGTTTTGCAAGCTTTCGTCGCATGCCAACTCACCTCCGCTTCTTCCCTCATTTTAGAGTCTATGATTCATTTCATGTATTGAATTTGTTTCCGGACATATACCATTTTTTCCACACGTAATTGGATTCCCCTTTTTCCCAATGTGTATCCACCATTTCATTTCCCTCAATCCCCATGTGTTCTCGTACCCAAAAAACATGTACTTACCTGACAGCACATAATCTGTTTAGAGCATTCCTACACATGAGCACAACCGACGAGTAGTTACAGTCTCCTGAAATTGCCTTAATCGCTGCTTGACTGTCTATATATATATATATTCACACGCGCATTTGAGGGGTGAAAGCTAATTCTGCAGCCATATTGGCAGCATAGATTTCTGCCTGGAATACGCTACAGTAATCAGGAAGTTTAGAAGATTCCTCTATACTGAGCTTCTAGCAGTAAACCGCAGCTCCTAGCCCTTCATCTATCTTTGAGCCATCAGTGAAGAAATTGAAACTATGACCACTACAGTTAAGACGTTCGAGATAGCCTTCTTCTCTGATAGTGATATGTGGTTTTGCAAGAAAGTTAATTCCTGGAATGATGTAGCCCGAGCTACATTCCATGCTTTCCAGAAATTTACCGTGACCATTTGGTTTATACGACATCAATCCAGTTGTCCTGAGTCGGATCACGGACTTGCATGCCGCGTTCAGAGCAGTTAGTTTTATTGGTTTAAGATCTAACATAACATCTAAAACTGCAGTAGGTGTAGTTTTTAGAGCTCCAGTAATACAGAGTTCTGTCATTCTCTGGGTTTTTTCTAGCCTTTTTATGTATGCTTTCGTCTCAGTCGCCCTCCACCATACAAGTATTCCGTACAGTAGAATTGGTCTAGCTACCGCTGTGTAGGTCCAATATGTAAGATTATGTGAAAGTCCCCATGTCTTGCCCAGCATCTTTTTACATGCGTATAGAGCAGCGGTAGCCTTTTTGACTCTATCCTCTATACTGGGTTTCTACGTCAGTTTGCTATCCAAAATAACTCCCAGATACTTTGTATGTGTTTTGGGCGAGAGTGATATACCATCTAGTTTTGTGTTCTCCATTCCGTAACTTTCCTTCTGGTAAATAGTACGAAGTCTGTTTTTTCAGGGTTCAAGTTTAGACCTACCCTGGCTGCCCACCTATGAATATCCTTTAAGGACGACTCCATACTGGAGCTAATTGTGTCAAGGAACTTGCCAGTTATGATAATGGCTATGTAACCTGCATATGCCGTAATCTTAGCTGATTTACCCTCGAATTCCATGTGAATGTCATTTACGACAAGCGTCCAAAGAAGAGGTGAAAGAACTCTTCCTCTATGAGCTTCCTTATTTATTGTGGCATTTCCTAATTCTGCAGATGTTATTCTACACTTTAAGAAATTGCCAACCTATTTTTTTACTAATATGTGAGCACCAGTTCGATTGACGCTTTCCATAATTGCGTCTGAAAAGACATTATTGAAGGCTCCTTCAATATCTAGGAAGACCCCTATAGCATAGTCCTTGTAGGGAAAAGATTTTTCAATCAACTCGAAAACACTATGGAGTGCTGTCTCAACTGATTTACCCTTTGTATATGCATGTTGGTTAAAAAACAGAATATTTGGGTATACATTTTCCTTTATCTGTATATCCAAGATTCTCTCTAGTGTTTTCAGTAGAAAATATGTCAGACTGGTAGGCCTAAAGTCTTTTAGATACGTATGGTTATTGCTACCTGCTTTTGGAATGAACACAACCTTAGCTTTCCTCCATGACTTTGGCACATAATTTAGTCGAAGGCAGTCAATGAAAATTTCCATTAGCCAGAGAATTATCCTCTGTCCGCCATATTGTAGTAGAGCCGGAAAGATGCCATCTGGCCCGGGTAATTTATAGGATTCAAAAAAATTAATGACCCATTCCACTTTACTAATGGAAATGACGTCACAATTTTCAGTATCAAGTTCATTTGTAGTTTCAGAGCGAGAGGAGATCTCCATGCAGCTTTGAAAATGTGTGTCCATTAGAACCTCCAACGTTTCCAGGCTGCAGCTAGTCCAATCACCATTCGCTTTACAGATCGTGCTAGGCAATGATGGGTTGCTAGAAGGCAGTGTCCTCATTCCGGCAGAATCTGTAGTTTTTTCCATGTTGCCACAAAAATTCTTCCATGAATTTCTCTTGGTCTTTCTTGATGAGAAAAGATGCAACACTGTTACATCAAATAAACAAAATAAAATACAGTTATCATCCGGATTTAAACACAATAAAAACAATAAAACAATGAGAAAGGAGAAAAAAATATAAATAGTGATTTAATAAAAAAATAGAAAGAAGGAAGAAAGAAATAAATAATAAGACCTGGAAACGTATTATTTTTTTTAAATGGTGCGATATAAAACAAAAAAGTTTACAATGGATGACATAAATAAAATTAATTTTAGAATAATAAAAGTAAACCTGATTAGTAAATTTTTCTATTATATAAAATTTTTCTATTACAAGTTTTACTATACAATAAAAGAATAACGAAAAGAAATTAATGTTGAAGCCACTTCAGGTTAAAACTCCAAGAAATATATATGTTAGATTAATGCAGATTGGAAAAAAACTGAAATTTATAATATGTGTTGCTAAATTTGTGTGACTAGTTATAGGGACGGTGCGTCATGATGCAGGAAAGGTAAATTTCTAGAAAGGTTAGTTGATGGTCACATTACTCTTGAAGGGGTCATCCATAATATTCTCCAGTTGACCATGTTTGGGTGGGCGACGAAGTAGAGGTACAACATCTTTCCCCTGAAAGAAAATTGATTCAATGTCTAGGGTAAAGGATTAATTATATAAGGGTTTGGTGTTCGGGGTAATGTTAGTTTTTCTTAAATGTGTAGGTTACAATTTTTTTGTTGAGACGTGCTTGTGAAAGGAAATGCTGGTTGGGTACCTACGCCAGTGCAGAGCTAGCTGAAGCAGCATTGCTTTCATCATTAGAGAGATCAAAAGAAGTAACTTAACAATATATTCAAGAGTTTCTCATTTGTAGGTAAAAGAAATTTTTCTTTATTTTTGTATTTTTAAAAATTCTTCTGGGTATAGTCTCTGAATCCACGCGACTACATCTCGTAGATGATAAGTTAGGCGGAAGAAATAACTTATATACCGCAACTCAGGTGCAAGAACAACTTCAGCAGATTATCAACCAAAACGGCTTCGATTTGCGAAAATGGTGTGCCGATCACCCCCAAGTGCTCAATCATGTTCTGGAACTGGATTTGGACTTTGAGAGCAGCAAATCAGCTTGCATCAGTAGACTAAAACTCACCTGGCTGCCAAAAGAAGATCAACTAAACATAAAGGTGTATATTACTGATAATAAAAGAGTAACTTAACGGACTGTGACATCAAATCTCTCAAGAATTTTCGATACATTGGGTGTTCTGTCTGCTATCAATGTCACTGCAAAAATATTTATACAAGAGTTGTGGAAAATAAAACTCCATCAGAACCTAGCTCTGCCCGAGTCCATACATGTCAAGTGGAGACCTGAATGAACTGAAAACGCTAAGAATATTAAGACACATTTTCAACGGTGGAATCACAGAA
Source organism: Tachina fera (assembly GCA_905220375.1). NCBI lineage: Eukaryota > Metazoa > Arthropoda > Insecta > Diptera > Tachinidae > Tachina > Tachina fera. The sequence goes on along the minus strand of LR999965.1, from coordinate 75,904,706 downwards.
TCTTTTTTTTTTATTATTTTTTTTTTAATACATTTATTTATTTATTGTATCTTCAATTATGAACTAACAATAAGTATTCAAATCTTAAATCTAAAAAATAAGTATTAGGCCCGACCACTGTCGGACATAAGCTTAGTGATAGTTATAAATAATACATAAGTAGTGATAGTCAAAAAAAAAAAGAGAAAAAAAAATATTTTCAAGCAATCCCATCTGGACTGATGAGTATAAGAGCCCTTGTGTCCTTCTTTTTCAAGCGAATGTGGCCAGTAAAATTCAAGATGTTACGAGCAAGCGGATTAAGATGTGACTCGAGTTTTGTTAAATATTTGCCTGCGCATTTTGCTATTTCTTCAATCACTAGTGGCATATTCAAATCACGATGTATATTTGAGTTTTTAATGTACCATGGAGCCGATGTTATCAAACGTAAAATTTTGTTTTGCCTTCGTTCGATTCTCTCGGCGTTAGAAGCTGAAGCAGTGCCCCATAACTGAATTCCGTAGCACCATATTGGCTTCAAAAGCGGCTTTTATAATAAAAGTTTGCAGTCTAGGCTGAGTGTTGAATTTCTAACAATCAGCCAATATATCTGAGTTAGTTTAAGTTTCATTTGTATTAGCTTTGAGTCAATATGGTGTTTCCATGTCAGTCGTCGATCAAGGTGTATACCAAGGTATTTCACATGTGAATGCTGAGGAACAACTTGATTGTTGATTCGAATTGGGAGTATCTCTTCGCAGGGTAAATGTTACCTGAACACACTTTTGCCTATTAATTTATATATTATTTTATTTTTCTCTCTTCTTCTTTAGACTTCTTCGTTCCAGCATTACAATGAATCATCACAAGATTTATATCTGCAACACCTGCCTGTATCATTCACATGATGATTATCAACATAAACATCTTTGTGGTAAAAAAGTCATCAGGATGCCCGAAGATGGATGTATTATTAAGTACAAAAACTACTACAAACAGCTAGATGTATCATTTGTCATCTACGCAGACTTTCAGTCTATTTTGGAAAAACTCGATGATCCAGTAACTAAAGGCACTACAAATGTACAGAAACACCATGCGTGTGCATTCGGCTATTTTATTAATTGTAGTTTTAAGAAGAAAACTAACTTATATAGACATTATTTTGGTGAAGATTCGGCAAATGTATTTATCAAACAAATAGTTGAAGATTGTACAGATATCTATCTAAATTATTTACTAAAAGTTAAGAAAATGTTCATGACCCCAATAGAAATAGCTCAATATAATAATGCAAAGAATTGTCATATATGTAAGAAAATATTAAATAACGATAAAGTTAGAGTTCATTGTCATCTTACGGGCAATTATCGTGTAGCAGCTCATAGCGAATGTAATTAAAATTATAAAACACCTCAGTTTATACGGGTTATTTTCCATAATCTTTCTGCATATGATATACACCTATTTTTCAAAGAACTTTCTACTATAAAAAATGCCACAATAAAAGTGATTCACCAGAACACAGAACGTTATATTTCTCTTTCAATTTTTATCAGATTATATGAAAAACATGGATTCGAAATAAGATTTATAGACTCGTTTAGATTTATGGCTTCGAGTTTAGATACGTTAGCAAAAAATCTTGATAGCAATGATTTTAATACTATTCGATCATGTTTCGTTGATGAAGCTCATTTCAACCTGATTAGAAGAAAGGGTGTATTTCCGTACTCTTACATGGATTCCATGACTAAGTTTAAGGAAATTAAACTCCCTAGTAGAGAAGAGTTCTTCAATATTCTAACGAATGAAGAATGTGATGTAGTCGAGTATGAACATGCTCAAAAAATATGGAGAGAGTTTAACTGTAAAACCCTCCTTGACTATACTGAACTCTACTTAAAGACAGATGTTCTTCTTCTAACTGATGTGTTTGAAAATTTGTAGAGGTATATACGATTTGGACCCCTGTCATTATTATACAGCACCAGGCTTATCCTGGGATGCAATGTTAAAAACCACAGAAGTTTCACTGGAACAGTTCACTGATTCCGAAATGTATATGTTTATGCAAAACGGAATTAAAGGTGGACTAGTCCGATGCTCACAAAGATATTCGAAAGCGAATAACAAATATTTGGAAGATTTTGATGCATCAAAACCATCAGAATTTCTTGTCTATTTAGACGCTAACAATTTGTATGGTTGGGCGATGTCGGAATATCTTCCTTACGGTGAATTTGAGTGGGTATGTGATACTGATTTTAATGTTAAAAAAATTTCTGATACTGCAGAGTATGGGTACATTTTGGAAGTGGATATAGATTATCCCGATTCAGTGCATGATCTACATAATGATTTGCCATTTTGTCCCCAAAATAAGTCAGTGGGGGATCCAAAATCAAAAAATTAGTTGCAGGCTTACACGAAAAAACAAATTACAACAAAACAAGCCATTTCAAATGGTCTCATCTTAAAACAAATAAATAGAATACCCAGATTTAAGCAGTCCCCTTGGCTTAAAAAATATATTGACTTAAACACATTACATAGGACAAATGCTAAAAATAATTTGGAATACGATTTCTTCAAGTTTTTGAACAACGCTGTTTATGGGAAGACAATAGAAAACATTGAAAGACGTAGGAATATTAGAATTGCTTCATCTTGGGAAACAAAAAACAGGAATCATTTAGGTCTCAGAGCATTAATTTCGAAAAAATTTTTTATTATTTTACTTGTCGTCGGCAAGTAAAGAAATAGACTTAATGGCTTGAACATGTTTTGAGTAAATAGAGCAATCAGAGTCAGGAGGAATGTAAGCACATGTTAAGTACATTTTTTAATTTTTTAGTTTAACAGCGACAGCGACAAATTCAACATAAGAAACATTCATTGCAACCACTTTAGATGGATAAAAGGAAGATACAGCTATAAGAACACCACCACCCCTTCGTTCAGTTCGGTTATATCGATAAATTTGATATTTATTACAGAGAATTTAAAAACATCATCATTAAGCCAGGTTTTAGTAAGAATAATTCAGTCATAGTTAAAATCATAGCTGTTTAGACGGAGAGCAGACATCTTCTGTGGTTGTACCATGAGCCAAACGAGATATAAATACATATCTTTTCAGAGGCAAAACAACTAATTGTTTAGGAGCGTCTAAGTTTGGAATATTATTCACCACACCAGAATTTGCAGGACAAGGAACGTTATCAGCAGAAATATCACATTGATTTGTTGAAACCTCGTTAATTTTGCTTATTATTAAAGAAGAAGGTGAATTGTTATTGTTGGGCTTATGACCAGTGGTTGTGATCTCAATGGTCGGAGCAGAAATAGATTCAATATGATTAAATACTATGTTTTGAACGACTAATTGCTCATTGTTGGTGGCGGCCAAGTTCGTGGCGCCTGTATCGAATGACTCCCACACAGATTTAACAAACCTGAGCAGCCTACATATTTCCACTCCCAATACAAGATCAAAACTACGAAAAGTGTGACCGCCAAGACAGTTATATCTGGTGTGGTTTAAAGCTGGACAGTGGTACAGTAGATGTTCTACTGTCTCAATTACCCCGGGTTCTTTGTATTTCCTGCAGGTTCCGTCAAGTATTTGTCCTCTTTTGACGGCATACCAAGCCGTCCAGCAGTGTCCAGTTAATATCCCGACTAGAATTCTGCAGTCTCTTCTGGTTAGTGATAAAAGGAATTTAGTCAATTTAGGATAATAGGAACTCCACATGATTTTAGAAGTTTTGCAAGCTTTCGTCGCATGCCAACTCACCTCCGCTTCTTCCCTCATTTTAGAGTCTATGATTCATTTCATGTATTGAATTTGTTTCCGGACATATACCATTTTTTCCACACGTAATTGGATTCCCCTTTTTCCCAATGTGTATCCACCATTTCATTTCCCTCAATCCCCATGTGTTCTCGTACCCAAAAAACATGTACTTACCTGACAGCACATAATCTGTTTAGAGCATTCCTACACATGAGCACAACCGACGAGTAGTTACAGTCTCCTGAAATTGCCTTAATCGCTGCTTGACTGTCTATATATATATATATTCACACGCGCATTTGAGGGGTGAAAGCTAATTCTGCAGCCATATTGGCAGCATAGATTTCTGCCTGGAATACGCTACAGTAATCAGGAAGTTTAGAAGATTCCTCTATACTGAGCTTCTAGCAGTAAACCGCAGCTCCTAGCCCTTCATCTATCTTTGAGCCATCAGTGAAGAAATTGAAACTATGACCACTACAGTTAAGACGTTCGAGATAGCCTTCTTCTCTGATAGTGATATGTGGTTTTGCAAGAAAGTTAATTCCTGGAATGATGTAGCCCGAGCTACATTCCATGCTTTCCAGAAATTTACCGTGACCATTTGGTTTATACGACATCAATCCAGTTGTCCTGAGTCGGATCACGGACTTGCATGCCGCGTTCAGAGCAGTTAGTTTTATTGGTTTAAGATCTAACATAACATCTAAAACTGCAGTAGGTGTAGTTTTTAGAGCTCCAGTAATACAGAGTTCTGTCATTCTCTGGGTTTTTTCTAGCCTTTTTATGTATGCTTTCGTCTCAGTCGCCCTCCACCATACAAGTATTCCGTACAGTAGAATTGGTCTAGCTACCGCTGTGTAGGTCCAATATGTAAGATTATGTGAAAGTCCCCATGTCTTGCCCAGCATCTTTTTACATGCGTATAGAGCAGCGGTAGCCTTTTTGACTCTATCCTCTATACTGGGTTTCTACGTCAGTTTGCTATCCAAAATAACTCCCAGATACTTTGTATGTGTTTTGGGCGAGAGTGATATACCATCTAGTTTTGTGTTCTCCATTCCGTAACTTTCCTTCTGGTAAATAGTACGAAGTCTGTTTTTTCAGGGTTCAAGTTTAGACCTACCCTGGCTGCCCACCTATGAATATCCTTTAAGGACGACTCCATACTGGAGCTAATTGTGTCAAGGAACTTGCCAGTTATGATAATGGCTATGTAACCTGCATATGCCGTAATCTTAGCTGATTTACCCTCGAATTCCATGTGAATGTCATTTACGACAAGCGTCCAAAGAAGAGGTGAAAGAACTCTTCCTCTATGAGCTTCCTTATTTATTGTGGCATTTCCTAATTCTGCAGATGTTATTCTACACTTTAAGAAATTGCCAACCTATTTTTTTACTAATATGTGAGCACCAGTTCGATTGACGCTTTCCATAATTGCGTCTGAAAAGACATTATTGAAGGCTCCTTCAATATCTAGGAAGACCCCTATAGCATAGTCCTTGTAGGGAAAAGATTTTTCAATCAACTCGAAAACACTATGGAGTGCTGTCTCAACTGATTTACCCTTTGTATATGCATGTTGGTTAAAAAACAGAATATTTGGGTATACATTTTCCTTTATCTGTATATCCAAGATTCTCTCTAGTGTTTTCAGTAGAAAATATGTCAGACTGGTAGGCCTAAAGTCTTTTAGATACGTATGGTTATTGCTACCTGCTTTTGGAATGAACACAACCTTAGCTTTCCTCCATGACTTTGGCACATAATTTAGTCGAAGGCAGTCAATGAAAATTTCCATTAGCCAGAGAATTATCCTCTGTCCGCCATATTGTAGTAGAGCCGGAAAGATGCCATCTGGCCCGGGTAATTTATAGGATTCAAAAAAATTAATGACCCATTCCACTTTACTAATGGAAATGACGTCACAATTTTCAGTATCAAGTTCATTTGTAGTTTCAGAGCGAGAGGAGATCTCCATGCAGCTTTGAAAATGTGTGTCCATTAGAACCTCCAACGTTTCCAGGCTGCAGCTAGTCCAATTACCATTCGCTTTACAGATCGTGCTAGGCAATGATGGGTTGCTAGAAGGCAGTGTCCTCATTCCGGCAGAATCTGTAGTTTTTTCCATGTTGCCACAAAAATTCTTCCATGAATTTCTCTTGGTCTTTCTTGATGAGAAAAGATGCAACACTGTTACATCAAATAAACAAAATAAAATACAGTTATCATCCGGATTTAAACACAATAAAAACAATAAAACAATGAGAAAGGAGAAAAAAATATAAATAGTGATTTAATAAAAAAATAGAAAGAAGGAAGAAAGAAATAAATAATAAGACCTGGAAACGTATTATTTTTTTTAAATGGTGCGATATAAAACAAAAAAGTTTACAATGGATGACATAAATAAAATTAATTTTAGAATAATAAAAGTAAACCTGATTAGTAAATTTTTCTATTATATAAAATTTTTCTATTACAAGTTTTACTATACAATAAAAGAATAACGAAAAGAAATTAATGTTGAAGCCACTTCAGGTTAAAACTCCAAGAAATATATATGTTAGATTAATGCAGATTGGAAAAAAACTGAAATTTATAATATGTGTTGCTAAATTTGTGTGACTAGTTATAGGGACGGTGCGTCATGATGCAGGAAAGGTAAATTTCTAGAAAGGTTAGTTGATGGTCACATTACTCTTGAAGGGGTCATCCATAATATTCTCCAGTTGACCATGTTTGGGTGGGCGACGAAGTAGAGGTACAACATCTTTCCCCTGAAAGAAAATTGATTCAATGTCTAGGGTAAAGGATTAATTATATAAGGGTTTGGTGTTCGGGGTAATGTTAGTTTTTCTTAAATGTGTAGGTTACAATTTTTTTGTTGAGACGTGCTTGTGAAAGGAAATGCTGGTTGGGTACCTACGCCAGTGCAGAGCTAGCTGAAGCAGCATTGCTTTCATCATTAGAGAGATCAAAAGAAGTAACTTAACAATATATTCAAGAGTTTCTCATTTGTAGGTAAAAGAAATTTTTCTTTATTTTTGTATTTTTAAAAATTCTTCTGGGTATAGTCTCTGAATCCACGCGACTACATCTCGTAGATGATAAGTTAGGCGGAAGAAATAACTTATATACCGCAACTCAGGTGCAAGAACAACTTCAGCAGATTATCAACCAAAACGGCTTCGATTTGCGAAAATGGTGTGCCGATCACCCCCAAGTGCTCAATCATGTTCTGGAACTGGATTTGGACTTTGAGAGCAGCAAATCAGCTTGCATCAGTAGACTAAAACTCACCTGGCTGCCAAAAGAAGATCAACTAAACATAAAGGTGTATATTACTGATAATAAAAGAGTAACTTAACGGACTGTGACATCAAATCTCTCAAGAATTTTCGATACATTGGGTGTTCTGTCTGCTATCAATGTCACTGCAAAAATATTTATACAAGAGTTGTGGAAAATAAAACTCCATCAGAACCTAGCTCTGCCCGAGTCCATACATGTCAAGTGGAGACCTGAATGAACTGAAAACGCTAAGAATATTAAGACACATTTTCAACGGTGGAATCACAGAATCTTTTTTTTTTATTATTTTTTTTTTAATACATTTATTTATTTATTGTATCTTCAATTATGAACTAACAATAAGTATTCAAATCTTAAATCTAAAAAATAAGTATTAGGCCCGACCACTGTCGGACATAAGCTTAGTGATAGTTATAAATAATACATAAGTAGTGATAGTCAAAAAAAAAAAGAGAAAAAAAAATATTTTCAAGCAATCCCATCTGGACTGATGAGTATAAGAGCCCTTGTGTCCTTCTTTTTCAAGCGAATGTGGCCAGTAAAATTCAAGATGTTACGAGCAAGCGGATTAAGATGTGACTCGAGTTTTGTTAAATATTTGCCTGCGCATTTTGCTATTTCTTCAATCACTAGTGGCATATTCAAATCACGATGTATATTTGAGTTTTTAATGTACCATGGAGCCGATGTTATCAAACGTAAAATTTTGTTTTGCCTTCGTTCGATTCTCTCGGCGTTAGAAGCTGAAGCAGTGCCCCATAACTGAATTCCGTAGCACCATATTGGCTTCAAAAGCGGCTTTTATAATAAAAGTTTGCAGTCTAGGCTGAGTGTTGAATTTCTAACAATCAGCCAATATATCTGAGTTAGTTTAAGTTTCATTTGTATTAGCTTTGAGTCAATATGGTGTTTCCATGTCAGTCGTCGATCAAGGTGTATACCAAGGTATTTCACATGTGAATGCTGAGGAACAACTTGATTGTTGATTCGAATTGGGAGTATCTCTTCGCAGGGTAAATGTTACCTGAACACACTTTTGCCTATTAATTTATATATTATTTTATTTTTCTCTCTTCTTCTTTAGACTTCTTCGTTCCAGCATTACAATGAATCATCACAAGATTTATATCTGCAACACCTGCCTGTATCATTCACATGATGATTATCAACATAAACATCTTTGTGGTAAAAAAGTCATCAGGATGCCCGAAGATGGATGTATTATTAAGTACAAAAACTACTACAAACAGCTAGATGTATCATTTGTCATCTACGCAGACTTTCAGTCTATTTTGGAAAAACTCGATGATCCAGTAACTAAAGGCACTACAAATGTACAGAAACACCATGCGTGTGCATTCGGCTATTTTATTAATTGTAGTTTTAAGAAGAAAACTAACTTATATAGACATTATTTTGGTGAAGATTCGGCAAATGTATTTATCAAACAAATAGTTGAAGATTGTACAGATATCTATCTAAATTATTTACTAAAAGTTAAGAAAATGTTCATGACCCCAATAGAAATAGCTCAATATAATAATGCAAAGAATTGTCATATATGTAAGAAAATATTAAATAACGATAAAGTTAGAGTTCATTGTCATCTTACGGGCAATTATCGTGTAGCAGCTCATAGCGAATGTAATTAAAATTATAAAACACCTCAGTTTATACGGGTTATTTTCCATAATCTTTCTGCATATGATATACACCTATTTTTCAAAGAACTTTCTACTATAAAAAATGCCACAATAAAAGTGATTCACCAGAACACAGAACGTTATATTTCTCTTTCAATTTTTATCAGATTATATGAAAAACATGGATTCGAAATAAGATTTATAGACTCGTTTAGATTTATGGCTTCGAGTTTAGATACGTTAGCAAAAAATCTTGATAGCAATGATTTTAATACTATTCGATCATGTTTCGTTGATGAAGCTCATTTCAACCTGATTAGAAGAAAGGGTGTATTTCCGTACTCTTACATGGATTCCATGACTAAGTTTAAGGAAATTAAACTCCCTAGTAGAGAAGAGTTCTTCAATATTCTAACGAATGAAGAATGTGATGTAGTCGAGTATGAACATGCTCAAAAAATATGGAGAGAGTTTAACTGTAAAACCCTCCTTGACTATACTGAACTCTACTTAAAGACAGATGTTCTTCTTCTAACTGATGTGTTTGAAAATTTGTAGAGGTATATACGATTTGGACCCCTGTCATTATTATACAGCACCAGGCTTATCCTGGGATGCAATGTTAAAAACCACAGAAGTTTCACTGGAACAGTTCACTGATTCCGAAATGTATATGTTTATGCAAAACGGAATTAAAGGTGGACTAGTCCGATGCTCACAAAGATATTCGAAAGCGAATAACAAATATTTGGAAGATTTTGATGCATCAAAACCATCAGAATTTCTTGTCTATTTAGACGCTAACAATTTGTATGGTTGGGCGATGTCGGAATATCTTCCTTACGGTGAATTTGAGTGGGTATGTGATACTGATTTTAATGTTAAAAAAATTTCTGATACTGCAGAGTATGGGTACATTTTGGAAGTGGATATAGATTATCCCGATTCAGTGCATGATCTACATAATGATTTGCCATTTTGTCCCCAAAATAAGTCAGTGGGGGATCCAAAATCAAAAAATTAGTTGCAGGCTTACACGAAAAAACAAATTACAACAAAACAAGCCATTTCAAATGGTCTCATCTTAAAACAAATAAATAGAATACCCAGATTTAAGCAGTCCCCTTGGCTTAAAAAATATATTGACTTAAACACATTACATAGGACAAATGCTAAAAATAATTTGGAATACGATTTCTTCAAGTTTTTGAACAACGCTGTTTATGGGAAGACAATAGAAAACATTGAAAGACGTAGGAATATTAGAATTGCTTCATCTTGGGAAACAAAAAACAGGAATCATTTAGGTCTCAGAGCATTAATTTCGAAAAAAATTTTTATTATTTTACTTGTCGTCGGCAAGTAAAGAAATAGACTTAATGGCTTGAACATGTTTTGAGTAAATAGAGCAATCAGAGTCAGGAGGAATGTAAGCACATGTTAAGTACATTTTTTAATTTTTTAGTTTAACAGCGACAGCGACAAATTCAACATAAGAAACATTCATTGCAACCACTTTAGATGGATAAAAGGAAGATACAGCTATAAGAACACCACCACCCCTTCGTTCAGTTCGGTTATATCGATAAATTTGATATTTATTACAGAGAATTTAAAAACATCATCATTAAGCCAGGTTTTAGTAAGAATAATTCAGTCATAGTTAAAATCATAGCTGTTTAGACGGAGAGCAGACATCTTCTGTGGTTGTACCATGAGCCAAACGAGATATAAATACATATCTTTTCAGAGGCAAAACAACTAATTGTTTAGGAGCGTCTAAGTTTGGAATATTATTCACCACACCAGAATTTGCAGGACAAGGAACGTTATCAGCAGAAATATCACATTGATTTGTTGAAACCTCGTTAATTTTGCTTATTATTAAAGAAGAAGGTGAATTGTTATTGTTGGGCTTATGACCAGTGGTTGTGATCTCAATGGTCGGAGCAGAAATAGATTCAATATGATTAAATACTATGTTTTGAACGACTAATTGCTCATTGTTGGTGGCGGCCAAGTTCGTGGCGCCTGTATCGAATGACTCCCACACAGATTTAACAAACCTGAGCAGCCTACATATTTCCACTCCCAATACAAGATCAAAACTACGAAAAGTGTGACCGCCAAGACAGTTATATCTGGTGTGGTTTAAAGCTGGACAGTGGTACAGTAGATGTTCTACTGTCTCAATTACCCCGGGTTCTTTGTATTTCCTGCAGGTTCCGTCAAGTATTTGTCCTCTTTTGACGGCATACCAAGCCGTCCAGCAGTGTCCAGTTAATATCCCGACTAGAATTCTGCAGTCTCTTCTGGTTAGTGATAAAAGGAATTTAGTCAATTTAGGATAATAGGAACTCCACATGATTTTAGAAGTTTTGCAAGCTTTCGTCGCATGCCAACTCACCTCCGCTTCTTCCCTCATTTTAGAGTCTATGATTCATTTCATGTATTGAATTTGTTTCCGGACATATACCATTTTTTCCACACGTAATTGGATTCCCCTTTTTCCCAATGTGTATCCACCATTTCATTTCCCTCAATCCCCATGTGTTCTCGTACCCAAAAAACATGTACTTACCTGACAGCACATAATCTGTTTAGAGCATTCCTACACATGAGCACAACCGACGAGTAGTTACAGTCTCCTGAAATTGCCTTAATCGCTGCTTGACTGTCTATATATATATATTCACACGCGCATTTGAGGGGTGAAAGCTAATTCTGCAGCCATATTGGCAGCATAGATTTCTGCCTGGAATACGCTACAGTAATCAGGAAGTTTAGAAGATTCCTCTATACTGAGCTTCTAGCAGTAAACCGCAGCTCCTAGCCCTTCATCTATCTTTGAGCCATCAGTGAAGAAATTGAAACTATGACCACTACAGTTAAGACGTTCGAGATAGCCTTCTTCTCTGATAGTGATATGTGGTTTTGCAAGAAAGTTAATTCCTGGAATGATGTAGCCCGAGCTACATTCCATGCTTTCCAGAAATTTACCGTGACCATTTGGTTTATACGACATCAATCCAGTTGTCCTGAGTCGGATCACGGACTTGCATGCCGCGTTCAGAGCAGTTAGTTTTCTTGGTTTAAGATCTAACATAACATCTAAAACTGCAGTAGGTGTACTTTTTAGAGCTCCAGTAATACAGAGTTCTGTCATTCTCTGGGTTTTTTCTAGCCTTTTTATGTATGCTTTCGTCTCAGTCGCCCTCCACCATACAAGTATTCCGTACAGTAGAATTGGTCTAGCTACCGCTGTGTAGGTCCAATATGTAAGATTATGTGAAAGTCCCCATGTCTTGCCCAGCATCTTTTTACATGCGTATAGAGCAGCGGTAGCCTTTTTGACTCTATCCTCTATACTGGGTTTCTACGTCAGTTTGCTATCCAAAATAACTCCCAGATACTTTGTATGTGTTTTGGGCGAGAGTGATATACCATCTAGTTTTGTGTTCTCCATTCCGTAACTTTCCTTCTGGTAAATAGTACGAAGTCTGTTTTTTCAGGGTTCAAGTTTAGACCTACCCTGGCTGCCCACCTATGAATATCCTTTAAGGACGACTCCATACTGGAGCTAATTGTGTCAAGGAACTTGCCAGTTATGATAATGGCTATGTAACCTGCATATGCCGTAATCTTAGCTGATTTACCCTCGAATTCCATGTGAATGTCATTTACGACAAGCGTCCAAAGAAGAGGTGAAAGAACTCTTCCTCTATGAGCTTCCTTATTTATTGTGGCATTTCCTAATTCTGCAGATGTTATTCTACACTTTAAGAAATTGCCAACCTATTTTTTTACTAATATGTGAGCACCAGTTCGATTGACGCTTTCCATAATTGCGTCTGAAAAGACATTATTGAAGGCTCCTTCAATATCTAGGAAGACCCCTATAGCATAGTCCTTGTAGGGAAAAGATTTTTCAATCAACTCGAAAACACTATGGAGTGCTGTCTCAACTGATTTACCCTTTGTATATGCATGTTGGTTAAAAAACAGAATATTTGGGTATACATTTTCCTTTATCTGTATATCCAAGATTCTCTCTAGTGTTTTCAGTAGAAAATATGTCAGACTGGTAGGCCTAAAGTCTTTTAGATACGTATGGTTATTGCTACCTGCTTTTGGAATGAACACAACCTTAGCTTTCCTCCATGACTTTGGCACATAATTTAGTCGAAGGCAGTCAATGAAAATTTCCATTAGCCAGAGAATTATCCTCTGTCCGCCATATTGTAGTAGAGCCGGAAAGATGCCATCTGGCCCGGGTAATTTATAGGATTCAAAAAAATTAATGACCCATTCCACTTTACTAATGGAAATGACGTCACAATTTTCAGTATCAAGTTCATTTGTAGTTTCAGAGCGAGAGGAGATCTCCATGCAGCTTTGAAAATGTGTGTCCATTAGAACCTCCAACGTTTCCAGGCTGCAGCTAGTCCAATCACCATTCGCTTTACAGATCGTGCTAGGCAATGATGGGTTGCTAGAAGGCAGTGTCCTCATTCCGGCAGAATCTGTAGTTTTTTCCATGTTGCCACAAAAATTCTTCCATGAATTTCTCTTGGTCTTTCTTGATGAGAAAAGATGCAACACTGTTACATCAAATAAACAAAATAAAATACAGTTATCATCCGGATTTAAACACAATAAAAACAATAAAACAATGAGAAAGGAGAAAAAAATATAAATAGTGATTTAATAAAAAAATAGAAAGAAGGAAGAAAGAAATAAATAATAAGACCTGGAAACGTATTATTTTTTTTAAATGGTGCGATATAAAACAAAAAAGTTTACAATGGATGACATAAATAAAATTAATTTTAGAATAATAAAAGTAAACCTGATTAGTAAATTTTTCTATTATATAAAATTTTTCTATTACAAGTTTTACTATACAATAAAAGAATAACGAAAAGAAATTAATGTTGAAGCCACTTCAGGTTAAAACTCCAAGAAATATATATGTTAGATTAATGCAGATTGGAAAAAAACTGAAATTTATAATATGTGTTGCTAAATTTGTGTGACTAGTTATAGGGACGGTGCGTCATGATGCAGGAAAGGTAAATTTCTAGAAAGGTTAGTTGATGGTCACATTACTCTTGAAGGGGTCATCCATAATATTCTCCAGTTGACCATGTTTGGGTGGGCGACGAAGTAGAGGTACAACATCTTTCCCCTGAAAGAAAATTGATTCAATGTCTAGGGTAAAGGATTAATTATATAAGGGTTTGGTGTTCGGGGTAATGTTAGTTTTTCTTAAATGTGTAGGTTACAATTTTTTTGTTGAGACGTGCTTGTGAAAGGAAATGCTGGTTGGGTACCTACGCCAGTGCAGAGCTAGCTGAAGCAGCATTGCTTTCATCATTAGAGAGATCAAAAGAAGTAACTTAACAATATATTCAAGAGTTTCTCATTTGTAGGTAAAAGAAATTTTTCTTTATTTTTGTATTTTTAAAAATTCTTCTGGGTATAGTCTCTGAATCCACGCGACTACATCTCGTAGATGATAAGTTAGGCGGAAGAAATAACTTATATACCGCAACTCAGGTGCAAGAACAACTTCAGCAGATTATCAACCAAAACGGCTTCGATTTGCGAAAATGGTGTGCCGATCACCCCCAAGTGCTCAATCATGTTCTGGAACTGGATTTGGACTTTGAGAGCAGCAAATCAGCTTGCATCAGTAGACTAAAACTCACCTGGCTGCCAAAAGAAGATCAACTAAACATAAAGGTGTATATTACTGATAATAAAAGAGTAACTTAACGGACTGTGACATCAAATCTCTCAAGAATTTTCGATACATTGGGTGTTCTGTCTGCTATCAATGTCACTGCAAAAATATTTATACAAGAGTTGTGGAAAATAAAACTCCATCAGAACCTAGCTCTGCCCGAGTCCATACATGTCAAGTGGAGACCTGAATGAACTGAAAACGCTAAGAATATTAAGACACATTTTCAACGGTGGAATCACAGAATCTTTTTTTTTTATTATTTTTTTTTTAATACATTTATTTATTTATTGTATCTTCAATTATGAACTAACAATAAGTATTCAAATCTTAAATCTAAAAAATAAGTATTAGGCCCGACCACTGTCGGACATAAGCTTAGTGATAGTTATAAATAATACATAAGTAGTGATAGTCAAAAAAAAAAAGAGAAAAAAAAATATTTTCAAGCAATCCCATCTGGACTGATGAGTATAAGAGCCCTTGTGTCCTTCTTTTTCAAGCGAATGTGGCCAGTAAAATTCAAGATGTTACGAGCAAGCGGATTAAGATGTGACTCGAGTTTTGTTAAATATTTGCCTGCGCATTTTGCTATTTCTTCAATCACTAGTGGCATATTCAAATCACGATGTATATTTGAGTTTTTAATGTACCATGGAGCCGATGTTATCAAACGTAAAATTTTGTTTTGCCTTCGTTCGATTCTCTCGGCGTTAGAAGCTGAAGCAGTGCCCCATAACTGAATTCCGTAGCACCATATTGGCTTCAAAAGCGGCTTTTATAATAAAAGTTTGCAGTCTAGGCTGAGTGTTGAATTTCTAACAATCAGCCAATATATCTGAGTTAGTTTAAGTTTCATTTGTATTAGCTTTGAGTCAATATGGTGTTTCCATGTCAGTCGTCGATCAAGGTGTATACCAAGGTATTTCACATGTGAATGCTGAGGAACAACTTGATTGTTGATTCGAATTGGGAGTATCTCTTCGCAGGGTAAATGTTACCTGAACACACTTTTGCCCGTTTGCCTTAATTCTCCATAATTTTAACCATAGTTCCACTTGTGTAATATGTTCTTGTAGATATCGCGAGGCCTCATGAGGATTTTCGTGCATACTTAAGCAGGCCGTATCATCGGCAAACGTAGATGTATGGATATTACTACTCAAAGGCATATCACAAGTATAAATCAAATACAAAACTGGCCCCAGTATGCTCCACTGTGGCACACCGGATGATATATATTCGGGCACACTCATGAATTCTCCTTCCACAACCGTGAACTTCCGGGTAGTAATGTAACTTTCTAATAAATTTACCAAATTTATTGGTAGATATGATTTTAATTTTAAAATTAGACCTTCAAATGCCTGCGAAACGTCAATAAACAGTGCAGAACAGTATTTCTTGTCTTCAAATGTTCTTCTTATACATTGAACCAATCTATGCGTTTGTTCAATGGTGCTATGCTGACTTCTAAAACAAACTGATGGTCTGGGATGCACCCACTACCAATTAGAATTGGGGACAATTTTGACATGAGCAGTTTTTCGAAAAGTTTTGACATTATTGATAGCAGACTTATTGGCCTTCTTGCCTTGGTCAGATCTTTGCCCGGCTTTGGAATCATTTTAACTTTGGCAAGCTTCCAGCTGTGGGGATAATACTCTAGTCGTTGCATTAAAAATAAATAACATGATTCTAAATGCAGGACGAGGCAATTTTATTAGCATTTGGTTACTAATTCTATCAATACCCGGTGCTTTCTTCGGGTTGAGTTCAGCAATTAGATTTTGTACATCACACATTTTAAATTTTATGGGTCGAGGGGGTAGCGCAACTACACTCGGGAAATCAACAACACCAGTGCATGTGTTTGGGGTAAATACGGATTTTAAATGCTTTGCAAACAAGTTACCTTTTTCAATATCACTCCTGGACCAAACTCCGGTAGAAGTGCGCAGAGGTGGTTTAAACTCAACGGGTGTTTTTATTCTTTTCGCAGCGCCACAAAGTATAATTAGATGCTGGTGTGACATCGAGATTTTCCAGATAGTTTTTAAGAGAAGCAGTTTTTTCATATGCAAGCAGTTCTTGGCGTCTTTTAGTGCATCCTTTTAATCTAATTTTATTTTGGGGTGATCTGTGCTGTTGCCATTCTCTTTTAGCTCTTCTTTTAGCACATACGAGAAGTTCAATATCTGTAGAATATATTCTGTTAAACCCAGTCTGCGGATGGGAGGAAGTGGCATGTTCAGCTGCCTGCTCAATATTTTCGTTAAGATTAGCAATATTAGATTTAATATCGTCATGAGTTCTTAGCTTAATGTTTTCAGTGCAACGACTACTAAGATATTTTTTGAATTGCAGCCAATTAACACGACTGACCATTTTCACTATGGGTGAGGTAGAGCACTTCTCAGTGGGCTACAGATTGTAACGATCGTGGGAGAGTGATCGGACGATAGATCTAGGGAACCTTCAACATGAATTAATTCCCTAGAAATATTTTTCATGACGCCAAAATCTATAACATCCGGAATTTTATGTATGTCATTAGGCCATTAAGTGGTCTCCACTCGAAATGACGTCCAAGCCCATTTTCGAAATTGTGTTGAACAACGCTCGTCCTCTAGGTGTGATAAGACGGGAACCCCAGAAAGTATGTTTTGCATTATAGTCTCCAGTTGCTACGAAACAAGGGCCAAGAGATTTGTAGAAATCCTCGTATTGATCCTCAGTAATTGCGAATCTAGGAGGGGAGTAAATTGATGATATGACAAAATTTGTGAAAAAATTTTCGATACAAATATTCGTTGCTTGTAGATGTTCTTCACAAATGTTGTCAAGAATATAATGCTTGAGTCTTGACTTTATTAAAATTGCTGATCCCCCGCAAGCTCTTCCTCTTGGGTCCTTTGAATCATATGAAATGTAGCCATTAATTTTGAATAGGCTTCTTGGCAGATTTCAGTAACTCTTCTGGAAACAAGATAGCCACATTTTTGTTGAGGAGGATATATGTCTCGATCCCTCCATTGAAGTTGCTTACTCTTTTAGTGAGAAAATCACCAATCCGTTCTTGGTGACAACTGTTTTTATGTTTTGTGGTTCTGACATGAGCCATATAACCATTTGATGGGATCATCTCATCACAATCCTCACAATATTTGTTTTGAAGATTTAGCTTATTAGTTCCACGAGCAGCCTTTGATTGGTTAGCATATGAGTCTGTTTCCATATGGTGATTTAGTTTTGTTTGAGTCATTGAGACTTTATTGCAGATGGTACAACTTGTAGTATTTATTTTATTTAATTATTTATTTGTTTTATTATTTAATTTAATTATTTTATTTATAAACAATTTAATTTATTTCAGTTATAAACAATTTATTTAAGTATTTTTTATACACTATAAGCTTGTTTATCAAACAGTAGTTAGTTCTAGCACTTTTATAGTTTTTGGATTTTAAACACTTTAGAAATTTTTGTTGGGAAAATAGGTTGTAACTTGTTGAGATATCAGAGCAGACTGATAACAATCTACATTATTTCTTCTACTTATATACTTTATATATATATATATTTGGAGCAGATGAAATGTTCGAAGACTTTGGGCTTCGTCCGCGCTTTACCACTGTTATATATCTGTCCATTCCCACTTGGACATTGATTTTTGGGCTACTCTTAACTTCAGTAAAAACTTGGTTAAGTGATGACCACGAGCCCGAAGCGGATGATATCGCTGAGTTATATGGAGAAGTACTAGGCAACGGTAATGTTAACGAAACACTAGTTGGCATTGGACAAAGCGAAGTTGATCGCTGACGAAAAAGTGGTATCGCCGTTAAAAAAAGTCTACTATCAGATTTCTTATTTATTTTGTTATCATTAAGAGCTTCAGAGCTCTCAGTAAGTCTATCATCAGATTTTTTATTTTAATTATTTTTATTAAGAGCTTCAGAACTCACAGTAAAATAGTCATTTCTGCCATTAGAACTCACTTCACAGTTATTTTTTTTGAGGTACTCATATATAGTATTCCTCAAGGGCACTTTTTTTTGTTTGTTTTTTTTATTACGGTATTTTGTTTTTGTTAATTATGACTATGTAAAAAATAATAGCAATGCAAATAAAGCTAACAATAACAATATGTATTCCGAATATTTTTTTCGTACAATTTTTTATTTTTTTTTGTTTAGTATGAAATAAAAACTCCAGTAGTAGTAGAATGCATGCGCCCGAGCAATAAAAATTGTCAAATTTGGGTAATTTAAATCGAAATTTTGTAATTTATGGGCTAAAATTTACATATTAAGGTAATTACTGTCAATGGTGCGAAGTGACGAGGGTTATGGACGGTTTGTACGTAGAAAAGGGTAGTTTGATGTCGGCCGTCGATGTGTGTTTGTTTTAATTTTATGGTTTGATATCCGTTCGCCGATGCGCATAGTTAATTATGTATGCACGTGGGAGCTTGTTTGTACGTAGTATGTATTTTTGTTTGTTAAGCGGTGCGGAAGGGTACTTGAGAAAGAAATTGTGTGGAAATCAATGAATGTTTTTTGTTGTTGGTTTTATTTAGTTTGATTTTTATTTATTTTTTTTCTATGTTTAAAGATTTCGAAGACATGAATAAAATATATGGTTTGTGAGATAATCATGGTTTGATATCCGTTCGCCGATGCGCATAGTTAATTATGTATGCACGTGGGGCTTGTTTGTATGTAGTATGTTTTTTCGTTTGTTAAGCGGTTGCAGCAGGTTCATGATTTTATATTGTGTGTGCGTGTGTGCATAGTTTAGTTTTTTGTAATATTCTTTTGTTTGTACGTATTATGTTTTTTCGTTGTTAAGCGGTGCGGAAGGGTACTTGAGAAAGAAATTGTGTGGAAATCAATGAATGTTTTTTGTTGTTGGTTTTATTTAGTTTGATTTTTATTTATTTTTTCCTATGTTTAAAGAGTTCGAAGACGTGAATAAAATATATGGTTTGTGAGATAATCATGGTTTGATATCCGTTCGTCGATGTACATAGTTAATTATGTAGGTACGAAGGATTTTATGTATGTTTTTGTTTTAATTTTAATTTTGAATGGAATTTTTTTTTGTTTGTTAAGCGGTTGAAGCAGGTTTATGATTTTAGAGTGTAAGTGCGTGTGTGCATAGAGAAAAATGTTGCTTTTGTCTTTTTGCAATATTCTTTTTTTTAGCTGGTGGTCATGGAAGATTATTTTAGAAAGAAATTATGTATGCTTGTGGGAAATCTATGAATGTTTTTGTTGTTGGTTTTATTTAGTTTGGTTTTTCTATTTCCTTATTTAAAGAGTTTGAAGAGGTAAACGAAGTATGTAATTTATGAACTTATTTGAAGGTTGGAAAAAATGAAGTGTAAGATATTTATGATTGTCAAAGGGAATTAGAGATGCGTGATCATGGGAGCCAACGTTATGCTCATACGTGTGTATGTTTTTACAATAACTTGAGCGTTGGCAGATGGGTAAGTAGTCGTATATGTATATGTGCAATGCCGAGTACAAATCTGGCATTTTCTTGTGTTCTAATCATTTTTTAAAATGTGTGCAACGCCTTTCACATTATGTTTTTTTTAATTTTTTTTTTATATGGAATACAAAACGGAAATGATAAACGTTGCAATGTCACAAAATATCATAGTGTGTACTTTTTGTTGTTTGTAATATTCGTTTTTTTAGCTGGGGACATGGAAGGGTATTTTAGAAAGTAATTATGTATGCTGGTGAGATATCAATGTTTTGTTTTTTTGTTGTTGTTGTTTGATTTTAATTTTTTTATGTGTAAAGAGTTTGAAGAAATGAATAAAATATACAATTTATGCGTGTTGTATTTATTCATTCTTTTCACTTCTTTTGTAAAGAAATTGAAGTTTGTGATATTGAGGATTGTCAAAGATTGGTTGTTATTTTCACTGCTTGCTGACATTTGTCTCTGTCTCTTGTACATACCATATACATATAAATAAATGATTGAACAAAATTTTGAATATTTTTTAATCTACATATTTATTTTAAAGAAATATCGTATATATATGTTGTAACAATGTAAGAATAGAAAATTAAAATAAATTGTTTAGTTTATTTCTTGATAAAGTAAATATGCATTTCTTAAGGCACAAACTCCATAACTGTGATAGCTGCAGTAAAAATATTCTGGATATTTAAGTTGTATATGCTTAAAGTTGATGCAGCCAATATCCTCGATGTTGAAAACTCTAATTTGAAGTAGTTTTTCAAACCATTTCTTCTTTTCCACACCCTTAACATAGATTGAATAATGTTTTAAATTGGATTTTAAAAATGTTACAACACTCTTAAATGATATTGATCCGTCATTCCAATTCAGATGATGAAAGTTTCTCGTTAGCCAATTCGCTTCTCTTTGTTTTGCTATTGATAATCTTTTGAAGTTAAACGGTGGTTTAATAATAAAATTTATGTGCTCCTTATTGTTAAAAACAATTGCTATTTCTTTTGCAATGAAGATGTTTGAATTAGACTTAAATCCTTGCATATCGATGAAAACTTTATCCCCAGTCATCTTATTTTATTATTTTTAATTTTTTTTTACATTATCTTACGAACTTGACCTTTTAAGGGTATGTATTCTATTATACGGTCGTGGATGAGTATACAAAAAGCTGATGTATCGGTAGGTATATTGGAGTCTGTTTCAATTTCAATTTTTATATCAACAGGACCGTTAGAGAGGGCTTCGTTTTGATGACTGACATCTACTACCACTATCGGCACACTATTTTTAAATTCTTGAGCAGTTAGAAGTGGTTGTGATTCCCTCATGTAGTAGCTTTGTTGAAACCGTAGATACATATTATATAGAATGTCATACCGATCAGTTTTAAATTTTATATTTAGATCATCATATGGGTACGATTCGGAATTTAAATGTACTTTTAAATTGTTTAAATTACAATGAACAAACTTATTTTCTTGTTGAAAAGCAATCAACACAAAACGGGGTCGTTCTCTATTTGCAGCCAATTTAACATTCCATATATAGCTAGTTCCTGTATTTAGTTGAGGATTAATGTGACAATCCCAACTGCGAAATGCCATTGGTATAGAAGCACCACTGTTAATAATTTTAATCATATTCAATTTGCTCAGATCGGATAATTGTACATGCGGAATTCTCCATGAGATGTTTGAGATACTAATTTATGGTTTGTCAGTAGCAACAGCTGAGTATACGAGTTTTTCATCGTTCTTACTACGTAAGAGAACCAATTCATGTTTACCGCTGAGTATAATTTTATTATAGTCTTCAGCGAAACCTAAAAATAGTTTCAGTGGTACATAGAAATTAAAGTGTCCATTTGAAATATCCAAATCATCGAATTTGTTCCATCCTGCATTGTACAAGCCAACACTTTCTGTTGGTGATAAGGAAACAAAATTTTTTAGGCTGCTTGTAATCGCTAAATGTCTTGTATGATCAATTTCTATGCCATTAAGTTCATATCGAATTTCGTCAAAGAGATGTGCCACAAAGTTATTTTTTAATTTTAGATTTAAAAACGAAGATATTTTGCTGTCATTATCATCTACAATACTTCCCTCAACATATATGTAGCTTTCGCTGGGTAGCACATATAAGTCTTGATTTTGTATTGAAGTTCGAATCTCATCATTATTGTTGAAGGATTGTAGGTATGGTGTATATGTGTGATAGTCCTTTTTAATTATACTCTCGTCTGATTGAGGTTTTTCTAAAACATCTAGTATGTAACTCATTTCTTTGTCAACTTTAAATTGAGAGACTTTAAAAATTTTTTATTTTCTTGCTTCAAATATGTTTTGTGTAATGATCTCTTTAATTGTGGTTTGGTTTGCAATAGTGTTTTATGAGTGTATCCAATTTTATCCTAAGAATCTTGACGTTGTATATTATCATTATTTGCTAGATCTCAAATGTATTCGTGTTGAAATTTCCTCTCCTCGAAAATTAATTAAATCACCGTTCTGATCAACGATGCGTAGAGTAAGAGAACTTATCTCTCGGCAGTTAACTGACAAATAGATAAGATTTCGAAGAATCTCAACAATTTTATACCCTGGGGGGACATTGATCGCAAATTCATGTAATGTGTGTGCTTGTGAGTTATTCGTATATTTGTTAACCACTATACTGCATTCAACACGCAAGATATTCACGATGAAAATATTGACTGGTAGATCTGAGTAATGGTCTTGGTTAGGAGCTAGAATTTTCTTATTGAATCCAAAAAGTTTTCCAATTGTGTTATCTTTGTTAAAGTATATGGGATCCTTAGAGCTTTTAACTCTAACTTGCATTGTATTGTTATTAGCTTCTATATCAATTTTATTTTCCGGACAATACTGCTTATAGTTATGTTTAATATAATCAACTATATCATTCAATTCATAAGATCCTATTGGTATTTTAATTACATGTTCACCAATATGAAATATATTGTTATAATCATCTACATTGGGAATGTTATTATATGAATGAAAATCAGTTAGAGCACATTCATATTCACCATCCAAACGAATAGGAGGAAAGTAATTTGCAGATAACTCAGATGAGTTGAGCTCACTCTTAGTAAGTGTTATTGACATTATGGTTGTCTGATTACAAATAAGTGAAATTAAACACAGCACTTTGTATAAAAAAGTAAGTTTATATTTTATTTAATATATTAGATACAAATATAGACTTATATATATATATATATATATATATATATATACACACTTAACTACAATATTTCATTTTTATTGATCCAAGAATTATGTTGATTGGAAAATCCTAACCATTTAACATATGCCTTCTCTCCTTTAGTTTTAAGAACTTTTTCAACTAGATATGTATTTGGATATCTAGTTTTTGAAAGTTCTTCATCATAGAACCCACCTTTGATAGGATTACCACGATAGTCTTCTAATATGTATGTGGCTGGATATGTATTTTGAACTCTTTTAATCGTGAAAATTTCTGTGGTCCAATTTGGTGTATATCCTTTTTCAAAAACATGTTTATATTTACTTATGCGCACATGATCTCCCACATTGAACTTTGATAATTTGAATAGTTTTAAGCGGTTATATACCGTGTTTAATAATTTTTTCTCATTTTTATAGTTAACTTGAATCGGTGGCATTTTGATGGTGCGATGAATTTTCTTATTATATGTATTAATCAAGTCTTTGTAAATGTCGAGCCAGTTATAAGACCCATTAAAGCTAAACTCTTTCCACATCATTCCTTTTAATCTTCTGTTAAATCGTTCTACTATTGATGCTTTCATTCTGCTATATGTTGAGTAGTGATTAATGTTGTGTTTATTCATCAATTTTCCAAAGTGTTTATTGAAAAACTCTTTACCATCGTCTGTTTGCAAGTTTTTTGGTATTCGCCCCAGTTGAAAAATATTCTGCATAGCCTGGGTTGTTTCCAATGCAGTCTTTCTTTTCAAGGGTACTGCCCAAGCAAATTTTGAAAATGTATCAATTACGGTCAGCAAAAATCGATAATCTCTATTGTCTGTAGAATAGTTCCCCATTTCAACTAAATCAGCTTGCCAAAGATCATCTATTCCTTTCATAACAACTCTTCGACGTGGAAAATGTTTTCGTGCTTGCTTATGTAGTTCATTTATTAAATTTCTTTTTGAAGTCATTATTTAACGTATTTAGAATTTGACGGGATAAGTTGAGTTCAGTGCGAGTTCATTTAAGTACTGTTGACCATCATATTTCTTATATACCCATAGATTAACTCATTTATCTTTCTAATTTCTTTTTCAAAGAATAATTTCATACTTGAAATTGTTTCCCTAATTTCATTTAGTTTCTGACTTAAAATTAAATGGATTTCATCTCGTACCTCTTCAATTTGACTTTGCAGAAACAATTTATTAACAACGTCGTTTTCCTCCAAAGCTTTTGCCACATTTTTGATTCTTTTGTTTTGAACGTCAATGTTATTAGTTGTATCCATAACGAAGCCCAACAGCTTAGGAACATTTTTCACAAAAACTCTGCCACTTGTATCATTAAGATAGTGCCCAAACTTATCGATAGACATGATTTACGTAGATAAATATTATTCTATAATTTTTGCTTCATATAATTCTTCGATAATTGAGACAATTTCGTTATTGTGATTAGTATGACCTGCAGTTTGTGATGCTAGCAATAGCCTAAGGCGATCTACTAACTCATTAGGATCATCCCAGTATATATAGTTAGCTTTGTATGGGTTTAGTTTCATCAAACCCTTACCCTTGTAAGGACTTTTTATTGCATGTAGTGATGACGAAGTTGATGAGTTTTTTTCACTTTCTTTCTTAAAGAATTTACTGATAATATGCTTATATTTATATGCTCTCGTTCCTTTGATTTGTCCATCAGGTCTATAATCTCTTTTGTATGCATTTGTGCTCACTAAAATTTTCTTATATATATCTAATTCATGTTTATCATAATATTTTGGTGTTTTGTGAAACAGTAAAGAAAATAAACCTGGTGTAAAAGCCCATATGTGATTTCCAATCACTATTTTATCTTCAGTAAGTTTAATACTACTATTGCCAAACTTCCATTCATTATTAAAACCTTTATGTGGACCGTATAGAGTGTCTAATTCATTTCTGCTTTCCAAGAGTGCTAGGTCAGTATAACTCTTATTATTATCTGAATTGTCTAGAGTTTCCGATTGAGAGTAAAAATCATCGTTGTCATCATCATCATCATCAGTATCAACATTATCAACCTTGTTTGCGTTTCGATTACTAAGTGAGATATTTTTATTGCATAACGTTTCTTCAACAAGTTTCTTTGGAGTACTTGTCTCTAACTTAACTGATTGTTCGTTGAATGGAAAATTTGAATTTTTATAAACTTTCGTTTTAAGTTCATCTCTTTCTGCCTTAATACTTCTTTTATGATTTTTAGAATTGTTCACAAATTCTGTTAATGGTTCTATTATTGGTTTAAATGTATCTTTGAATTGCTCATGTGTATCTGCTTCATCAACTTTTATACTACGAAATTTTTTCTTTAAAACATTTCTTGTCTTTATTAGCTCTTTTAAAACTTTTTCATCCATTTTCAACTGTTAGACACCAGATCTGGTATCAGCTATCAGATCAGCTATCAGATCAGCTATCCGATCAGGTATCACTTATCAGATCAGGTATCAGATCAGCTATCAGATCAGGTATCAGGTATCAGATCAGGTATAAGATCAGCTATCAGATCAGGTATTGGGGTATCAGATCAGGTATCAGCTATTAGATCTGGTAACAGATCAGGTATGGTAAATACTTTAGGAAATAAGTAGATGTACTATGCGTAAGGCCAAATTAAGTACTAATGTTTTACTTTTATGTAGAGTAATTTATATCGTTATAAAATAGTCGAATTGTTTTCTATAGCGACCATTGTTTAAGTCATTATCTTTGCTTATCATCAAAAATCCATATTTATCCTTCCAACACTCTCGACAAATTTCATGAAACTTTTGATAACTCATATCGCTGACAACATGATCACTATAAACGTGCTTCATGTTTGTCTCATCTTGTTTAAACATTATAATCACATTTGCATTGTCTCTTATTAAGTGCTTGGGAATTCTCGTATAAGTTTGGCACAAGTAGAATGAATCAACATCCTTATGTCGTCCCATGCAAAAATATGCTCGTATATTATTTTGCTTCTCGCATGCAACATCATCAAAGATCATAATAGAATTAGTTTTCGCTTCGTCAGGAGGAATAACTTTTTCATTATCTGTAAATGTATAGTATCCCATCCCTTTAATTGGTGAAATTAATCGCTTTAAGTATTCATATTTTGGTTGATAAAGGGATTGTGAGTATAAATAGATGTTTTCAAACTTGAGTCCATTAGGACTTTCTAGCAAGCTAATCATAACATTAGTCTTTCCACAATTTGATGGTCCAACTATTAGAGCACGAATAGAATTTGGTAAGAGAGAGCTATGTTTTATTTTAGATCTGATTTTTGTTGAAGCATCAATATTGCGAATCAGAATATTTTTATGTTGTTTTACTAATTGCATTCTTATAACTAATTGCATTTCACAAATGTTACTTTTATTATAGAAGAAAAAATAAAATAAGATGCTTATACATTATAACAAAACGTTTAGTTATAAAAAACCAGCCGTTGGAAAAGGTTTAGTGAATAAAGTTATTAACTCTCTGCCTGTTGAATTACACCTCCCTAGATATCAGTTTTGTGGACCCGGAACAAAATTAAAAAAACGTTTAGATCGCGGTGACAACGGAATTAATTTATTAGACGCTGCATGTAAAAATCACGATATTGCTTATTCCAAAACCAATGATTTAAATAGTAGACATCAAGCTGATAAAATTCTTGAAAATAAAGCTTGGGAACGAGTTCTTGCAAAAGATAGCAGTCTTGCAGAAAAATCGTTTGCTTATATGGTTACTAACGCAATGAAAGCCAAAAGAAAACTTGGTATGGGATTGAAGAAGGTTGCAAAAAAAAGTGAACAAAATGGAAAAAAGCTGTTCAGTACATCAATTAAAAATGCAACAAAAGTACTGAAGAAGGAAAAACCTCAAGACATTAACTCTGCAATTAGGATTGCACGTAAGATTATCAACAAGTCGTTAAGGGGAAAGAAATCGCAAGTTGTAATACCACGCATAATTAATGTTCCAAAGATTGGTGGCTTCTTACCTTTGGTACCTATTCTTACTGCTCTGAGTGCAATTGGTAGTCTTTCTACTGGCGGAGCAGCTATAGCAAAAGGAATAAATGCTGCTAAGAATGCCAAACAACAACTTGATGAAGCAACTAGACATAATAAAACAATGGAAGCAGTAGCAATGGGGAAAGGTTTTTACCTTAAACCATATAAGAAAGGATATGGATTGGTTTGTCAAGAAAAACAAAAACCAAATTTTTCATAAAGCTGCCCAATAAACCCCTATCTGATGTTGATTTGAGAAACTTTTCAACAAACATTCCATACTTTAGAGGAGTTTTCATGTTGGATACACTACCAAAACGATCGAGAAAACGAGAATGCGGAATCATTAATTTGGATTTATCAAGAGGTCCTGGAACCCATTGGGTAGCATATTATAAAAACAATGAACATAAAGAATATTTCGACAGTTTTGGAAATTTACAACCTCCATTAGAATTAGTTAAATATCTAGGCAAAAATATAAAATATAATTACAATCAATATCAAGATTATAATTCATTTAAATGTGGACATTTATGTCTTCAATTTCTTTACAAAATAAGTGAAAAGAATAAATAAATAACACACACACACAAATTTTTTTTTAAA
This sequence comes from Tachina fera, assembly GCA_905220375.1. Lineage (NCBI taxonomy): Eukaryota > Metazoa > Arthropoda > Insecta > Diptera > Tachinidae > Tachina > Tachina fera. The sequence goes on along the minus strand of LR999965.1, from coordinate 75,876,841 downwards.
TTTTGCTGTTTTATTAATAAAAAAAAGTTTATAAAATATATTTCTACATATTATTCCCACTGTGGGTATTGAGTATTTGTTAGAAATATACTTATTTCAGCAGCAGTGTCCAATTTTAGGGAATTTTCTCCTTGCTTACATATGCAATATATCCCAGATGCTAGTTCTATTATGTCATCATCCGATAGCGTGTTGTAACGATTTGGTAAGAACATTATGTTATTTTCCAGTTCAATTTGAATTGTGGTGCCGTATTTACTTGTCACCCGTTTAGCATTTTTTACTGTATATTTAGTTGAGTCCTTTAGCTCTTTTATATGGATTAATGTTTTCTTGTTTAAATTGTTGAACTTTGTTATCAAATTTGTTGGATTCATTGTCAAAAATGTTAATTAATTAATTAAATTTAATTTTTAAATATATATTTTTTTTTCTTCTTCTCTTTTTGACAGATTGCTCAATCTGCTTTTGTAAACTGACGTATTAAATATTTCTACCAATCTTTAAATAGGTAAAAAAAAAATTCTTAAAAGAAAGACCAGTAACGTAGCTATCTCTTTTTCTCATATTGTAATTATATTTTACGTAAATTTTTTATTTTGTCACTGACAGAATTGTAGTGAAAGAGATAGTTACATATTTTGACGTTCTAAGGTGTAACTGAAACAAAAAATTTCAAAACAAAAGATCATAGAGATAGTTATATTCATGTGCTAAAGTGTAACTGAAACAAAAAATTACAAAACAAAAGATTAGAGAGATAGTTATATTAATGTGCCAAAGTGTAACTGAAACAAAAAAATTTCAAAAGAACTCACAATTTTTTGTAAAATGTTAATTTCACAAGAATATTTTACTATAAATAAGAATGTAAACCTTTCAAGAGTACTAATATAAAAATAGCATTCAAGAAAAAAGTATTCTTTAAAAAAAGAAAATTAAAATAAAAATAAAAAAAATGAGTCAAGTACGTGAACGATTATTTGATTTTCTTAAATCCTTTGAGGACTTATTGCTCTATGAGCATAAAGAAACCATCAATTTTTTCATCTCCATGCTCACTGAAAATGAGGACTATGGAGTTATAGAACAAGAGGACTCTGATAGTGGGCATTTTGCCAGCTGCCCCTGGTATAGCCAAGGATGCGAGGAAGGGCCCGACACATGTAGATGCACCATGTTCCACATAAGGAAAAAAATAATTTTCAAGATTATTGAAACTTATAACAATTTGTCAAAAATAAATAATGAGCAAATATAGAATATATATGTATGTGTATGGGTTTTATTTAGTTTTTTATTGTTTTTTTTTTTAATATAAATATGTATATATAGAGATTAATAGAGCGAAAAAACTATTAGTTTAAATATTATTTTCATTGAGGATGGATAAACGTACTTTAAAAAATATATTTCACAACAATCAAGAACGAAAACCTCAAATATATGATTTGGTTTTTGAGTTTGAATACTTGCTCAATTGGAAATTGAAGACTTCATGTGGATTTTCAACAGCTTTTGGCTTTAAGCCAATGATATGGTTGAATTATAAAAATAAGCAATTCATTGGACTGGATCGGGAAGAGTGGTTACATCTCATGTGTTATAAGGAGTATATTCATGATATGCTTAATCGTCGGGATTTTTTAAACTCTATAAATATAATTGATAATGAAAGTGAGAGACATGTTGAATATAAGTTTCAATATAAAAGAGGTGTTTGTTTTTTAGTCATCATACAAGGAAACTTTAAAATAAAAATTGATTCTGACACTTGGAGATCACTCACTCAAATTCGAGTATTTTTTACATCAATTTTATGTTGGAACAACATTCTGAGAAAACAAATCCTTCATTTCTATCATGAATATTATATACCAACCTGCTCCGCTTTAAACAAAACAAAACTTCAAATCAATGAAATACAAGGAATACACGAAAGGGATGTAAAGATTGAATTAACACGACTTTGTTATGAGATTGGAGAAAAAATGCAACACAAGATTGTTACAGATGTGAAAATTCATAAATTTTATTTAAGGATGGATAATAAATAAACAAACTGTACACAAAAAATATTTGTTTTTAATGTTTTTTGTTTTTATTTATTTTTTATTTTCATATTAGTGCATATTTTATTTAAAAAACTAAATAACTAGACAATATTTCTTAAATAAAAAATAATTTACAATAGACACAAAGATTTTTTACTTAAAACTAAATAATTATAATTAGAGAAATAAATTACAGAAGCTTTAATTTGTATACATATTTTACTCATCTTCTTGAAGTTTTTCTATTTCTAATAATAATATATCAAGTTCATAATCAGGATTTGTTTCATCAATTTCAATATGATGCCATGCATATGTGTTTATACCATCACTTTTGACTTTTCTCTTGTCATCTTGATAACTTAATATTACTTTATGTATTTGCATAGTATATAATTCATGCAACTTAGACTTAAAAGTGAGCATATTATCATAAACATTTGATCTGTTAAATAAACAATCTCTATACGAACTTAGGCTATACTTATCTAAAACACATTTTTTTACTCCTTTAGATTTTTTAATTTCATTTCCATTTTGTACACTAAAGGAGTACATTTTAGACCGTAATCCCACGAATTCTTCCATAATCATCCCACAATTCTCATCTTTCATCATACCCAGAACTTTTTTGTTTACGAGTGGAATCCCGTAATCATTTGTTTCTGGATAGTCAGAAGTATGAAATTCATGTTCTATATCATTTTTAATGTCTGCGTAAAAGTCTTCAGTTTGTATTGTGTATATGAATGAGTCAGTATCCATGTAATTTAATTTCAATTTTGACTTGAATTTAGGTTGCATGTATCTATAATGAAAATTATACATCTTCCATTTAGAAAGTTCTAGCACACAAAATCCTAAATATATTGGCTTATTATAACATGTCTTCACTCGATTCATTTGAATCGCTACCATATCTTCTGAAAATATTGCTAAGCTATGAAAATTTGATTTAGATATCCAATTTTGAGCACCCAAGCGGTGTCGGTTTAATGTAGTCCAACTGGTAACAATCCTCACATCTTTCCATTTGTCCACATTCTCCATGGTTTTCCCATATACTGCGTTGTTGAGCAATTTAAAAAATTTTTTTTCAAAGTTATTTCTAGCTTCGGCTCTGTATTTAGTATTAAGATCTATATAATCTTTCAACCATGGAGACTGCTTAAAAGTTAGAACTCTATGTATTTTTTTCAAAATCAAACCGTTTTCTAGACATTGCTTAAGTACTCTGTAATGAATTATATAAGAATGTTTTGGCGAAAAATCAGTTATTAGTTTTTTATATTTTGATGCTCCAATTTCCTTGTTTTCGGCACAGAAAGGAAGATCGTTATGCATGTTATGTAAATAAGAAGGATATTCTAAATCAACCTCATATACATAACCATCATTTGAATTATCATCTATTAACTGCGGATTAATATTTAGTTCTTCGCCTTTTAACCATCTGAATCCTCCATAAGGAAGATGTTCAGACATGACCCAACCATAAAGATTGTTTGCATCTAAATACATAAGAAATTCGGAAGGTTTATTTTTATCAAAAGTGTCTAAATACTTATTATTTGCCTTGGAGTATCTTTTACAACATTGGACAATTCCACCTCGTATCCCTTTTTTAAAGAAATTGTACATGTCGATATCGGTTAATAGCTCTAATTCAATGTTTGTATGCTTAAGCATAGCATCCCAAGATAGCCCCGGGGCAGTATAGTATTGACAGGGGTCCAAGCTATAAATTTTTTTACAGACATTTCTAAAATTTTCAAAAATATCCGTTAGGAGAAGCACATCTGTTTTCAAATACAATTCCATATAATCTTTCAAAGTTTTGCAGTTAAAAATTGTCCAGACTTCATTCGCATGCGCATAGTCTTCAATAGAACATTCTTTGTTATTAAGTTTATTAAAGAAATCTTTTCTAGGTGGAAGTTGTGTTTCATTAAGTTTTTCAAAAGAATCAAGATAATCATAAGGAAAAATTCCTTTCCTCCTTATGAGATTAAATTCTTGGCTTGTTTGAAATTGTGCTCTAATAGTATGAAAATCGTTGACGGTAAGATTATTTGCCAACGATTCCAAACTATCGGCCATAAAACGCATTGTATCAAGAAACCTAAGTTCAAGATCTGTACCATCACTCATATTAATAAATTGAGATAGAGATATATATAACTCTTTATTTAACGGAAGGACTTTTATATTTGTCGCAACCTTACTTAATTCTTTCACAAAAAGATGAGAATCATAGGATGAATAGTTATGAAAATAAATTGGAATAAACTTGGGTACTTGATAACTTAGGTTGCATCTGTTATGCGCAGCACCTCGATATTTACCGCTTATATGACAATGATCTCTCACACGATCATTATTTAAGTATTGTCCACATATGTGACAAGTTATCGCATTGTAAAATGTTACATTTTCTTCATCTGTCAAGTTCTCCATTTCAATTGTTTTTGTGAGATAATTGTTATAGATATCTTGACAATCTTGATTCAAAAATGTAACAAATTTTTCAGAAGCATCTTTACCCGTATAAATTCTCAGCTTATCCAATTTATTGTCATGCTTACACTTAATAAAATAGCTGAATGCGCAGGGTACATGTGACTGATTTAATTTAGTTTTACTACTTACACTAAAGTCTATCTGTTGCAAAACACATTCAAAATCGGCGTATACAACAAAAGGGACGTCAATTTTTCTATGGTGGCTCTTGAACCGCAGTATGGAGTCTTCTGCCTTTGGCATTGTGGTAACTATTTTACCACATTCCATTTTATGTTTCTCCATAATATTTTCAAGATGGGTGCATTGCAGACAACTGTTGCAAAATAAGAGTCGTTCGCAATGTGTCGTTGTTTGCCTTTTTAGTAGTCTGTAAGACATCAAAAACGCGTATTGTATTATTTAATTTCAAATACTTTCCAATATATTACTTACTTTGAAATATCTTTTATAAAAATATAGTGATGCCCATCCACGTTTTCCAATAGCAATAAGCTAACATGCTTGGTCTTCTCATTTTGGGTTATATAAAATGGTCCAATTAGTTCATCACTCTCGTCGTCATATCCAAACACATTCACACTAACATCATTCTGTCCCTCAAATTCCTTAATATATTTTAGTGACATCGGAAATGTCAAATTTGAAAAATCAATTGTAGTTCCATCTTGAAGCGAAATTATATTAGCACTAATATCTTCAATGTTATATGAAGAGCATCGATTCGGAAAATTGATAGCCGAGGTACTCATTGCCGCAATTAAGGCCCACTTAAAACAGTAATTATCACTGTTTTCAATATTAATGCAAGCACCACGACTAGCAAGCTTCTGCGGGGTGCTAATCCAATGAGCTCCTTTTACCAAAGAAGATTTATTAATATTAAGTTCAGCTCGAACTATGCGAACAAGAGTCCATCCGGAATCTCTTTCCTGAAACTCAGACATTTTATTTTGAATTTCTCTGACCTGCTTACAGAAAAATTCATTCACGTCATCTGCTCTAGTCAACAAGCTCATTTTTGCTGTATGTACTATAATTATTATTTCTAATTCTTCGCCCACAATTTTTAAATATTCTGCAACTATACTTATATTAAATTTCAATATAGTATGTTGCTTCAAATGGTACTCAAGCCTCTCTATAAAAGTCGATTCATTTTCGACAACAAAATCTTCAAAGAGAAGTTGATCCTTTTTATTTTCTATTCCATAAGAATTAATATTATTTTGAAATGCTCTTCTGATCTCATAATATTTCATACACTCTCCATCAATGTTGATATTATTATTTGTTGAGCTACTTCCTAAATCCTGTAAACCTTGCTGTTGTTGTTGTTGTTGTTGTTGATGTTCATAAGTATTTGTGTACCATTGCATGGAGGTAGAGGGTTGTTGCCAATACATTTGTTTTTGTTGTTGGTGTAGTTGATATTGCAATTGTTGGTCAGTATTTGGGTACCATTGCATGGCCGTAGGATATGGTTGCTGTTGTTGAGGATATTGATATTGTTGTTGTTGTTGTTGAGGATGTTGATATTGTTGTTGTTCTTGAGGATATTGGTATTGTTGTTGTTGAGGATATTGATATTGTTGTTGAAGATATTGATATTGTTGTTGTTGTTGTTGTTCTTGAGGATATTGGTATTGTTGTTGTTGTTGTTGAGGATATTGATATTGTTGTTGTTGTTGTTGTTGAGGATATTGATATTGTTGCTGTTGTTGAGGATATATATATTGGTCCTCAACACCATGATTTTGGATGTGATCCAGAAAGCATTTTTTGTATTTATAAATCTTTTTACACACATTGCACTCATAAGCTAAAGAATTCATTTTCTTTTATTTTTTTTTATTTTAGTTTATAAAATATTATTATAAATAAATATATATTTAATATTATTATATTTAATATTTTTTATTCAAAAGTCACTTTGATTATTTACGTATTAACAGCGAAATTATTGAGGATTTGACACTTGTAGAGACAAAGCTTTACTTGCTGCTAGAATAAAAAACTTCTCAATTTATACAAGTTACGATTAAGTCATATGCACAATGTAAAAGTCAATAGACAGAGACAAATGTCAGCAAGCAGTGAAAATAACAACCAATCTTTGACAATCCTCAATATCACAAACTTCAATTTCTTTACAAAAGAAGTGAAAAGAATGAATAAATACAACACGCATTTTAAAAAATGATTAGAACACAAGAAAATGCCAGATTTGTACTCGGCATTGCACATATACATATACGACTACTTACCCATCTGCCAACGCTCAAGTTATTGTAAAAACATACACACGTATGAGCATAACGTTGGCTCCCATGATCACGCATCTCTAATTCCCTTTGACAATCATAAATATCTTACACTTCATTTTTTCCAACCTTCAAATAAGTTCATAAATTACATACTTCGTTTACCTCTTCAAACTCTTTAAATAAGGAAATAGAAAAATCAAACTAAATAAAACCAACAACAAAAAACATTCATAGATTTCCCACAAGCATACATAATTTCTTTCTAAAATAATCTTCCATGACCACCAGCTAAAAAAAAGAATATTGCAAAAAGACAAAAGCAACATTTTTCTCTATGCACACACGCACTTACACTCTAAAATCATAAACCTGCTTCAACCGCTTAACAAACAAAAAAAAATTCCATTCAAAATTAAAATTAAAACAAAAACATACATAAAATCCTTCGTACCTACATAATTAACTATGTACATCGACGAACGGATATCAAACCATGATTATCTCACAAACCATATATTTTATTCATGTCTTCGAACTCTTTAAACATAGGAAAAAATAAATAAAAATCAAACTAAATAAAACCAACAACAAAAAACATTCATTGATTTCCACACAATTTCTTTCTCAAGTACCCTTCCGCACCGCTTAACAACGAAAAAACATAATACGTACAAACAAAAGAATATTACAAAAAACTAAACTATGCACACACGCACACACAATATAAAATCATGAACCTGCTGCAACCGCTTAACAAACGAAAAAACATACTACATACAAACAAGCCCCACGTGCATACATAATTAACTATGCGCATCGGCGAACGGATATCAAACCATGATTATCTCACAAACCATATATTTTATTTATGTCTTCGAAATCTTTAAACATAGAAAAAAATAAATAAAAATCAAACTAAATAAAACCAACAACAAAAAACATTCATTGATTTCCACACAATTTCTTTCTCAAGTACCCTTCCGCACCGCTTAACAAACAAAAATACATACTACGTACAAACAAGCTCCCACGTGCATACATAATTAACTATGCGCATCGGCGAACGGATATCAAACCATAAAATTAAAACAAACACACATCGACGGCCGACATCAAACTACCCTTTTCTACGTACAAACCGTCCATAACCCTCGTCACTTCGCACCATTGACAGTAATTACCTTACTATGTAAAATTTAGCCCATAAATTACAAAATTTCGATTTAAATTACCCAAATTTTACAATTTTTATTGCTCGGGCGCATACATTCTACTACTACTAACTCCGCTAAATCGATTGTTCACTATGAATGCATTTGTATGTACACAAATTACTGGAACTACCTGTTTGGTTGGTATGTCTCCACGTCCCATAAGAACTAAGTAGTCACTACCTAGTCAATTGTTTCAGTATTACTAGTAGGTTTTCAATGACAAGCACATGCTAAATTCCTATAGCACAAAGTATTGTACAATTAGAGAGTAGTACTGGTGACAATTCAAAATGGAGTCAGTACATTTTCACCATGGAATGTTTCTCTACCACTACAACAAAAGCATCCCACACCAGCAGACACACACACATCCATACACACATACAAGCACCTACATATGCATACACACATAAATGTACTGTAAGCACAACGTTTCTCTACAATAACAACGAAAGCTGTACACACAAGTGTACATACATACACATAACCAGATTGAATCAATCTTTTACACACACACACATAACCAATACTAACTGTTTTTTTTTGTTTGCGGTTTTTTTGTTATTTCTACTATGTAAAAATATAAGGAAAGCACATAAAGCTTATTTATTAAAGTCAGTATGTACCTATTACGAATAATATGCACTACGAATATTTTTTTCTATAGTTTTTTGTTTGTTTAATAAGAATGTAAGAAAAATTCCACTAATAGACTATTCACTATGGAGTTACAACGAGAACTCAAATTTCAAAACTAGCTTAAAACAATCGATACAAATCAAACTACCAAATTCAGTAAACGAAAGTGTAACATTTAATATTTCTTTGCCTATAACTGAATCCACAATGAATCAAACTGTAGTATACTTTTTTTACAGCTTCAAAGTTGATTATAAACTTTGATGTAAATCAGAAAATTTACGCTCCTTTGTTGATTCCTTGTCCCTAGTGGACTCAATAAAAGGTATTCACGCAGCAACGGCAGTAACACTAATAAAAACAAGTAAGAGTGCTATATTCGGCTGTGCCGAATGTTATATACCCTTCACCAAAGTGCGTTTATGTAGTATAGAGATACCTAAATAGGCACATAGATATGTAGGTACATATTTATTTTGTGAAAAAATTCATAATTTTTTCTCTAGTGCAATTTCTAGTAAGTGACCTCTTGGTATTTATCTAAGTTCTAATGTAATTATTAAGAAATTTATTACTTTTTTAGGTTTGGTGCTTTTTTTGTTTTAGCGATTTTTTAAAATGTTTGGAATTTTTTTGAATTTGAAGATTTTTTTTAGTTTTGGTGCTTTCTTCTCGTTTTAACGATTTTTTAAAGTTTTTGGCGCTTATTTTTATTAGGCGAGTTTTTGAAGTTTTGGTGATATATTTAATTTTTAGCAATTTTTTTTCATTTTGGTGGTTTATTTTAGTGCTAGAATTGTTCCAATTTAGTGCTTTTTTCGTTTTTGTGATTTTTTTCGGGTTTTGGCTTTTTTAATTTGGTCTTTTTTTATTTTGATGCTTTTTTCTCGTTTTAGCGATTTTTTTCGGGTTTTGGCGCTTTTTTTAATTTGGTTCTTTTTTTGTATAAATTTTCGTCCTGGATTAAATTGACAACAATTGAAAACAAAAGCATACACTACTGCATTTACTGCCACAGTTCCAGTTAACCGCCCTGCTGATGTCGATGCACCTAAGCCTCCGAGTCTGGATACTGTGTCCCTGCAAGACGAAACCGTTTTCACCAATTCGACTAACGTGAATGATGCGAATTGGACACCCGATATTGAAAATAATACAGGACAACCGCTAACACAAATCGAAATGGATTACATTGTGGCCAATCTCGGAACATCACAAAACTCCGAATGGTTGACATCATTTTTGAAGAGAAGAAAACTCACACAGCAAAATATCAGCGCAACATCATACCGACAACGCCAAGCTGATTTCCAGAAATTTTATTCTATTGACGAAGCAAATACGTTCATGTACTCCCATGATATCCCAGGTTTAGTGAATAATTTATTTCAGTTATAAACAATTTATTTAAGTATTTTTTATACACTATAAGCTTGTTTATCAAACAGTAGTTAGTTCTAGCACTTTTATAGTTTTTGGATTTTAAACACTTTAGAAATTTTTGTTGGGAAAATAGGTTGTAACTTGTTGAGATATCAGAGCAGACTGATAACAATCTACATTATTTCTTCTACTTATATACTTTATATATATATATTTGGAGCAGATGAAATGTTCGAAGACTTTGGGCTTCGTCCGCGCTTTACCACTGTTATATATCTGTCCATTCCCACTTGGACATTGATTTTTGGGCTACTCTTAACTTCAGTAAAAACTTGGTTAAGTGATGACCACGAGCCCGAAGCGGATGATATCGCTGAGTTATATGGAGAAGTACTAGGCAACGGTAATGTTAACGAATCACTAGTTGGCATTGGACAAAGCGAAGTTGATCGCTGACGAAAAAGTGGTATCGCCGTTAAAAAAAGTCTACTATCAGATTTCTTATTTATTTTGTTATCATTAAGAGCTTCAGAGCTCTCAGTAAGTCTATCATCAGATTTTTTATTTTAATTATTTTTATTAAGAGCTTCAGAACTCACAGTAAAATAGTCATTTCTGCCATTAGAACTCACTTCACAGTTATTTTTTTTTGAGGTACTCATATATAGTATTCCTCAAGGGCACTTTTTTTTGTTTGTTTTTTTTTATTACGGTATTTTGTTTTTGTTAATTATGACTATGTAAAAAATAATAGCAATGCAAATAAAGCTAACAATAACAATATGTATTCCGAATATTTTTTTTCGTACAATTTTTTATTTTTTTTTGTTTAGTATGAAATAAAAACTCCAGTAGTAGTAGAATGCATGCGCCCGAGCAATTAAAATTGTCAAATTTGGGTAATTTAAATCGAAATTTTGTAATTTATGGGCTAAAATTTACATATTAAGGTAATTACTGTCAATGGTGCGAAGTGACGAGGGTTATGGACGGTTTGTACGTAGAAAAGGGTAGTTTGATGTCGGCCGTCGATGTGTGTTTGTTTTAATTTTATGGTTTGATATCCGTTCGCCGATGCGCATAGTTAATTATGTATGCACGTGGGAGCTTGTTTGTACGTAGTATGTATTTTTGTTTGTTAAGCGGTGCGGAAGGGTACTTGAGAAAGAAATTGTGTGGAAATCAATGAATGTTTTTTGTTGTTGGTTTTATTTAGTTTGATTTTTATTTATTTTTTTTCTATGTTTAAAGATTTCGAAGACATGAATAAAATATATGGTTTGTGAGATAATCATGATTTGATATCCGTTCGCCGATGCGCATAGTTAATTATGTATGCACGTGGGGCTTGTTTGTATGAAGTATGTTTTTTCGTTTGTTAAGCGGTTGCAGCAGGTTCATGATTTTATATTGTGTGTGCGTGTGTGCATAGTTTAGTTTTTTGTAATATTCTTTTGTTTGTACGTATTATGTTTTTTCGTTGTTAAGCGGTGCGGAAGGGTACTTGAGAAAGAAATTGTGTGGAAATCAATGAATGTTTTTTGTTGTTGGTTTTATTTAGTTTGATTTTTATTTATTTTTTCCTATGTTTAAAGAGTTCGAAGACATGAATAAAATATATGGTTTGTGAGATAATCATGGTTTGATATCCGTTCGTCGATGTACATAGTTAATTATGTAGGTACGAAGGATTTTATGTATGTTTTTGTTTTAATTTTAATTTTGAATGGAATTTTTGTTTGTTTGTTAAGCGGTTGAAGCAGGTTTATGATTTTAGAGTGTAAGTGCGTGTGTGCATAGAGAAAAATGTTGCTTTTGTCTTTTTGCAATATTCTTTTTTTTAGCTGGTGGTCATGGAAGATTATTTTTAGAAAGAAATTATGTATGCTTGTGGGAAATCTATGAATGTTTTTGTTGTTGGTTTTATTTAGTTTGGTTTTTCTATTTCCTTATTTAAAGAGTTTGAAGAGGTAAACGAAGTATGTAATTTATGAACTTATTTGAAGGTTGGAAAAAATGAAGTGTAAGATATTTATGATTGTCAAAGGGAATTAGAGATGCGTGATCATGGGAGCCAACGTTATGCTCATACGTGTGTATGTTTTTACAATAACTTGAGCGTTGGCAGATGGGTAAGTAGTCGTATATGTATATGTGCAATGCCGAGTACAAATCTGGCATTTTCTTGTGTTCTAATCATTTTTTAAAATGTGTGCAACGCCTTTCACATTATGTTTTTTTTATTTTTTTTTATATGGAATACAAAACGGAAATGATAAACGTTACCACTAGGGCACACTGTTGCGATGTCACAAAATATCATAGTGTGTACTTTTTGTTGTTTGTAATATTCGTTTTTTTAGCTGGGGACATGGAAGGGTATTTTAGAAAGTAATTATGTATGCTGGTGAGATATCAATGTTTTGTTTTTTTTGTTGTTGTTGTTTGATTTTAATTTTTTTATGTGTAAAGAGTTTGAAGAAATGAATAAAATATACAATTTATGCGTGTTGTATTTATTCATTCTTTTCACTTCTTTTGTAAAGAAATTGAAGTTTGTGATATTGAGGATTGTCAAAGATTGGTTGTTATTTTCACTGCTTGCTGACATTTGTCTCTGTCTCTTGTACATACCATATACATATAAATAAATGATTGAACAAAATTTTGAATATTTTTTAATCTACATATTTATTTTAAAGAAATATCGTATATATATGTTGTAACAATGTAAGAATAGAAAATTAAAATAAATTGTTTAGTTTATTTCTTGATAAAGTAAATATGCATTTCTTAAGGCACAAACTCCATAACTGTGATAGCTGCAGTAAAAATATTCTGGATATTTAAGTTGTATATGCTTAAAGTTGATGCAGCCAATATCCTCGATGTTGAAAACTCTAATTTGAAGTAGTTTTTCAAACCATTTCTTCTTTTCCACACCCTTAACATAGATTGAATAATGTTTTAAATTGGATTTTAAAAATGTTACAACACTCTTAAATGATATTGATCCGTCATTCCAATTCAGATGATGAAAGTTTCTCGTTAGCCAATTCGCTTCTCTTTGTTTTGCTATTGATAATCTTTTGAAGTTAAACGGTGGTTTAATAATAAAATTTATGTGCTCCTTATTGTTAAAAACAATTGCTATTTCTTTTGCAATGAAGATGTTTGAATTAGACTTAAATCCTTGCATATCGATGAAAACTTTATCCCCAGTCATCTTATTTTATTATTTTTAATTTTTTTTTTTTACATTATCTTACGAACTTGACCTTTTAAGGGTATGTATTCTATTATACGGTCGTGGATGAGTATACAAAAAGCTGATGTATCGGTAGGTATATTGGAGTCTGTTTCAATTTCAATTTTTATATCAACAGGACCGTTAGAGAGGGCTTCGTTTTGATGACTGACATCTACTACCACTATCGGCACACTATTTTTAAATTCTTGAGCAGTTAGAAGTGGTTGTGATTCCCTCATGTAGTAGCTTTGTTGAAACCGTAGATACATATTATATAGAATGGCATACCGATCAGTTTTAAATTTTATATTTAGATCATCATATGGGTACGATTCGGAATTTAAATGTACTTTTAAATTGTTTAAATTACAATGAACAAACTTATTTTCTTGTTGAAAAGCAATCAACACAAAACGGGGTCGTTCTCTATTTGCAGCCAATTTAACATTCCATATATAGCTAGTTCCTGTATTTAGTTGAGGATTAATGTGACAATCCCAACTGCGAAATGCCATTGGTATAGAAGCACCACTGTTAATAATTTTAATCATATTCAATTTGCTCAGATCGGATAATTGTACATGCGGAATTCTCCATGAGATGTTTGAGATACTAATTTATGGTTTGTCAGTAGCAACAGCTGAGTATACGAGTTTTTCATCGTTCTTACTACGTAAGAGAACCAATTCATGTTTACCGCTGAGTATAATTTTATTATAGTCTTCAGCGAAACCTAAAAATAGTTTCAGTGGTACATAGAAATTAAAGTGTCCATTTGAAATATCCAAATCATCGAATTTGTTCCATCCTGCATTGTACAAGCCAACACTTTCTGTTGGTGATAAGGAAACAAAATTTTTTAGGCTGCTTGTAATCGCTAAATGTCTTGTATGATCAATTTCTATGCCATTAAGTTCATATCGAATTTCGTCAAAGAGATGTGCCACAAAGTTATTTTTTATTTTAATTTTAGATTTAAAAACGAAGATATTTTGCTGTCATTATCATCTACAATACTTCCCTCAACATATATGTAGCTTTCGCTGGGTAGCACATATAAGTCTTGATTTTGTATTGAAGTTCGAATCTCATCATTATTGTTGAAGGATTGTAGGTATGGTGTATATGTGTGATAGTCCTTTTTAATTATACTCTCGTCTGATTGAGGTTTTTCTAAAACATCTAGTATGTAACTCATTTCTTTGTCAACTTTAAATTGAGAGACTTTAAAATTTTTTTATTTTCTTGCTTCAAATATGTTTTGTGTAATGATCTCTTTAATTGTGGTTTGGTTTGCAATAGTGTTTTATGAGTGTATCCAATTTTATCCTAAGAATCTTGACGTTGTATATTATCATTATTTGCTAGATCTCAAATGTATTCGTGTTGAAATTTCCTCTCCTCGAAAATTAATTAAATCACCGTTCTGATCAACGATGCGTAGAGTAAGAGAACTTATCTCTCGGCAGTTAACTGACAAATAGATAAGATTTCGAAGAATCTCAACAATTTTATACCCTGGGGGGACATTGATCGCAAATTCATGTAATGTGTGTGCTTGTGAGTTATTCGTATATTTGTTAACCACTATACTGCATTCAACACGCAAGATATTCACGATGAAAATATTGACTGGTAGATCTGAGTAATGGTCTTGGTTAGGAGCTAGAATTTTCTTATTGAATCCAAAAAGTTTTCCAATTGTGTTATCTTTGTTAAAGTATATGGGATCCTTAGAGCTTTTAACTCTAACTTGCATTGTATTGTTATTAGCTTCTATATCAATTTTATTTTCCGGACAATACTGCTTATAGTTATGTTTAATATAATCAACTATATCATTCAATTCATAAGATCCTATTGGTATTTTAATTACATGTTCACCAATATGAAATATATTGTTATAATCATCTACATTGGGAATGTTATTATATGAATGAAAATCAGTTAGAGCACATTCATATTCACCATCCAAACGAATAGGAGGAAAGTAATTTGCAGATAACTCAGATGAGTTTGAGCTAAGAGTAAGTGTTATTGACATTATGGTTGTCTGATTACAAATAAGTGAAATTAAACACAGCACTTTGTATAAAAAAGTAAGTTTATATTTTATTTAATATATTAGATACAAATATAGACTTATATATATATATATATATATATATATATATATATATATATATACACACTTAACTACAATATTTCATTTTTATTGATCCAAGAATTATGTTGATTGGAAAATCCTAACCATTTAACATATGCCTTCTCTCCTTTAGTTTTAACAACTTTTTCAACTAGATATGTATTTGGATATCTAGTTTTTGAAAGTTCTTCATCATAGAACCCACCTTTGATAGGATTACCACGATAGTCTTCTAATATGTATGTGGCTGGATATGTATTTTGAACTCTTTTAATCGTGAAAATTTCTGTGGTCCAATTTGGTGTATATCCTTTTTCAAAAACATGTTTATATTTACTTATGCGCACATGATCTCCCACATTGAACTTTGATAATTTGAATAGTTTTAAGCGGTTATATACCGTGTTTAATAATTTTTTCTCATTTTTATAGTTAACTTGAATCGGTGGCATTTTGATGGTGCGATGAATTTTCTTATTATATGTATTAATCAAGTCTTTGTAAATGTCGAGCCAGTTATAAGACCCATTAAAGCTAAACTCTTTCCACATCATTCCTTTTAATCTTCTGTTAAATCGTTCTACTATTGATGCTTTCATTCTGCTATATGTTGAGTAGTGATTAATGTTGTATTTATTCATCAATTTTCCAAAGTGTTTGTTGAAAAACTCTTTACCATCGTCTGTTTGCAAGTTTTTTGGTATTCGCCCCAGTTGAAAAATATTCTGCATAGCCCGGGTTGTTTCCAATGCAGTCTTTCTTTTCAAGGGTACTGCCCAAGCAAATTTTGAAAATGTATCAATTACGGTCAGCAAAAATCGATAATCTCTATTGTCTGTAGAATAGTTCCCCATTTCAACTAAATCAGCTTGCCAAAGATCATCTATTCCTTTCATAACAACTCTTCGACGTGGAAAATGTTTTCGTGCTTGCTTATGTAGTTCATTTATTAAATTTCTTTTTGAAGTCATTATTTAACGTATTTAGAATTTGACGGGATAAGTTGAGTTCAGTGCGAGTTCATTTAAGTACTGTTGACCATCATATTTCTTATATACCCATAGATTAACTCATTTATCTTTCTAATTTCTTTTTCAAAGAATAATTTCATACTTGAAATTGTTTCCCTAATTTCATTTAGTTTCTGACTTAAAATTAAATGGATTTCATCTCGTACCTCTTCAATTTGACTTTGCAGAAACAATTTATTAACAACGTCGTTTTCCTCCAAAGCTTTTGCCACATTTTTGATTCTTTTGTTTTGAACGTCAATGTTATTAGTTGTATCCATAACGAAGCCCAACAGCTTAGGAACATTTTTCACAAAAACTCTGCCACTTGTATCATTAAGATAGTGCCCAAACTTATCGATAGACATGATTTACGTAGATAAATATTATTCTATAATTTTTGCTTCATATAATTCTTCGATAATTGAGACAATTTCGTTATTGTGATTAGTATGACCTGCAGCTTGTGATGCTAGCAATAGCCTAAGGCGATCTACTAACTCATTAGGATCATCCCAGTATATATAGTTAGCTTTGTATGGGTTTAGTTTCATCAAACCCTTACCCTTGTAAGGACTTTTTATTGCATGTAGTGATGACGAAGTTGATGAGTTTTTTTCACTTTCTTTCTTAAAGAATTTACTGATAATATGCTTATATTTATATGCTCTCGTTCCTTTGATTTGTCCATCAGGTCTATAATCTCTTTTGTATGCATTTGTGCTCACTAAAATTTTCTTATATATATCTAATTCATGTTTATCATAATATTTTGGTGTTTTGTGAAACAGTAAAGAAAATAAACCTGGTGTAAAAGCCCATATGTGATTTCCAATCACTATTTTATCTTCAGTAAGTTTAATACTACTATTGCCAAACTTCCATTCATTATTAAAACCTTTATGTGGACCGTATAGAGTGTCTAATTCATTTCTGCTTTCCAAGAGTGCTAGGTCAGTATAACTCTTATTATTATCTGAATTGTCTAGAGTTTCCGATTGAGAGTAAAAATCATCGTTGTCATCATCATCATCATCAGTATCAACATTATCAACCTTGTTTGCGTTTCGATTACTAAGTGAGATATTTTTATTGCATAACGTTTCTTCAACAAGTTTCTTTGGAGTACTTGTCTCTAACTTAACTGATTGTTCGTTGAATGGAAAATTTGAATTTTTATAAACTTTCGTTTTAAGTTCATCTCTTTCTGCCTTAATACTTCTTTTATGATTTTTAGAATTGTTCACAAATTCTGTTAATGGTTCTATTATTGGTTTAAATGTATCTTTGAATTGCTCATGTGTATCTGCTTCATCAACTTTTATACTACGAAATTTTTTCTTTAAAACATTTCTTGTCTTTATTAGCTCTTTTAAAACTTTTTCATCCATTTTCAACTGTTAGACACCAGATCTGGTATCAGCTATCAGATCAGCTATCAGATCAGCTATCCGATCAGGTATCACTTATCAGATCAGGTATCAGATCAGCTATCAGATCAGGTATCAGGTATCAGATCAGGTATAAGATCAGCTATCAGATCAGGTATTGGGGTATCAGATCAGGTATCAGCTATTAGATCTGGTAACAGATCAGGTATGGTAAATACTTTAGGAAATAAGTAGATGTACTATGCGCAAGGCCAAATTAAGTACTAATGTTTTACTTTTATGTAGAGTAATTTATATCGTTATAAAATAGTCGAATTGTTTTCTATAGCGACCATTGTTTAAGTCATTATCTTTGCTTATCATCAAAAATCCATATTTATCCTTCCAACACTCTCGACAAATTTCATGAAACTTTTGATAACTCATATCGCTGACAACATGATCACTATAAACGTGCTTCATGTTTGTCTCATCTTGTTTAAACATTATAATCACATTTGCATTGTCTCTTATTAAGTGCTTGGGAATTCTCGTATAAGTTTGGCACAAGTAGAATGAATCAACATCCTTATGTCGTCCCATGCAAAAATATGCTCGTATATTATTTTGCTTCTCGCATGCAACATCATCAAAGATCATAATAGAATTAGTTTTCGCTTCGTCAGGAGGAATAACTTTTTCATTATCTGTAAATGTATAGTATCCCATCCCTTTAATTGGTGAAATTAATCGCTTTAAGTATTCATATTTTGGTTGATAAAGGGATTTTGAGTATAAATAGATGTTTCCAAACTTGAGTCCATTAGGACTTTCTAGCAAGCTAATCATAACATTAGTCTTTCCACAATTTGATGGTCCAACTATTAGAGCACGAATAGAATTTGGTAAGAGAGAGCTATGTTTTATTTTAGATCTGATTTTCGTTGAAGCATCAATATTGCGAATCAGAATATTTTTATGTTGTTTTACTAATTGCATTCTTATAACTAATTGCATTTCACAAATGTTACTTTTATTATAGAAGAAAAAATAAAATAAGATGCTTATACATTATAACAAAACGTTTAGTTATAAAAAACCAGCCGTTGGAAAAGGTTTAGTGAATAAAGTAATTAACTCTCTGCCTGTTGAATTACACCTCCCTAGATATCAGTTTTGTGGACCCGGAACAAAATTAAAAAAACGTTTAGATCGCGGTGACAACGGAATTAATTTATTAGACGCTGCATGTAAAAATCACGATATTGCTTATTCCAAAACCAATGATTTAAATAGTAGACATCAAGCTGATAAAATTCTTGAAAATAAAGCTTGGGAACGAGTTCTTGCAAAAGATAGCAGTCTTGCAGAAAAATCGTTTGCTTATATGGTTACTAACGCAATGAAAGCCAAAAGAAAACTTGGTATGGGATTGAAGAAGGTTGCAAAAAAAAGTGAACAAAATGGAAAAAAGCTGTTCAGTACATCAATTAAAAATGCAACAAAAGTACTGAAGAAGGAAAAACCTCAAGACATTAACTCTGCAATTAGGATTGCACGTAAGATTATCAACAAGTCGTTAAGGGGAAAGAAATCGCAAGTTGTAATACCACGCATAATTAATGTTCCAAAGATTGGTGGCTTCTTACCTTTGGTACCTATTCTTACTGCTCTGAGTGCAATTGGTAGTCTTTCTACTGGCGGAGCAGCTATAGCAAAAGCAATAAATGCTGCTAAGAATGCCAAACAACAACTTGATGAAGCAACTAGACATAATAAAACAATGGAAGCAGTAGCAATGGGGAAAGGTTTTTACCTTAAACCATATAAGAAAGGATATGGATTGGTTTGTCAAGAAAAACAAAAACCAAATTTTTCATAAAGCTGCCCAATAAACCCCTATCTGATGTTGATTTGAGAAACTTTTCAACAAACATTCCATACTTTAGAGGAGTTTTCATGTTGGATACACTACCAAAACGATCGAGAAAACGAGAATGCGGAATCATTAATTTGGATTTATCAAGAGGTCCTGGAACCCATTGGGTAGCATATTATAAAAACAATGAACATAAAGAATATTTCGACAGTTTTGGAAATTTACAACCTCCATTAGAATTAGTTAAATATCTAGACAAAAATATAAAATATAATTACAATCAATATCAAGATTATAATTCATTTAAATGTGGACATTTATGTCTTCAATTTCTTTACAAAATAAGTGAAAAGAATAAATAAATAACACACACACACAAAAATTTTTTTAAATTTTGCTGTTTTATTAATAAAAAAAAGTTTATAAAATATATTTCTACATATTATTCCCACTGTGGGTATTGAGTATTTGTTAGAAATATACTTATTTCAGCAGCAGTGTCCAATTTTAGGGAATTTTCTCCTTGCTTACATATGCAATATATCCCAGATGCTAGTTCTATTATGTCATCATCCGATAGCGTGTTGTAACGATTTGGTAAGAACATTATGTTATTTTCCAGTTCAATTTGAATTGTGGTGCCGTATTTACTTGTCACCCGTTTAGCATTTTTTACTGTATATTTAGTTGAGTCCTTTAGCTCTTTTATATGGATTAATGTTTTCTTGTTTAAATTGTTGTTGTTATCAAATTTGTTGGATTCATTGTCAAAAATGTTAATTAATTAATTAAATTTAATTTTTAAATATATATATTTTTTTTCTTCTTCTCTTTTTGACAGATTGCTCAATCTGCTTTTGTAAACTGACGTATTAAATATTTCTACCAATCTTTAAATAGGTAAAAAAAAATTCTTAAAAGAAAGACCAGTAACGTAGCTATCTCTTTTTCTCATATTGTAATTATATTTTACGTAAATTTTTTGTTTTGTCACTGACAGAATTGTAGTGAAAGAGATAGTTACATATTTTGACGTTCTAAGGTGTAACTGAAACAAAAAATTTCAAAACAAAAGATCATAGAGATAGTTATATTCATGTGCTAAAGTGTAACTGAAACAAAAAATTACAAAACAAAAGATTAGAGAGATAGTTATATTAATGTGCCAAAGTGTAACTGAAACAAAAAAATTTCAAAAGAACTCACAATTTTTTGTAAAATGTTAATTTCACAAGAATATTTTACTATAAATAAGAATGTAAACCTTTCAAGAGTACTAATATAAAAATAGCATTCAAGAAAAAAGTATTCTTTAAAAAAAGAAAATTAAAATAAAAATAAAAAAAAATGAGTCAAGTACGTGAACGATTATTTGATTTTCTTAAATCCTTTGAGGACTTATTGCTCTATGAGCATAAAGAAACCATCAATTTTTTCATCTCCATGCTCACTGAAAATGAGGACTATGGAGTTATAGAACAAGAGGACTCTGATAGTGGGCATTTTGCCAGCTGCCCCTGGTATAGCCAAGGATGCGAGGAAGGGCCCGACACATGTAGATGCACCATGTTCCACATAAGGAAAAAAATAATTTTTAAGATTATTGAAACTTATAACAATTTGTCAAAAATAAATAATGAGCAAATATAGAATATATATGTATGTGTATGGGTTTTATTTAGTTTTTTATTGTTTTTTTTTTAATATAAATATGTATATATAGAGATTAATAGAGCGAAAAAACTATTAGTTTAAATATTATTTTCATTGAGGATGGATAAACGTACTTTAAAAAATATATTTCACAACAATCAAGAACGAAAACCTCAAATATATGATTTGGTTTTTGAGTTTGAATACTTGCTCAATTGGAAATTGAAGACTTCATGTGGATTTTCAACAGCTTTTGGCTTTAAGCCAATGATATGGTTGAATTATAAAAATAAGCAATTCATTGGACTGGATCGGGAAGAGTGGTTACATCTCATGTGTTATAAGGAGTATATTCATGATATGCTTAATCGTCGGGATTTTTTAAACTCTATAAATATAATTGATAATGAAAGTGAGAGACATGTTGAATATAAGTTTCAATATAAAAGAGGTGTTTGTTTTTTAGTCATCATACAAGGAAACTTTAAAATAAAAATTGATTCTGACACTTGGAGATCACTCACTCAAATTCGAGTATTTTTTACATCAATTTTATGTTGGAACAACATTCTGAGAAAACAAATCCTTCATTTCTATCATGAATATTATATACCAACCTGCTCCGCTTTAAACAAAACAAAACTTCAAATCAATGAAATACAAGGAATACACGAAAGGGATGTAAAGATTGAATTAACACGACTTTGTTATGAGATTGGAGAAAAAATGCAACACAAGATTGTTACAGATGTGAAAATTCATAAATTTTATTTAAGGATGGATAATAAATAAACAAACTGTACACAAAAAATATTTGTTTTTAATGTTTTTTGTTTTTATTTATTTTTTATTTTCATATTAGTGTATATTTTATTTAAAAAACTAAATAACTAGACAATATTTCTTAAATAAAAAATAATTTACAATAGACACAAAGATTTTTTACTTAAAACTAAATAATTATAATTAGAGAAATAAATTACAGAAGCTTTAATTTGTATACATATTTTACTCATCTTCTTGAAGTTTTTCTATTTCTAATAATAACATATCAAGTTCATAATCAGGATTTGTTTCATCAATTTCAATATGATGCCATGCATATGTGTTTATACCATCACTTTTGACTTTTCTCTTGTCATCTTGATAACTTAATATTACTTTATGTATTTGCATAGTATATAATTCATGCAACTTAGACTTAAAAGTGAGCATATTATCATAAACATTTGATCTGTTAAATAAACAATCTCTATACGAACTTAGGCTATACTTATCTAAAACACATTTTTTTACTCCTTTAGATTTTTTAATTTCATTTCCATTTTGTACACTAAAGGAGTACATTTTAGACCGTAATCCCACGAATTCTTCCATAATCATCCCACAATTCTCATCTTTCATCATACCCAGAACTTTTTTGTTTACGAGTGGAATCCCGTAATCATTTGTTTCTGGATAGTCAGAAGTATGAAATTCATGTTCTATATCATTTTTAATGTCTGCGTAAAAGTCTTCAGTTTGTATTGTGTATATGAATGAGTCAGTATCCATGTAATTTAATTTCAATTTTGACTTGAATTTAGGTTGCATGTATCTATAATGAAAATTATACATCTTCCATTTAGAAAGTTCTAGCACACAAAATCCTAAATATATTGGCTTATTATAACATGTCTTCACTCGATTCATTTGAATCGCTACCATATTTTCTGAAAATATTGCTAAGCTATGAAAATTTGATTTAGATATCCAATTTTGAGCACCCAAGCGGTTTCGGTTTAATGTAGTCCAACTGGTAACAATCCTCACATCTTTCCTTTTGTCCACATTCTCCATGGTTTTCCCATATACTGCGTTGTTGAGCAATTTAAAAATTTTTTTTTCAAAGTTATTTCTAGCTTCGGCTCTGTATTTAGTATTAAGATCTATATAATCTTTCAACCATGGAGACTGCTTAAAAGTTAGAACTCTATGTATTTTTTTCAAAATCAAACCGTTTTCTAGACATTGCTTAAGTACTCTGTAATGAATTATATAAGAATGTTTTGGCGAAAAATCAGTTATTAGTTTTTTATATTTTGATGCTCCAATTTCCTTGTTTTCGGCACAGAAAGGATCGTTATGCATGTTATGTAAATAAGAAGGATATTCTAAATCAACCTCATATACATAACCATCATTTGAATTATCATCTATTAACTGCGGATTAATATTTAGTTCTTCGCCTTTTAACCATCTGAATCCTCCATAAGGAAGATGTTCAGACATGACCCAACCATAAAGATTGTTTGCATCTAAATACATAAGAAATTCGGAAGGTTTATTTTTATCAAAAGTGTCTAAATACTTATTATTTGCCTTGGAGTATCTTTTACAACATTGGACAATTCCACCTCGTATCCCTTTTTTAAAGAAATTGTACATGTCGATATCGGTTAATAGCTCTAATTCAATGTTTGTATGCTTAAGCATAGCATCCCAAGATAGCCCCGGGGCAGTATAGTATTGACAGGGGTCCAAGCTATAAATTTTTTTACAGACATTTCTAAAATTTTCAAAAATATCCGTTAGGAGAAGCACATCTGTTTTCAAATACAATTCCATATAATCTTTCAAAGTTTTGCAGTTAAAAATTGTCCAGACTTCATTCGCATGCGCATAGTCTTCAATAGAACATTCTTTGTTATTAAGTTTATTAAAGAAATCTTTTCTAGGTGGAAGTTGTGTTTCATTAAGTTTTTCAAAAGAATCAAGATAATCATAAGGAAAAATTCCTTTCCTCCTTATGAGATTAAATTCTTGGCTTGTTTGAAATTGTGCTCTAATAGTATGAAAATCGTTGACGGTAAGATTATTTGCCAACGATTCCAAACTATCGGCCATAAAACGCATTGTATCAAGAAACCTAAGTTCAAGATCTGTACCATCACTCATATTAATAAATTGAGATAGAGATATATATAACTCTTTATTTAACGGAAGGACTTTTATATTTGTCGCAACCTTACTTAATTCTTTCACAAAAAGATGAGAATCATAGGATGAATAGTTATGAAAATAAATTGGAATAAACTTGGGTACTTGATAACTTAGGTTGCATCTGTTATGCGCAGCACCTCGATATTTACCGCTTATATGACAATGATCTCTCACACGATCATTATTTAAGTATTGTCCACATATGTGACAAGTTATCGCATTGTAAAATGTTACATTTTCTTCATCTGTCAAGTTCTCCATTTCAATTGTTTTTGTGAGATAATTGTTATAGATATCTTGACAATCTTGATTCAAAAATGTAACAAATTTTTCAGAAGCATCTTTACCCGTATAAATTCTCAGCTTATCCAATTTATTGTCATGCTTACACTTAATAAAATAGGGTACATGTGACTGATTTAATTTAGTTTTACTACTTACACTAAAGTCTATCTGTTGCAAAACACATTCAAAATCGGCGTATACAACAAAAGGGACGTCAATTTTTCTATGGTGGCTCTTGAACCGCAGTATGGAGTCTTCTGCCTTTGGCATTGTGGTAACTATTTTACCACATTCCATTTTATGTTTCTCCATAATATTTTCAAGATGGGTGTATTGCAGACAACTGTTGCAAAATAAGAGTCGTTCGCAATGTGTCGTTGTTTGCCTTTTTAGTAGTCTGTAAGACATCAAAAACGCGTATTGTATTATTTAATTTCAAATACTTTCCAATATATTACTTACTTTGAAATATCTTTTATAAAAATATAGTGATGCCCATCCACGTTTTCCAATAGCAATAAGTTAACATGCTTGGTCTTCTCATTTTGGGTTATATAAAATGGTCCAATTAGTTCATCACTCTCGTCGTCATATCCAAACACATTCACACTAACATCATTCTGTCCCTCAAATTCCTTAATATATTTTAGTGACATCGGAAATGTCAAATTTGAAAAATCAATTGTAGTTCCATCTTGAAGCGAAATTATATTAGCACTAATATCTTCAATGTTATATGAAGAGCATCGATTCGGAAAATTGATAGCCGAGGTACTCATTGCCGCAATTAAGGCCCACTTAAAACAGTAATTATCACTGTTTTCAATATTAATGCAAGCACCACGACTAGCAAGCTTCTGCGGGGTGCTAATCCAATGAGCTCCTTTTACCAAAGAAGATTTATTAATATTAAGTTCAGCTCGAACTATGCGAACAAGAGTCCATCCGGAATCTCTTTCCTGAAACTCAGACATTTTATTTTGAATTTCTCTGACCTGCTTACAGAAAAATTCATTCACGTCATCTGCTCTAGTCAACAAGCTCATTTTTGCTGTATGTACTATAATTATTATTTCTAATTCTTCGCCCACAATTTTTAAATATTCTGCAACTATACTTATATTAAATTTCAATATAGTATGTTGCTTCAAATGGTACTCAAGCCTCTCTATAAAAGTCGATTCATTTTCGACAACAAAATCTTCAAAGAGAAGTTGATCCTTTTTATTTTCTATTCCATAAGAAATAATATTATTTTGAAATGCTCTTCTGATCTCATAATATTTCATACACTCTCCATCAATGTTGATATTATTATTTGTTGAGCTACTTCCTAAATCCTGTAAACCTTGCTGTTGTTGTTGTTGTTGTTGTTGTTGTTGATGTTCATAAGTATTTGTGTACCATTGCATGGAGGTAGAGGGTTGTTGCCAATACATTTGTTTTTGCTGTTGGTGTAGTTGATATTGCAATTGTTGGTCAGTATTTGGGTACCATTGCATGGCCGTAGGATATGGTTGCTGTTGTTGAGGATATTGATATTGTTGTTGTTGTTGTTGAGGATGTTGATATTGTTGTTGTTCTTGAGGATATTGGTATTGTTGTTGTTGAGGATATTGATATTGTTGTTGTTGTTGTTGTTGTTCTTGAGGATATTGGTATTGTTGTTGAGGATATTGATATTGTTGTTGTTGTTGTTGTTGAGGATATTGATATTGTTGCTGTTGTTGAGGATATATATATTGGTCCTCAACACCATGATTTTGGATGTGATCCAGAAAGCATTTTTTGTATTTATAAATCTTTTTACACACATTGCACTCATAAGCTAAAGAATTCATTTTCTTTTATTTTTTTTTATTTTAGTTTATAAAATATTATTATAAATAAATATATATTTAATATTATTATATTTAATATTTTTTATTCAAAAGTCACTTTGATTATTTACGTATTAACAGCGAAATTATTGAGGATTTGACACTTGTAGAGACAAAGCTTTACTTGCTGCTAGAATAAAAAACTTCTCAATTTATACAAGTTACGATTAAGTCATATGCACAATGTAAAAGTCAATAGACAGAGACAAATGTCAGCAAGCAGTGAAAATAACAACCAATCTTTGACAATCCTCAATATCACAAACTTCAATTTCTTTACAAAAGAAGTGAAAAGAATGAATAAATACAACACGCATAAATTGTATATTTTATTCATTTCTTCAAACTCTTTACACATAAAAAAATTAAAATCAAACAACAACAACAAAAAAACAAAACATTGATATCTCACCAGCATACATAATTACTTTCTAAAATACCCTTCCATGTCCCCAGCTAAAAAAACGAATATTACAAACAACAAAAAGTACACACTATGATATTTTGTGACATCGCAACAGTGTGCCCTAGTGGTAACGTTTATCATTTCCGTTTTGTATTCCATATAAAAAAAAAGATAAAAAAAACATAATGTGAAAGGCGTTGCACACATTTTAAAAAATGATTAGAACACAAGAAAATGCCAGATTTGTACTCGGCATTGCACATATACATATACGACTACTTACCCATCTGCCAACGCTCA
The DNA here is from genome assembly GCA_905220375.1 of Tachina fera. Lineage (NCBI taxonomy): Eukaryota > Metazoa > Arthropoda > Insecta > Diptera > Tachinidae > Tachina > Tachina fera. The sequence continues at coordinate 75,849,603 of LR999965.1, read as the reverse complement.
AGTTATTGTAAAAACATACACACGTATGAGCATAACGTTGGCTCCCATGATCACGCATCTCTAATTCCCTTTGACAATCATAAATATCTTACACTTCATTTTTTCCAACCTTCAAATAAGTTCATAAATTACATACTTCGTTTACCTCTTCAAACTCTTTAAATAAGGAAATAGAAAAATCAAACTAAATAAAACCAACAACAAAAAACATTCATAGATTTCCCACAAGCATACATAATTTCTTTCTAAAATAATCTTCCATGACCACCAGCTAAAAAAAAAGAATATTGCAAAAAGACAAAAGCAACATTTTTCTCTATGCACACACGCACTTACACTCTAAAATCATAAACCTGCTTCAACCGCTTAACAAACAAAAAAAAGATTCCATTCAAAATTAAAATTAAAACAAAAACATACATAAAATCCTTCGTACCTACATAATTAACTATGTACATCGACGAACGGATATCAAACCATGATTATCTCACAAACCATATATTTTATTCATGTCTTCGAACTCTTTAAACATAGGAAAAAATAAATAAAAATCAAACTAAATAAAACCAACAACAAAAAACATTCATTGATTTCCACACAATTTCTTTCTCAAGTACCCTTCCGCACCGCTTAACAACGAAAAAACATAATACGTACAAACAAAAGAATATTACAAAAAACTAAACTATGCACACACGCACACACAATATAAAATCATGAACCTGCTGCAACCGCTTAACAAACGAAAAAACATACTACATACAAACAAGCCCCACGTGCATACATAATTAACTATGCGCATCGGCGAACGGATATCAAACCATGATTATCTCACAAACCATATATTTTATTTATGTCTTCGAAATCTTTAAACATAGAAAAAAATAAATAAAAATCAAACTAAATAAAACCAACAACAAAAAACATTCATTGATTTCCACACAATTTCTTTCTCAAGTACCCTTCCGCACCGCTTAACAAACAAAAATACATACTACGTACAAACAAGCTCCCACGTGCATACATAATTAACTATGCGCATCGGCGAACGGATATCAAACCATAAAATTAAAACAAACACACATCGACGGCCGACATCAAACTACCCTTTTCTACGTACAAACCGTCCATAACCCTCGTCACTTCGCACCATTGACAGTAATTACCTTAATATGTAAAATTTAGCCCATAAATTACAAAATTTCGATTTAAATTACCCAAATTTTACAATTTTTATTGCTCGGGCGCATACATACTACTACTACTAACTCCGCTAAATCGATTGTTCACTATGAATGCATTTGTATGTACACAAATTACTGGAACTACCTGTTTGGTTGGTATGTCTCCACGTCCCATAAGAACTAAGTAGTCACTACCTAGTCAATTGTTTCAGTATTACTAGTAGGTTTTCAATGACAAGCACATGCTAAATTCCTATAGCACAAAGTATTGTACAATTAGAGAGTAGTACTGGTGACAATTCAAAATGGAGTCAGTACATTTTCACCATGGAATGTTTCTCTACCACTACAACAAAAGCATCCCACACCAGCAGACACACACACATCCATACACACATACAAGCACCTACATATGCATACACACATAAATGCACTGTAAGCACAACGTTTCTCTACAATAACAACGAAAGCTGTACACACAAGTGTACATACATACACATAACCAGATTGAATCAATCTTTTACACACACACACATAACCAAGAAAATCGCAGCACGAAAATCCTCAAAATCCCCACATTTGTAAAAGGATTGCCAACACTTTTGTAGCAATGACGGAGATAGTCCTGTTTTTTCCCGGTTTTGAATTCCCAAAACAGGACTATCTCCGCCATTACTTATCTACTAACTGTTTTTTTTTTGTTTGCGGTTTTTTTGTTATTTCTACTATGTAAAAATATAAGGAAAGCACATAAAGCTTATTTATTAAAGTCAGTATGTACCTATTACGAATAATATGCACTACGAATATTTTTTTGTATAGTTTTTTGTTTGTTTAATAAGAATGTAAGAAAAATTCCACTAATAGACTATTCACTATGGAGTTACAACGAGAACTCAAATTTCAAAACTAGCTTAAAACAATCGATACAAATCAAACTACCAAATTCAGTAAACGAAAGTGTAACATTTAATATTTCTTTGCCTATAACTGAATCCACAATGAATCAAACTGTAGTATACTTTTTTTACAGCTTCAAAGTTGATTATAAACTTTGATGTAAATCAGAAAATTTACGCTCCTTTGTTGATTCCTTGTCCCTAGTGGACTCAATAAAAGGTATTCACGCAGCAACGGCAGTAACACTAATAAAAACAAGTAAGAGTGCTATATTCGGCTGTGCCGAATGTTATATACCCTTCACCAAAGTGCGTTTATGTAGTATAGAGATACCTAAATAGGCACATAGATATGTAGGTACATATTTATTTTGTGAAAAAATTCATAATTTTTTCTCTAGTGCAATTTCTAGTAAGTGACCTCTTGGTATTTATCTAAGTTCTAATGTAATTATTAAGAAATTTATTACTTTTTTAGGTTTGGTGCTTTTTTTGTTTTAGCGATTTTTTAAAATGTTTGGAATTTTTTTGAATTTGAAGATTTTTTTTAGTTTTGGTGCTTTCTTCTCGTTTTAACGATTTTTTAAAGTTTTTGGCGCTTATTTTTATTAGGCGAGTTTTTGAAGTTTTGGTGATATATTTAATTTTTAGCAATTTTTTTTCATTTTGGTGGTTTATTTTAGTGCTAGAATTGTTCCAATTTAGTGCTTTTTTCGTTTTTGTGATTTTTTTCGGGTTTTGGCTTTTTTAATTTGGTCTTTTTTTATTTTGATGCTTTTTTCTCGTTTTAGCGATTTTTTTCGGGTTTTGGCGCTTTTTTTAATTTGGTTCTTTTTTTGTATAAATTTTCGTCCTGGATTAAATTGACAACAATTGAAAACAAAAGCATACACTACTGCATTTACTGCCACAGTTCCAGTTAACCGCCCTGCTGATGTCGATGCACCTAAGCCTCCGAGTCTGGATACTGTGTCCCTGCAAGACGAAACCGTTTTCACCAATTCGACTAACGTGAATGATGCGAATTGGACACCCGATATTGAAAATAATACAGGACAACCGCTAACACAAATCGAAATGGATTACATTGTGGCCAATCTCGGAACATCACAAAACTCCGAATGGTTGACATCATTTTTGAAGAGAAGAAAACTCACACAGCAAAATATCAGCGCAACATCATACCGACAACGCCAAGCTGATTTCCAGAAATTTTATTCTATTGACGAAGCAAATACGTTCATGTACTCCCATGATATCCCAGGTTTAGTGAATAAATTGGGAATGGATTATATCGCTGGCGACTGGCGTTTATTCATCGATGGTTTAGTTTCTAGTTTGAAGGCTGTTACAGAAAACAAACAAAAAAACCGTCTGTTAATACCAGACTCGTTTGCCTGGCTTAACTGAGATGTAAGTGGTGGGGCTTATCCAAGTGATACACAAGGATAAGCAATTTAAAGAATGTTGATGTTTTTTATCCAATTGATACACAAGGATAACTCAAGTTGTGGAGGAATCAATTAGTTATTCAGGTAGTACACCAGGATAATCTAATTGACTCAAAGAAGTGAAGTGTATGACGATTTAATTAGCAATCATAAACTTTATTCAATAATTTTAATATTTATACAAAATGTAAAAAATAACTTAAAACTAATACAATAACAAAAAGTAGAATTAATGGTGGGGCTTATCCAAGTGGTACACAAGGATAAGCAATTTAAAGAATGTTGATGTTTTTTATCCAATTGATACACAAGGATAACTCAAGTTGTGGAGGAATCAATTAGTTATTCAGGTAGTACACCAGGATAATCTAATTGACTCAAAGAAGTGAAGTGTATGACGATTTAATTAGCAATCATAAACTTTATTCAATAATTTTAATATTTATACAAAATGTAAAAAATAACTTAAAACTAATACAATAACAAAAAGTAGAATTAATATAAAAAAAAATAAGAATAAAAACACAATATAAAACGGCCAGAAACTGTTCATTATTATCTTGCCAAATTCATTCCCATCGTAAGCTAAGCAAAACAGATATTCAATTTCACTACTGTTTGGCTGGTAATTTGAAACACACGTGGAAAATAAAATGTTTTATTTATTTCGTCAATTCTGATGACATGATGGTTCTCAAACCTGGCTTAACAAATGTGTGAGAAATAAATTAATTTTATTTTAATTAAATTGTGGGAAAGAATATAAGTGTACTTGGCAAAAATATGAAAAAACAAAAAAATTTAAACAAAAACGAAGTAAGCGTTTTGCTTAAAGTTTAATTCAACTAGAGATTCATTTTATTTTGATACCAATTAAAAAGAATCAAAAGAATTAACATATTGCACCCCAGGGGGATTGTTAATATCAAGAGGCAATTTAACTGAACACATTCAGGCAATTTATGCTGAAGTAAATTAAGCGCCAGGGTCAAACGAAATGTTCCAGTTTGACCTCGGTGATGTCTGTGGTGCTAATGTGTAGCGTTCACTGCACAAAGAAGTTGAGGTTGTGTCCAGAGGGAGCGTATCAGGTATACTTTCATTGGCAGTAGTGGTGTAGGATGTATTGATAGGAAGCGGAGCAAGTAAGTGAATTGCCCGTTTAATGATACCTGTAGATGTTTTTACTGTTGCCATCCTCACGATACCGTCGGGTCCGGGGAATGTTTGGAGCACCATTCCGATTCGCCACGTCATGACAGGAGTGTACCATATGAGTGTACCTATAGTACCCACTGGCAGATTTTGAGACTTTGATTGCCATTTGTTACGCTGCTGAAGTTCAGTGAGATACTAGTGGGACCATCGTTGACAGAAATGATGTTTTATTTTTGATACTAATTCCCATCGTTTAACGAGTGATGGCGACATCGACTGAGCAGTTGCATCGACTTGTGCCGTGAGAGGTTCCCCAATCAGGAAATGGCCAGCAGTCAAGGCAGCTGCATCATTAGGATCATTTGATAATGCTGTGATAGGTCTGGAATTGAGTATTGCCTCTACCTCTATGACTACAGTTTCCATTTCTTCATAAGTTAGGGATGCGCTTGCCATTTCTTTGAGTAATAGCTTTTTGGCTGACTTGACTGCGGCCTCCCACAATTCCCCAAAATGAGGTGCTTGAGGAGGAATGAAATGAAAATAAATGTTTTTATTTGCACATTCTCGCTGAATGGCTTCTTGAGCTGTGGGGGTATAAAGGGCTGATGATAATTCCGCTAGTTGATTTCGAGCTCCGACAAAGTTTGTTGCATTGTCACAGTAAAGTTGTTGGCAGTGACCTCTGCAGGCAAATGATCTGCTGGAGAAGTTTGGGTTTTGATTTTGCGCAACTTACTCACTTATGGATCGTTTCTCGTGCTAAGTATTTTCCCTTGATGGGCCAAAATCGTTGTCGGACATTTGCAAGGAGAGCCTGAGCTCCACAATGCTTACTTTCTTTGTGTATTGACTCAAATATTAGTTTGCTGATTATCTCATTATAAGGGAGGAGCATTGGATGTGTTGTATCGAATGGCAAAGTAGACTCTTCTAGTCTGACTCCGAGTCTTAAAATGTAATTTTCATCTAAAAATGGTGATAATGTTTTGATCGGACTTGACACCCTTAGTTCTTTGCGTTTCTGCAACTGCTTGATGTCTTCTGAGAATGCAATTTTTTGAGTTTCTCTAATAATTATAAGAAGTGAATCGTGAAGCTCGTAAAGGTGTCAGAGCTCTTTGAGTTTGTCGACCTGCCTTGGGAATTCTATCATTTTTTATGAATCTGAAGATGTATCCTATAATACGTTGCAGGGTTTTAAACGAATTTCTATGGTTTATAAAATGCAATAAATTTTCAGTCGTTACCGAAACCAGCATGTTATAGGAAATTTTCTTCTGTTCAGGTAAAGGTGTGTCAGGAGTTGGAGAGAACATCGGAGGCCAATGTTTCTCATCACCATGAAGAAAGAATAGCCCATACATCCACTGGGGTGTATGCTGCAACTACTGTGAATCCAATCCTCTAGATATTATGTCTGCTGGGTTGTCCTGGGAACTCACATGACGCCATTGATCAGGTGTCGAGCTTTCTTGAATTGAAACTATTCGATTTGCTACGAATGTATGCAACCAAGATGATCGTAAAGTTATCCATGCTAATACTATTTTTGAATCATACCAGGAGAATATTGGCGTTGTATTCATATCCAGATCGTGCTTAATTTTGCAGCCAAGTTGGCACCCAACTGGGCAGCACATAATTCCAGTCTGGCAGCGTTTGTTGCTTGAGAGCGGCTATACGGGACTTTGCACAAAGAAAGTATACAATAACTGTTTTATTTGGCAAGAATGTCCTGATATATACTGCGGCACCATACGCCTTTTCTGAGGCATCTGTAAAAACATGAATTTGAGTATTGCGTGGAATCTATCCTTTATATATATGTCGATGAGCTTGAAAGGTTTTGAGTTCACTGAGATTACTTCGAAAGCTTCGCCAGCGTGATTCAAATTCTGAAGGCACTGTCTCATCCCATGAAAGATTCAAATTCCATAATTCCTGGATGAATATTTTTCCCTTGACGACTACTGGAGACAGTAGTCCGAGTGGGTCAAATATACGCGCTAAATCTGAGGTGACTGTCCTTTTCGTCACAGCCTTGATTGGTTGTATGTTGACCTTAATTTTCAGTAGATCATCCTTGGGTAGCCATACTAATCCCAACGTTTTTATATAGCCGGTTTCGTCTGTGGAAAAATCAAGACTAACTTTTTGATCATCATTGTTGATATTGCGTAGCAATTGGGTATGAGTTTCATTTTCTTAAATGAAATCCGTACTTTGACATGGTGTGTTGTAGTTGACGCTGAGTTTCTAGTACTATGTTCAAGCTATCGGCTCCCCCCAAACCATCGTTCACATAAAAGTTCTTTTCCAAGAAATTGGCTGATAACGGAAACTGCATGTTGTATCATGGCTTATTTCCTTTAGACATTTGATTGCCAAGTATGGTGCAGGTCTGGTTCCATATGTCACTGTATGCAACTTGAAGTAACTGATGGGTTCAGAAACACTACTTCTCCATATAATTATCTGGTATATCCAAAGCACCAACAGTATGCTTTGGATGGACCAATATTTGTCGGTACATTTTTTCTATGTCTGTTGTGAACACGAAACGTGGAATCCAAAAGCGCAGAAGCACCGTAAACAGTTCATTTTGTAGTGGTGGCCCGATGTGCAAAATGTCATTCATTCTTGACAAGGTTTTTTCTGACACATCAAATACCATCCGAAGTTTAGTGGTGCTACTATCAGGTCGTAAAATGCAGTGGTGAGGAATAAAGTATTTAGACCCTTCCACTTCATATATGTTGATTTTCGACATATGTCCCATTGTTTCGTAATCCTTCATAAACTGCATATATTTAGTTTTTAGGGAAGCATCTTTTGATAATCGACGTTCCAAGCTGAGGAAGCGGTTAAAGGCAATATTATGTGAGGCGCCTAAAGAAGATGTTTCAGTACAGAATGGAAGTCGTACTACGAACCGTCCTTCTTTGTTACAAATAGTGTGTTTATTGAAATGTGCCTCACATTTGGCGTCATAGGGAGATAATTGATGCCCAGTGCTCTCGATCTCTTCCAGTTTCCAAAATCGTTCAATAGCCGTATTCATTTTATCTTCTTCAGTTAAAGTACCACATATTGCTGATGAGAGTTGTTCTCCAGATACCTTTCCAGATACTATCCAGGCAAAGGTGGTGTTTTGTAATATTGGGTGGTCATCACCAAGTTTAATTTGTCCTATGGCAAGGAGTTGACATATGGTCTTCGGCCGACAGAACTTGCCGTCATGCTTTCAGTTTCGTCCTGTGGTGTGCTAACGAGAGATGTCACGTTTGTTGTGGAGGGGTTGTTAAGTGTAGCTGCCTCTCTGTCTGAATCAATTTCTTTTTTAGGAGGAGTAACTTTTCTTGATGACGAATTACCTTGTAGGGTTGGTTCCAGATGTACCAAGGTATGGTGCTTTTTTCCACATTTCTGGCAGCGGCCTGAAATTGTACATTGTTTGGTACTATAGGTACTACTAAAGCAGTTGACACATGATTTATGTTCCTGTATCATGTTTAGTCTGTTTGTTGAGCCATTGCTTCCAAAGTATGAAAATAGTTCTCAAGGAATGTTAGAAATTGGTAGGTTGTTTGTAGTTACTTTGGGTGAGAAATTGATTGCTCATATTGAGCATGCACTGTTTTATCTAACTTTTTGACCAGGATGTGGATAAGGATTGGATCCCACGATAATATTTGAAGCCCCATGTTGGAGAGAGCTGCCAAAAATTCCTTTGTTGTATCGTGCAATCGCTTAATAGCACCTAATGTGGATGCCCCAGATGGCTGGTCAAGTAGTCTCTGAACTGCTGTTGCTACCATTACCCTTTTATTGTTGTATCGATCTTGCAGCAGTTGCCACGCCACCTGATAATTATCTGCAGTAACCGCAAGATGATTAATGAGGTTCGCTGCTTCACCAATGACGTTGGTTTTTAAATACCACATTTTATGAGCGTCAGACATCTGTTGATCATGTACGATTCTTGTAAATAAATCGGAGAACGAAGTCCATTTCATATAGTCACCTTCAAATTTTGTAATGGTGATCGTAGGCAAAGGTAAGGTTGATGGTCTGGCCGTAGTTTCTGTGGTTGAGTGGTGGTGACTTCTATTGGCCATGGTGAGTTGTATGATTGCTGTTTGTGCAGCTTGTTCGAAGTGAACGTATCTGCTTGTATCGTAACCAGCAATGTCTGGATCGGGATATTTGTCCAGTAATTCATCATTAAGCCTTTCTTATTGAAGCCACAGCTGAGAGATAGTGGCCTTTTTTACATCGTAGTAAGATTGGTCTTGAGCTGGTTGCAACTGAAGGCCTTCTAGCTGTCGAGTAAGCGCCGCCATTTTTCCAAGTGACCGGCTGATTAATCCATCGTGTCCCCCAGTTGCTCCGGCTTGCGATTGACCTGTGTTTGCCGATTTGGGATTGGGATCATGTCCCCAGTTGCCCCGGCTTGCGTTTGACCTGTATTTGCAGGTTTGGGATTAGGAAGTTCCTTTTTCCCGGATTCTTTACCTTGATTATCGAGTTCACGTTCCATTATCGCTATGTATGTATAGTAGTCGGATGTGAAGTATTCATCAGATGTGTCTACGTCCTTCAACTCTCGTAATTCATTACCAGCTGTGTCGAACTCTGTCCAAGCTGTCTTTAGACGAAATAGTCGTTCCTGATAATAGGTTTTGGCTTTCCGGCTGGCTGAATCCTTGGTGAAACTTCGAATAAAATTGCAATATGTTCTCTCGTTTCGTTTAGTTGGCGGAGCAGTTTTGTTGAGGTTGTTTCCATGGTGGATTAGTTGTTGATTAGTTGTTGTGGAAAGTAGGGAAGTGATGGCACTATTAGTTAATTCGAGGATTGCAGGTCCTGCACGGTCACCAAAAATGTTAATACCAGACTCGTTTGCCTGGCTTAACTGAGATGTAAGTGGTGGGGCTTATCCAAGTGGTACACAAGGATAAGCAATTTAAAGAATGTTGTTGTTTTTATCCAAGTGATACACAAGAATAAGTCAAGTTGTGGAGGAATCAATTAGTTATTCAGGTAGTACACCAGGATAATCTAATTGACTCAAAGAAGTGAAGTGTATGACGATTTAATTAGCAATCATAAACTTTATTCAATAATTTTAATATTTATACAAAATGTAAAAAATAACTTAAAACTAATACAATAACAAAAAGTAGAATTAATATTAAAAAAAAATTAGAATACAAACATAATTTAAAACGGCCAGAAACTGTTCATTATTATCTTGCCAAATTCATTCGCATCGTAAGCTAAGCAAAACAGATATTCAACTTCAATACTGTCTGGCTGGTAATTTGAAACACACGTGGAAAATAAAATGTTTTATTTATTTCGTCAATTCTGCTGACATGATGGTTCTCATACCTGGCTTCACAAATATGTGAGAAATAAATAAATTAATTAATTTATTTATTTTAATTAAATTGTGGGAAAGAGTTTAAGGGTACTTGAGACTTGGCAAAAATATGAACAAACAAAAAAAAAGTTAAACAAAAACGAAGTGAGCGTTTTGCTTAAAGTTTAATTCAACTAGAGATTCATTTTATTTTGATACCAAATAAAAAGAATCAAAAGAATTAACACCGTCCATTCCATTGCAATTCAGCATAAACAAGGAGGAAACGTATTAATCTTTGGCCAACATTTTGAAGGAAAGCAAATACGATGAACACAAATAGAAGATTTGTTGCAATCTGAAGGTGGTAAACATACTACAAGGCATTACAGAAAAGGGCGGCTATCCAAAATACTTCTGCTTCCTTTGTAATTGGAATTCACAATACAAAGGTAATCAATATCAGCGTAAAGATTGGGAAGCAAGAATTCCCGAGCTAAACAAACAATTATAATTACGCAATGAACCTATGATAAAGGACCTGGATGATATTTTGTTGCCACCGCTCCACATAAAAATGGTAAAAGGGTATATATAGGTTTGTCCAGATTTTTGTAACTTCTACAATATTCATTTGTGACCACAAAAAGTTAGTTATTCTGGATCCTTATGAACAGGAGATGAAAAAAAGCATGTCCATCTGTCCGTCTTTGCGTCTGTCCGTCAATCCGTCTGTTTGTACAGATTTTGTATGGGTCGCCTGAAATGCTTTTTTTTAAGCTCCCAAACAAGTCAGAGAACTCGGAGTTGGACTGAAACGACCGCACTTGGGTTAGCACAATCGATTATGAAAATCAGCAAAAATAAATAATCGGTTCTCCCAAAATTCTATATATATAGCTTTATCATACATTTTGAAAATTGCATGAAAGCAGCACCGTGCGTATAACCACCAATATTCAAAATTCTAATTAACCTCACTAGCTACTCGGCTACTGAGGCTTGCTTAGATTCAGTTTACATTTACTCTACTTAAACATTTTCACTAATATGCTTTGTTTGGTATTAAACCCCTTTTTGTCACGTCTTCACTGTTTTTTTTATACCCTTTACCAAAAAATGGTAAAAGGGTATATATAGGTTTGTCATTCCGTTTGTAATTTCTACAATATTAATAAGCGACACATAAAGTATATATATTCTGGATCCTTATGCATAGGGAAGACGAACAAGCGATGTCCGTCTGTCCGTCTGTCTGTACGTGAAATCGGTTTTCCCAAGCTCCCAGAAGAGCTAGAGACTTCGTTCTTGGACTGGTGCGTCAAAAATTTTCCGAAAAATTTTGCTATTGAAAATCAGCAAAATCGGGTAGACGGTTTCAGAGCTGGAAAACTCAAACTCTATTTTGTCATAGAAAATAACTACCGAAAACAAGTTTTTATTACTTTTTATTAAATTAACTTATTTTATACTTCGGTATGAATAAAATTGGTACTTATAATTAAAAAAAAAATTTTTTAAATTTAACAAAATAAAAAAATGTTTCCAGGGTTGGAAAACTTTAACTTTTTTCCTAATAATTAAACATATTTCATTTTTTAGGAAGAAGGCTATTTTCTCAGGAACGGTAAAAGCTACGGGACTGAAATTTGGACAGTGTATGTAGAACTTTGGTCGCTACAACAGCATATATATAAAAGCTAAAAATTAAAGGGTGTTTCAAAATGAGTGACGAAAAGTTTTAAAATCCCATGTAATATACATACAATTGTATGTATGTATATACATATGTATATTGACACTTGAAATTTGTAAAATTAGTGTATTTTTATATAGGCTACAACAATTAACACTAAAATTAAAAAAATTTTAATTAAAGGGTGGTCCATCAGTTAATGAAATTTTGACTATGTAATTTTGACAAATTGCTATATCTTGGAAACCGTAAGAGTTAAAATCTTGAAATTTTCAAAAACGGTTAAACATAAAAATTAAAAAAAAATCGCCAAAACGAAAAAAACGCCAAAATGAAAAAAACGCTAAAATTAAAAAAAAATGCCAAAAACCGAAAAAAATCGTCAAAACGAGAAAAACGTGTCAAAACTAAAAATAAATTTCCACAATGACAAAAAAAACGCCAAAAACCGCAAAAATCGCCAAAACAAAAAAAAAAGCTTATATGAACAAAAATCGCCAAAAATGAAAAAAAAATCGCCTAAATGAAAAAAAATTGCCAAAATACAAAAAATCTCCAAAATGAAAATAAATCGCCAAAATTAAAAAAAAACGCTAAAAACCGAAAAAAAATCGCCAAAAAAAACAAAATTGCCTATATGAAAAAAATCGCCATAAATTAAAAAAATCGCTTATATGAAAAAAATCGGCAAAATTAAAAAAAAACGCCAGAACAAAAAAAATACTTAACAAAAATGGCCAAAAATTTAAAAAATCGCCCAAATGAAAAAAAAATCGCCAGAAATTAAAAAAAAAAACAAAAAAAATTGCCTATATGAAAAAAAATCGCCAAATCAGTTCTCGTGGTACCTTCATAGCGAACAGTCGATTAGCGGAATTTTTTACATACAAACAAACAAAAAATTATACAAAAAATTATTCGTAGTACATATTATTCGTAATAGGTACATACTGACTTTAATAAATAAGCTTTATTGCTTTGATAATATTTTTTACATAGTGGAAATAACAAATACAAAAAAAAACGCAAACAAAAAAAATATAAACAGTGACATTGAGGAATACTCTATACGAGTACCTCAAAAACAGACAAACAATCATAAATTACAAAAACAAACAAAAAACGTAAGCAAAAAAAACACAAAAAGTGCCCTTGAGAAATACTTTATATGAGTGCCTCAAATACAAAAAATTATGAAGTGAGTTCCAACGGCAGAAACGCCTATTTTACTGTGAGTTCTGAAGCTCTTAATGAAAAAAATAAAAATAATAAATCTAATGAAAGTGTTTTTTAACAGCAAAGCCAATTTTTCGTCAGCGATCAACTTCGCTTTGTCCAATGCCAAATAGTAGTGATTCATTAACATTACAATTGCCTAGTACTTCTTCATATAAGTCAGTAATATCATCCCCTTCAGGCTCGTATTCGTCACTTAACAAAGTTATCACTACAGATAACAGTATTTCAAAACCCAAGGTGCAAGTCGGTATGGACAGATATATAACCGTGGTAAAGCGTGGGCGAAGCCCGAATTCTTCAAAAATTTCATCCGCTCCAAAGATGTCTAGAGATAACAGCGCATCCTCAACTAATCACCAAAACCGTTTTAAAATTTTGCAAGATGAGAACGACAAACCCGATATATCCTCGAATAAAACATCCAAGCCGCCACCAATCTACTTGAGGGAGAAAAATTCAAATGCCCTTATTAAAAAATTAATTTCGGTCATTGGAGAAAATAAATTCCACATTGTCCCAATAAAACGTGGCAACATCGATGAAACTAAAATTCAAATTTATGACGAAAAGGATTTCCGCAAAATGGTTTCTGAATTTGAAACAAATAAAACAAGCTTCTACACATACCAGCTTAAGAGCGCTAAAGGCCTGCAGATCGTATTGAAGGGCATAAATTCTTATGTTGTCCCTGAAGAAATAAAAGATGCACTTGTCCTCCAGGGATTTAAGGTAAAGAATGTATCAAACATATTTAACAAAGAAAAAGTACCCCAACCCCTATTTCGTGTTGAACTGGAGCCAAATGATATACGGTTGAAAAAAAAACGAGACTCATCCTATTTATAGCCTTAAATACCTTTTATACAGAAAAATCACAGTTGAAGAGCCACATAAGCGTGCAGGTCCCGTACAGTGCCATAATTGCCAAGAATATGGCCATACAAAAGCTTACTGCAATTTACCTACAGTGTGTGTTATCTGCGGTGAATTGCACGGTACTGCAAGTTGTACCAAACCAAAAGATCAAGCGGAAAAAAAATGCAGTAATTGTGGAGGTAATCACACCGCTAACTACAGAGGATTTCCTGTGTACTCTTTCGTCAAGCAGGCTATGGTGCAAAAGCCTAAATTAGCTCCAGCTCAACCATTAAACGCGTACTCCGCTACTTTTGCTCCAGTGAGCCGTAACTGGTTGGCTCACGTGTATCGTATGCCGATGCTGCCAAGGCTAGTTCTATTCCCACACAAAATGTTTCACCGCCAAATAATTCAACGAAAGCAACTTCAAGCTTTAACTTTAGTCGCCTTGAAGCTACTATTGAGAATCTGGTGCTAACTATAAACAACTTTACAACAAATATGACTACCATGATGCAAGAAATGCTGAGAATGCAGAATACTCTGCTTCAAGCATTAATTAACAAGCCATGAACACGTTAAAAATATGTTTCTGGAACGCAAACGGCATTCGTCAACATAAAAATGAACTTGAGCACTTCCTTACGGAAAAACATATTGATATAATGTTGGTCTCGGAGACTCATTTGACTTCTAGAAGCCTCTTTAAAATGAATGGCTACACTTTATATGATACAAAGGACCCTAGAGGGAGAGCATGCGGTGGATCAGCAATTCTAATAAAGTCAAGACTCAAGCACTATATTCTTGACAACATTTGTGAAGAACATCTACAAGCAACAAATATCTGCATTGAAAATTTTTGTACAAATTTCGTGATATCTTCAATTTACTCCCCTTCCAGATTTTCAATCACTGAGGACCAATACGACAAGTTCTACAAATCTCTTGGACCTTGTTTCGTTGCAGCTGGCGACTACAATGCTAAGCATACATTCTGGGGCTCGCGTCTTATTACGCCTAGAGGTAGGGCGTTTGTTCAACACAATTTCAAAAATGGGTTTGGATGTTATTTCAAGTGGAGAGCCTACTTACTGGCCTACTGACGTGAGAAAAATTCCGGATGTTATAGATTTCGGCGTCATAAAAAGTATTTCTAGGGAATTAATTCACGTTGAAGCTTCCCTAGATCTCTCGTCCGATCACTCTCCCACGATCATTACAATCTGTAGCCCACTGAGAAGCGCTTTACCTCACCCATATGTCAAGATGATAAATCGTGTTAATTGGCTAGGATTCAAAAAATGTATTAGTAGTCATTGCACAGAAAATATTACGCTAAGAACACACAGTGATATTGAATCGAACATTGCAAATCTGAACAAGAAAATTAAACAAGCTTCTGAACATGCCACTACCTCCCATCCGCATACTGGGTTCAATAAAATTTATTCTAAAGACGTTGAACATCTTGTACGTGAAAAAAGAAGAGCTAGAAGGGAATGGCAACAGCACAGATAACCTCAACACAAAATCAGATTTAAAGAGTGCACTAAACGACTCCAAGAGTTGCCTCTGAAAAAACTCCATCATTTAAAAATTATCTGGAAGGGCTTGATGTCACACCAGCATCTAATTTCTGTTTGTGGCGCGCAGCTAAAAAGCTTAAAACACCCGTTGAGTTAAAGCCACCTCTGCGCACATCTACCGGAGGTTGGGCAAGAAGCGATACTGAAAAAGGTAACATATTTCCTGAGCATTTAAAATCCATATTTACACCAAATACATGTACCGGTGTTGCTGATTTGCCGAGTGTAGTTGCTCTACCACCTCGACCCTTAAAATTTACGATGTGTGATGTTCAAAAACTAATTGCCGAACTCAACCCAAGAAAAGCTCCCGGTATGGATGGAATTAGTAACCAGATGCTGATTAAGTTACCTCGTATTGCAATTAGAATCCTGTTATTCATTTTTAATGCCATTTTACGACTGGAGTACTATCCAGACTGCTGGAAGCTTGCCAAGGTTAAAATGATTCCAAAGCCAGGTAAATATCTTACCAAAGCTGAATCATATAGGCCAATAAGTTTACTGTCAACAATGTCAAAGCTTTTTGTAAAACTACTCATGACAAAATTGTCTTCAATTTTAACTGATAATGGGTGCATCCCGGACCATCAATTTGGTTTTAGAAGCCAGCATAGCACCATTGAGCAAACGCATAGATTGGTTCAATTTATCAGAAAAACATTTGAGGAAAAGAAGTATTGTTCTGCCCTGTTTATTGATGTTTCTCAGGCATTTGATAAAGTGTGGCATGAAGGCCTGATTTTAAAATTGAAGACATACTTACCAATAAACATTATAAATCTTTTGGAAAGTTACAAATGTGGAAGGACACTTGAGTATGCCTGAAACTATCTCATCCGGTGTGCCACAGGGGAGTATACTGGGGCGATTTTTATATTTGATTTATACTTGTGATATGCCTGTGAGCAGTAGTATCCACACTTCAACATTTGCCGACGATACCGCCTGCCTTAGTATGCACGAAAACCCTGATGAGGCATCCCGAAAACTCCAGGAACACATTAGCCAGATGGAACTATGGTTAAACTTATGGAGAATTAAGGTAAATGAACAAAAGTGTGTCCATATAACATTTACCTTACGAAGAGATACTTGTTCCCCCATTCGGATTAATAATCAAATTGTTCCTCAACATTCACATGTGAAATATCTTGGTATACACCTCGATCGACGGCTTACATGGAAACATCACATTGACTATAAGTTAACTCAAATGAAACTAAAATTAAATCAGGTACATTGGCTGATTGGCAGAAATTCAACACTCACCCTAGACTGCAAACTTTTAATATACAAGTCGCTTTTAAAGCCAATATGGTGTTACGGTATCCAGTTATGGGGCACTGCTTCTGCTTCCAATGTAGAGAGAATTCAACGAAGACAAAACAAAATTTTAAGGTTAATAACATCTGCTCCATGGTACATTAAGAATTCAAATATACATCGTGATTTAAATATGCCACTAGTGACTGAAGAAATTGCAAAATACGCAGGCAAATATCTAACAAAACTCGAGTCACATCCTAATCCGCTTGCTCATAATATTTTGAACTTTACTGGACACATCCGCTTAAAAAAGAGAGATACAAGGGCTCTAATACTAAACACTTCAAATGAAGTTGCTTGAAAAATTTTTATTTTTATTTTTTGCTTTCACCACTTATGTATAATTTACAACTATCACTTAGTTATGTCTGGCATTGGTCGGGCCTATTAATTATATGTTAGACTTAAGATTTGAATACTTATTGTTAGTTCATATATGAAGATACAATAAAGAAAAAAAAAACATGCATAAATAAAAAAAAAAAAATTAAAAAAATCGCTTAAATGAAATAATCGGCAAAATCAAAAAAATCGCCAAAACAAAAAAAGACGCCAATATTTAAAAAACGTTAAAAACCGAAAAAAAACGCAAAAACGAGGAAAAAAATGTCAAAAATAAAAAAAATCCCACAAAAAATAAAAAAATCGCCTAAATGAAAAAAATCGTCAAAATCAAAAAAATTGCCAGAACGAAAAAATCGCCAAAATTAAAAAAACGATAAAAACCGAAAGAAATCGCCAAAACCAAAAAAAAAATTGCATATATGAAAAAAAATCGCCAAAACTAAAAAAAATCAGCAAAATAAAATAAATCGCCAAAATTTGAAAAGCACCAAATTAAACATAATGCCAAAAACCTAAAAATTGCACTAGAGAAAAAAGTATGAATTTTTGACAAAATTAATATGTACCTACATATCTCTGTGCTTATGTATGTATCTTTATACTACATAAACGCACTTTGGTAAAGGGTATATAAGATTCGGCACAGCCGATAATTTTGATAATTTTGCTTGGCACATTCTTAATTGTGGGCATGCTGTTGGCATCACTGTCATACGAATTTTAAGATGGAGAAAAATGTAAAAGGGCATAAGAGTATTAGCGGTGGAGTATAGCTAACGTGTATTTTATTGAATTAAAGTGAATTATATAAATATTGAATAAATGAATTAATAGAAGTTTAGATTAAAGTTTATGTTGTTTCATTCAAACGCAACATAATTGTGGCGACGAGGATTTTGCAAATTCTACAAACTAGGAACTACATAAAAACTAGTTGTGACATTCTAACCCACGTTTAATTTCAAATACATCCACCGTCTCTTTTCAAAAGTACTTTCCGTAAAATCTTACGAGAAAGAATCCGGGAAAAATTCCAGTATGACCGAAAAATGTATTGAAACATTAACCAGGCTCCTACAAAATCATGACGCAATACTTCAGCAACTTGTGCAGAAAAACGAGGTAAAAAACATAACCTCAAAAACCACATTTGATCTCTCAAGCCAAATCGCTGAATTTTGCTACGATGCAGAGTCCGGTGTATTCTTTGAATCATGGTACAAGAGGTATGAACAGCTTTTTAAAGAAGATGGCAAAAATCTTGATGACTCCACTAAAGTCAGACTACTTTTGCGTAAAATCCACACATCAAATTACGAGAAGTACTCTAACATAATTTTGACAAAAATGACAAACAAACTATGATTTCACCTTCGATGAAACTGTGCAAAAACTTATTGATTTGTTTGGGCCGCAAAAATCATTGTTTCATCGACGGTACGAGTGTCTCCAGTTGGAGAAAAGTGACATAGAAGATTTTACTACTTACGGCAGCAAGGTTAACAAACTATGTGAAAGTTTCGAACTCTCAAAAATTTCATCAGATGAGTTCAAGAGCTTGATTTTTATACTTGGGTTGAGGTCGTCGCGTGATAAAGAAATTCGAACACGCCTTTTGGCTAAACTTAATGATGGCACACTCAAGGGAATCGATAAGCTCATAGCCGAATGCCAGATGGTCATAAATTTAAAGTCAGACTCCAACTTAATTGAAAAGCCTAGCGGATCAAAAGTATCCGTCAATTCCGTAAAACAGACACGACTTAAAAAGGTTTCAACAAACTCGCATCAAGGCCAAACAGAAAATGTGAAATCAGTTGAAAAATCACCTAATACACCACGCACACCATGTTGGGCATGTGGTGGAATGCACTATATGAAGGACTGCCACTACAAAGGTCACAGGTGTAAACAATGTACACGGATTGGTCACAAGGAAGGTTATTGTGGCTGTTTCCCAAACAAACAGCCAAACAAGATAAGTATCTCTCATAAATCCAATCGTGATAAAGCTTTTGTTAAGGAAATTTCTCTTAGTAGTGTATGTGGCATGGAAACAAAACGCAAATTCGTTACAGTGCAAATAAATGGCGTTGATGATACTCTACAGATCGACTGCGGTTCAGACATCATAATCATATCAAGGTCGATGTGGGAGCATGTTGGCAATCCAGATTTATTAAAACCGACATCCACTGCACATAATGCGGACAAGCGTCGTCTCAATATAAATGGACAATTTAATTGTGACATTACCTTAAAAAATGTTATAAAAAGTGGAATATGTTATGTGGCTGATGACATAAACCTTCTCGGTATAGACTTCATAGAAAAATTTAATTTATGGGACGTTCCGCTACGAGAGGTTTGCAACCACATCACAAAAGAGCACATTACAACACATCGAGTTGTATCACGATTCCACGAATTGTTTGAAGGGAATTTGGGGCTGTGTACCAAAACGAAAGTTAAAATTCATCTTAAGGAGGGAGCGAAACCCGTTTTCAAGCCAAAACGACCAGTGGCTTATGCAGTCCTGCCACTGGTAGATGAAGAGTTACAGAGGCTCCAAAGGCTAGGAATTATATCCCCCGTTGAATATTCCGACTGGGCTGCACCAAAAAGAAAGAGGGTAACTTTAGAATCTGTGCAGACTACTTGACAGGTTTAAGTGAGGCGCTCCAACCAAACCAATTCCCGCTGCCACTGCCAGAATCAATTTTTGCAAAAATCGGAAATGGTAAGATTTTCAGCCATATTGACCTTTCCGATGCTTTTCTACAAGTCGAAATAGAAGAAGATTCTCGCAAGGTCCTCACCATCAATACGCACCGAGGACTTTTTACGTTCAACCGTTTGCCGCCAGGCATAAAATCAGCTCCGGGAGCATTTCAACAGATTATGTCATCAATGGTCGATGATATAGATGGTGTCGCTACATACATGGACGACATCATTGTCTCAGGCTCTAATGAAGCAAATCACGATGCAAATCTGACACGTGTTCTTGAAAGAATCAAGGATTTCGGTTTTACGCTTAAAATTGAAAAATGTAAATTTGGCATGCGGTCCGTGCGATATCTTGGCCAGGTCATTGACAAGGATGGGTTTCGACCCGATCCTGCCAAAGTTGAGGCAATAACAAACATGCCACCACCATCTGATCTGGCAATCCTGCAGTCATATCTGGGTGCTATAAACTATTATGGCAAGTATGTCAGGAAAATGCATGAGCTGCGCAGACCATTGGACGCACTTCTCCGAAAAACTGCCACATGGAACTGGACACCAGAGTGTCAGCGTTCTTTCAACAAGTTCAAGGAGATTCTCAAGTCTGATCTTCTCCTCACGCATTTTGACCCCGATGCGGAAATCGTCGTAGCAGCAGACGCATCCAATGCTGGTATCGGAGCATGCCTATACCACAGGTACGGCAATAGCTCTATTAAAGCCATCAGTCACGCTTCAAGATCTCTGTCAAAGGCCGAGCAGGGCTACAGTCAGATAGAAAAAGAAGCGCTCGCCTTAGTATTTGCGGTTACCAAATTTCATAAGTACATTTTTGGCCGCAGATTCACCCTGCAAACCGATCACAAGCCGCTTTTATCGATTTTTGGGTCCAAGAAAGGCATCCCAGTGTATACAGCGAACCGATTGCAGAGATGGGCACTTACTCTTAAATTGTATGACTTCAATATTGAATACGTATCAACGAATAGTTTTGGCTATGCTGATGTACTTTCACGTTTAATAAACGAGCACATCAAACCAGATGAAGAATTTGTCATCGCTGCAATTCATACAGAAAGTGATATTGGTCGAGTTCAAGATGACATATTGCGTAAATTGCCAGTAACACACAACATGATTCAAAGAGCCACACAACAGTCAGATTCCTTGCAAAAAATTATACAACATGTTCAAAGCGGTTGGCCCGCCGCTTCGCAAATTGTTGACTCTGACGCCAGCAGTTTCTATAAACGTAGATCTGGCCTTTACGTCTTAAACGACTGTTTAATGTATGGAGAACGTCTAGTCATACCACGTAAGTACAGAACCCGTATATTGCAACAGCTTCACAAAGGACACCAAGGGATGCAAAGAATGAAAACAATCGCAAGAGGCTATGTTTTTTGGCCTGGCATAGACACGCATATCGAGGATTTAGTTAAAAATTGCGACAAGTGCGCCAGTGTTGCCAAATCACCTTCTAAAATGTTTCTCGAATCCTGGAAAACGCCTGATGGGCCATGGAAACGTATACATATTGATTATGCTGATCCAATTGAAAGCACCTACTTCCTTGTGGTTATAGACGCATATTCAAAATGGCCAGAAATCATCGCCACTACCTCAGCGACAGCAACCAAAACAATTCAATTGCTAGAAAACGTTTTCGCCAGATTTGGTCTTCCGCAAACCTTAGTTTCGGACAACGGCACCCGATTTGGTTCAGTTCAATTCAAGATGTTTTGTGAGCAGAATGGTATCGACCACGTTCGAACGGCTCCATATCACCCACAGTCAAACGGTCAGGCTGAAAGGTTTGTGGGCACGCTTAAACGTTCCCTTCAGAAAACTCAAGGGGAAGGAGGCATACAGGACGCACTTCAAGTTTTCTTGTCCACTTACCGTACTACACCAAATCAGTGCACACCCATGCAAAAGTCTCCAGCAGAACTTATGTTAGGGTATAAAATAAGAACGCCACTAGACTTATTTAAGCCAAACAACGCTCATTGCGACAACTTATATGATAAACGTCAGCAAACCCAAAATAACCAGTTCAACGCATATCATAAAGCCAAATTTCGTGAATTTTCAGTTGGAGATACCGTTGATGTAAAGGTCTATCACAACAACAATTATAAATGGTCAACTGGTTCAGTCAAGGAGCGGATAGGCAAGGTAATGTATTATGTTTTAATACATGGTGCCAATAGGACTGTCAGATCTCACGCAAACCAAATGCGATTGCGCCCTAGACAACCGGAGGTTGAAGAATCAAGTGCAGAACTGCCTTTAGATATTTTATGCGATTATGTAAGCAAACAAGTGCATCGGCAACTGCAAACGACGCAACCAGTCCATGATGATCAAGAATTTGTAGATAATATGCCAACGACAAGTCGAAGACCGGCCAGAGACCGAAGACCACCCCTTAAGCTCAAGGACTTTGTTTTCTGATGAGGGGAGGTGTTGGCATCATTGTCATACGAATTTTAAGATGGAGAAAAATGTAAAAGGGCATAAGAGTATTAGCGGTGGAGTATAGCTAACGTGTATTTTATTGAATTAAAGTGAATTATATAAATATTGAATAAATGAATTAATAGAAGTTTAGATTAAAGTTTGTGTTGTTTCATTCAAACGCAACGAATTTGTTTGCATAGAATGTGTAGTGTTATAAAAAAAAATATGTAGGTATACTGTAAGCATTCGTACATACATACTACATACATACTTACGCATAAATAAGAGTTTGTATTCTGTGTTGAATTGAACAACTACTAGAACTACAATATGCTACCTTTAAAGAATAATATTCAGTTTTTTGTTGTAAAAACTCAGACTTATTTTATATATGTACATACATATATATGTACATATTTACATACATGCATACATAAGTATGTAAATATGAATGTACATACATATGAATGTACAAATAAAGTATTGTATTAAAGAAGCAAGTGCTCATGAAAAATTTAGGTACATGTATATGTATGTATGTATATATAGATTCAAATGCAAAAGTAAATAGAAATTCGTTTGCTAATGTTCTTATGTATGTACTAGGGATGCCTATCGGAATCGATTTTTGGGACTTTCAGGATCCCGGCATTTTCAAGATTTCGGGATCTACAATTTATTGGTACAATAAATAATTTTTTTAAGTAAATATTACTTTAATAACAAATTTTATGCATTTTAAAAGGTTTTATGTTGATAATACAGGGTGTTTTTTTAGAGGTATAGAACTTCGAATTGAAATAAAACATAAGAAAATCGTTTTAATGTCCATCAGTTTGGCTTTATTGGAAGGATAATTTTATGCCATTAATGTTTAAATATGATTTCGGGCATGTGGCCACCGCGGCTGGCTCGAATAAAGCCAATTCTACAGGTCCAATTTTCAACCACTTTTTCGACCATATGGGGCCGTATGTTGGCAATAACGCCACGAATGTTGGCTTCCAAGTCCCCTAACGTTTCTGGTTTGTTGGCGTAGACGAGCGACTTCACATATCCCCAAAGAAAATAATCCAATGGTGTCAAATCACACGATCTTGGTGGCCAATTGACAGGTCCATTCCGCGAAATTATGCGCTCATCGAATGTTTCCTTCAATAAATCGATTGTGACGTGCGCTGTGTGGCATATAGCGCCGTCTTGTTGGAACCACAACTCATCCACATTCATGCCATCCAATTCGGGAACAAAATAGTCGGTTATCATGGCTCTATACCGGTCTACGGTGGCGAATCGATTCATTCGGGTCCTCTTCAACACTTTGCTCTACAGCGGCAATTGTTTCTTCGGTGCGCACTGTTCGACGTCTCTGCGGATGCGTATTATCACATAGAGTAAACGTAGTGTGAAAACGATCCATGGTTAACCGAGTTAATTGCTCTGATGGACGATTATGTCGACCATAAAATGGACGAAGCTTGCGGTAAACTTCGCGAACTGAACCATTATTTTCGAAATAAATTTGCACGATTTGCAAGCATTGTTCTTTTGTCAACCTGTTCATGATGAAATGGCAAACCAAACTAAATATTAATCACTTGACTGCTGACAAAATGGCCGCCAGTTAAAAAAGTGATGCCAACTTAAAGTTTTATACCTCAATAAAAAACACCCAATATTATATTGTCTTTAAAGGTAACAATTTTCTAATACGAATATGAAATAAAAATCAAAAGAATTTTTCTCATCTACTTTTAAGTTGATTAACCACATTTGATGTTAGATAATTTATACTGAAAACCATAACTAAATATGAAAATTTATTTTTGTACATTTTTATATAATCCTAACCAAATTGAACATACATATGCACATATCTGTGGACTTTTTAAAAACGAAACGCATTATTCGGTAAGTATTTCTTACGTTTACGTCAACCCGACAAAAAACTTTGAACTTGAGTTGTATTACATTCTACATCAATTTTAGTCCTAATTAACAATATCCAAGTCTTATTGCTAAGCTGATTAGTTTGTTAGGAGAGAGAGACGAGGGGAAAAGAAACGTTAATGTTCCCCTCGTCTCTCTCTTTCACAAACTAATCAGCTTAGCAATAAAACTTGCATAGTGTAAATTCCGACTAAGGTGCTGTCAATAGTACTTAATTGTTACCGACAAGTAGGTAATTGCTATTGTTTTTATAGCGTTGAGGAGTTAATTTCCTTATTATTTGTTACCGTTTAAAATTATTCCCCGGGAAAAATTTCTAGTGGAATTTTCTAGTGGAATGGCGGAATAAATTTGTCAAACTTATGAATTTTCTAAATGTTATTTCCCTTTCAAAGCTCATATGCTTCTTTTTGTTTTCAAAATAATTCTTATTTGTATATTGTGGCTCCTTTGGTGAAAATAACCGTGAGAAAGTAGTTAATTTATTTTGTTCTTATTGTTAACTTATAAGAAATATGTCACGAATAGTCATTAAATTGTTAAAACTGCACGTATAAAATTATATGGGACTTTTAAATATTATAAAAAATGCCATAAAATCAACGAAAATTTAAATTTATAAATGGTTTTTTATATACAAATTTCTATGAAATCCCGAAAAAGAAATACCGGGATTGAAATTTACAAATCCCGGGAATCGGGATTTGCCAAATCCCGAAAATCTCGGGATTCAGGATTTCCCGTTTGGCGTCCCTAGTATGTACATACTTATTTATTAGTAGGTATCACTGTTGGGATTTGTGGTACAATTGTACCAAATTTGGTACAATTACATTTGCATTGGTACACTGTTACACTTTATGCTTCAGTGGTACAATTTGAAAAAATGTGCGCCTTGCATTACAGTAATAATAATTTCTCCTAACATATGTACTTCTCTAAAGCCGAGATAACACTATCAACACAATGTATCGATTTTCGTCGGCTTACTGAAATAAAATCATAAGAAATAAGCTCAATTGGCCTTATTTCTGAACTAATTGAAATATAAGGACATAATTGCACCACACTGCATTGTTAATAAAGTCATATTGACTTATGTCAAAATTAATTTAGAAATAAAGCCGTTTTGGTTTATTACTTACGACTTTGTCGCGGTGAGCCGACGGAAATCGGTACATTGTGCCGATAGTGGTATTATCGCTTAACACTGATCATAAGTACCATAATTTTGCAACATTGGTAGTTTATGCTAATATTATTCATTTGTTTTGGTAGCACTTTTCCCAGTTCTTTATGTTAGGTACAGACTTAGCAACGGTTTTATGCAACCAGGCAGGTTACATTGTCGGTCGAACAGTGTGTAGTCTTGTTTATAGTTGCGTTCGAAATTGCATTCGAAATTTCGAACATATCAAAATGATTTTATGTTTATAGGTCGTATTGTAGGTTGCAGTGTCTGTGTCAAACTATGCAGCATATAATATAAACGTGTTGAGGAAACATTTTGCAAAGTGTGTACCTACTATTAGTTAATTTCTTTGTTTTTTTTTCAATAAATGAGAAATTGTTATGAATTCTTATTGTGTATGCTTAGTTAGCAGATTTTGGTACAGTTGAAGTTAATTTGGTACAATTTAAGAATAGCCATATCCGAACACTGGTAGGTATTATTTAAAAAAGTAAATAAAGGCCGGGGCACAATGAATCCGACATACGTTAATCTTCGATTTTTTAATAAGTTAATGTTAAAGTTAGTCATTTCATCTAAGGTGGAGACCGCAAGTAGGGAGAATCAAATTATTTAGCGTCACCGTTTATTTAAAAGTAAAGAGCAGGAACAGTCAAATAGTCGTCAAATTGAGCCGCCGCCAAATTTATGCAAGTGTCAAAGCCGTTGGTGCATAATAATTGTATTGCTTTTGCTAGTTACAAACTGACATCTTATGTTGAAACGAATGCAAAACTAATTAAGATATTTCCACATTTATATATGTATGTAATGATGACCATTATTTTAAAGGTTTACAAGTAATTTTGAATGTTGCATTTTTTATTCAACAGTCGCCGTCATACCATTTTTATTGACATTATTTTTTACTTTTGTAGTAGCGTATTTTTGTCGTTAGTATCGCTATCGGACAAAAATATCAATAGTCTACTTAAAATTTTGCAGCTCTTCAAGAAATGTCAGATGTAAACTCAGCCTAACGCTATACCAAAAACGCGAGCAAGACACATAGAAAAAATGTTTTAAATCGAAAATAAAATCGCGAGTAAAAAATTAATTTTTAATTTTTAATATCCAGGGGAAAATGCATACAAAAACGGAATTAAAACATCGCATTGGCACATTTTCATAAAACAAGTTTTAGCAACAACAAATAACAAGAATACAATGGATAGTATGAATAAAAAAAGTATTTACTTGTTACTTAAAAATTAAAAAAAAACAAAAAACACTAGTATAGGTATATTTGCGGTTTTAAAATACTGGTAGAGACTATGTATGCTTTGACAGTTATAACGACGCGGTTCGATCCTGGCTGCTTCGATATTTTTTTTTGTATTTACGTGAAAAACATAATCGTAATAATAATAATAATTTTTAAATTTCGTAAGAGTTGACATTGCACACACATAGATACATATGTACTTGTGATGCACGAATATTCGTATTCGAATATTCGACCATTTTCAGGCGAATACAATTTGTTCGTATTCTCTAAATTCAGGCGGATGCGAATACGAATTTATTCGTATAAAAATAAAATGAAAAAACCAAAATGTCAAAAAACCACCAAAATAAAAAATCGCCAAAAACTGAAAAAAATCGCTCAAACGAGAAAAAAGCACCAAAACAAAAAAAATCGCCCAATTAAAACAAAAATGCCAAAAACCAAACAAAAATCGGTAAAACGAAAAAAAGCACCAAAACTAGAAAAGCACCAAATTAAAAAAAAACTTCAAAAACGCAAAACTAAAGAAACCCCTATTATAAAACGCTAAAACCGAAAAAACTCCAAAAACGAAAAAAATGCCAAAATTATATTTTATATAGGCTAGAGTTCATATAGTATTACTACGAAACCCTTCGTGCACAAGTCAGAGTCGCACCTTACTGCATTTATTTTTAGTAAATGGAGATATAAATAAAATTTATCGCTAAAGTACAGTCCTAAATATAAAATTTATTAAAGAACCTGTTCCGTTTCATTTCCCTGAAACCGTTCCTTTGTGCTGAACACATTTCAAAAATTCCGCGATATATACTTTTCCAATGGGATGTTTAAATTGAGGAAATTAACAATTTTGCAAAATCAAAGATTATTAAATAAAAAAGTTACATGGTTTAATTAGTGTGGAGGCTATACTAACACTTTTTTCGAAGTTCGAAGCTTTAGCGAACATAGATCGAATATTAAATATTGTTTTGTTAGCTACAAGTGCAAAAAACGAGGAATTTATTCATCAAGTATCAAGAAATAAAATTACTCTTAATGCAACAAACTCGTATCTTAATAAATGCGCTTCATAATTAAACTTACTACTAATATATATAGATGTAATCAATTCCTTAATAATTGAATATGAACTATTATCCAAACAGCGGTGTATAAAGAGATGAACCGTTTCTCTTTTGCTCTCTTGAAAACTTGTATTTTTTAGAAAGTAAGGCATCGATATTCAACTTATTGCTAATATCAGAAAAATATATTTAAGCGAAAAATATCGAGAGGTCACTTATTAAAAATTGCACTTGGGCAAAAATTATGAATTTTTTCACAAAATAAATATGTACCTACATATCTCTGTGCTTATGTATGTATCTCTATAGTACATAAACGCACTTTGGTAAAGGGTATATAAGATTCGGCATATTTAAAACAGGTATTCTCAATGGACCAGATATAAGGAAATTAATGAAAAGCGAATCTTTCACAAATGTGCACTCGAACCATAGTAACCACCTACATGAATGGAACACTCTAAAAGATGTCATCGATGGCGTTTTAGGAAAGAACCGAGTACAGCGAGATGACGTACAGGAAAGTGTGGACAAGTTGCTGTATTATTTTGAAAAAATCAATGCATCCATGACATTAAAATTATATTTCCTGCATTTCCACCTTATACCTTTTTGCCACAATGACCTCAGGAATCAAACGAAGAAGGAGAGAGGTTCCACCAGGTGACCATGCCAATGGAAGAGGGATTTAAAGGCAAAAAATTAGATGCGATGCTGGCGGAGGTTTGTTGGTGGAGTTCTAAAATTATGCAGTATGAAGATGAAAGCACCGAAGAAGAAGATGACACTGAAATTGGTGGACCCATGGGAAAAAACTATAGTTTGAATATTATGGATTCTTCGGATGACGACGCAAACTCAGACCACAAATATCAACAACCTACGCAAATAAAGCAGATAATCAGAACCACAAGCGTCAACTTCAACGAGAATGGATATTGACAATAATTATTATTATAATTGAAAATGTTTTAAATTTTGTTCTTTTGCATAGATTCCATAAATTCCATATTTTCTGTGTAAGAATATCTGCAATACCAATTGGAATTTTTATTTTAAGTTTTATGTATATTCATTCATAACATTATTGGAATAAATTTATTCATCGATTTTCTCAAAAAATTTCTGACTTTATTACAGGTTACGTGGCTTTATGCGAAAGTAATTAAATTTGACACTTTTTTGCATATCTGATTTTTTATGAATTTAAAAACAATTAAAATTTTTAGGCAAAAAATACTTTTTTCCCTTCATACATTAATTTTTAACTTCGAAAGTGTTGCACCCATAGGAAAACGTTATAAAAAGAGGAATTGTAATTCTTAATTTTTCTTAATTTGTTTCAGCTAAATCGGACTGATGGTTCTCGAGTTATGTCAAACAAAAGAACCTAAAACGTGAAAAATTCCCCTATACGATAGTTACTAACTTCAAATTGATATAAAAAATATTTTAACATATAAGAACATAAAACGAATGATCCACAAGTTCTTCATTTTGGGCCTACTTTCACGTGAAATTGTCAGAATTGAAACCCGAATTAATGACTTCAAAAATGTTGTACTGTGTAATATAACTTTCCAAAAGCTTTTGAATATTTATTGGCAGATATGTCTTCAATTTTAAAACTAGGCCTTCGTGCCATACTTTATCAAACGCCTGACAAACATCAATGAAGAGAGCAGAACAATACTTTTTTCTTCAAATGTTCATCTTACAACTTGGATCAGCCTTAGCGTTTCTTCAATGGTGCTATTCAATGTTGAATTCAAATTCATCAGGTGATCTTGATAAACACGATTTATCATCTTGACATATGGGCGAGATAAAACGCTTCTCAGTGGGCTACAGATTGCAACGATCGTGGGAGAGTGATCGGACGAGAGATATAGGGAAGCTTCAACGTGAATTTATTCCCTAGAAAAACTTTTTATGACGCCGAAATCTATAACATCCGGAATTTTCGTACGCCAGTAGGCCAGTAAGTAGGCTCCCTACTCGAAATAACATCTAAGCCCATTTTTGAAATTGTGTTGAACATCACCCTACCTCTAGGCGTCATAAGACGCGAACCCCAGAACGTATGCTTAGCATTGTAGTCGCCAGCTGCTACGAAGCAAGGTCCAAGCGATTTATAGAAATCCTCATAATGATTCTCAGTGATTGAAAGTCTGGGAGGGGAGTAAATTGAAGATATTCTGAAATTTGTACAAAAATTGTCGACTCAAATATTAGTTGCTTGTAGATGTTCTTCACAAATGTTGTCAAGAATATAGCGTTAGAATTGCTGATCCACCGCAAGTTCTTCCTCTAGGGTCCTCTGTATCATATAAAGTGTAGCCATTCATTTTAAAGAGGCTTCTCGAAGTCAAATTAGTTTCAGATACCAACATTATATCAATATTTTTTTTCGTAAGGAAGTGCACAAGTTCATTTTTATGTAGGCGAATACCGTTTGCGTTCCAGAAATATATTTTTAACGCGTTCATGGCTTGTTAATTAATGCTTGAAAAACTATACATGACAACCTCTGTAGTTAGCGGTGTGATTACCTCCGCAATTACTGCATTTTTGTCAGCTTGATCTTTTGGTTTAGTACAACTTGCAGTACCGTGCAATTCACCGCAGATAACACACACTCTAGGTAAATTGCAATAAGCTTTTGTATGGCCATATTCTTGGCAATTATGACACTACACGGGACCTGAACGCGTATGTAGCTCTTCAACTGTATAAAAGGTATTTTAGGCTATAAATAGGATGAGTCTCGTTTTTTTCAATTGTATATCATTTGGCTCCAGTTCAACACGAAATAGGTGTAGGGGTACCTTTTCTCTGTTCATTCATTCATACATTCTTTACCTTAAATCCCTGGAGGATAAGTGCATCTTTTATTTCTTCAGGAACAACATAAGAATCTATTCCTGTTAATACGATATGCAGGCCTTTATCGCTCTTAAAGCCCCGTTCAGACTATTATACAAGTATTAATACATTTGCGGAAAATGCAACTCTGACATGTTGAGTTGTTATTGTTTTTTTCAAGTTTTTTAAACAAATATTAATACTTTTATTATAGTCTGAGTGGCCCTTAAGCTGGTATGTGTAGAAGCTTTTTTGTTTTATTCAAATTCAGAAACCATTTTGCGGTAATATTTTTCGTCATAAATTAGAATATTCGTTTTATCGATGTTGCCACGTTTTATTGGGACAATGTGAAATTTATTCTCACCAATGACCGAAATTAATTTTTTAATTAGGTCAATTGAATTTTTCTCTCTCAAATGGATTGGTGGTGGCTTGAATGTTTTATTCGAGGATACAACGGGTTTGTCGTTCTCATTTTGCAAAATTGTAAAGCGGTTTTGACGATTAGTTGACGATGCGCTGTTATCCCTAGACATCTTTGGAGCGGATTGTTGTGAATCAGAATTGATCAACCCTCGCACCCGTACATTGTACAACTTTGTTAACGCAGCAGCAACCAGTTCATTCACTTGGTTGTTTGCTAAATTCTTTGCGTTGACAAATTGTGCAATATTAATATTTCGTAATTGGTTCAAAAGCTTAATAACATTAAACATTTTAGCAAGTTAGCATAATAATAATAGCTGTTAAGCATTATATAACATTTAATAAGTTAGCATGCTAATAATAGCTGGTAAGCATAATGTTGAAGTATATTAATTAAATTAAGATGAAGTTTTGTATAAATAGTGCAGTATTTATTACAGAAGAGAGTCTTGTGTTTACTTTAGATACTAGTTTTTAGTTGGCAATACTGATTAATAAATCCCTTTTAATATACAAAAGAAAAATCCGTTTTTAAATAAAACACAACATTTTGGCGCAGCCGGTATTAGCAAGAGTATAGTTTGATACCTTTTGGCAGTTTGAAGGAAATATATTGCTATTGGAAAGTTATTTTAGCTCAATTTATTTATCTTTAATATACTGAATTAAATTGTTAAAAGGATACGTTGTTCTGTATACCAACATTTACTACACAACGCATGGTTTTAATGAGCTATTTTAGCTGCCTTAAGTTGCACAGACTTTGGTGGTAAACTCAACGACGATCAAACATTTGCTCGAGACAAATGGTACCAACACAAATGGTAAAAATATTTATATAAGTGTTGAATTAGTAAATTAAACTAGATAAACGTATAGTGAAAAATTCAAGATGATTAGCATTTTTTAAATAGAAGGAAAGTTTGTTTGTGAAAGTGAACATTGAAAATAAAAGTGGGTTTAGGAAATTTTGCTTGAGCTATATGGAGGATTTGAAAAAGAAAATTACAAAAGACACAAGAGGAGACCAGGAAAATTTCTGAGCGAGTGTGGAATCTTATAACGTACCTTAACAATACCAAAGAGTATATAGAGTTAGTAAAGCATAAAGTGAGGAGCCAGGGAAACAGAACCGAATTTGAAAAGATAGATATTCTATTGGAAGAACTACAAGTACTACATGAACATCAACTAAGTCCAGCTGAATCTAAGGAAATAAAAGAATAATTACACGTTAACCGGATCTTGAAGCAGCAGAACGAAAGCTTAAGAAAAACCATTGAAGAAGCTGAACAACAGATTCAAGACAGCGAACAGAAGACACAAGCATTTAAAGACTTCACTCAGCGCGTTAACCCTAAATTGACTCCTGATCAGTTCCAGCAAGTCATCAAAATAGAAAGGTGACAGAGAAAAAAACTCCAGAAATCGAAACGCTGAAAGATACGAAACTTACAAGGAGAGACGAGGAAAGTGATTACAATTAACACCACAACAAGTAGTAACAACATGACAACTTTTACCGAACTCTTGAAAACCATATCCCATGTGGCACCAATTTTCTACGGAACTGATGTGCCAGAACTGGCAAGGGAAGCCAAGAAGTTTATTGAAGGATGTATGATAGCAAAGGAACCTACGTGAACCCTCCAGGTCAGAAAACTAAATAAAGTGTTTAATAATTATTAAGCTAATAATTCCTGCGAATCCCACGGGACCCTCCAGGATTATAACATTGGCGCAGCCGGTAGGATTATTTTTTACGGGTTAAGTGTTAGTTTTGGCGATGCAAAAAAGACAGCCTGATAAAAGACTAAATTCTAGCTACTTTCGGTCTGTCTGATCCTGCATTGTTAAGAATATAGGACTTAACGCGCAGCAGTACAGAATATACAGCCTGATAAAAGACTAAATTCTAGCTACCTTCAGTCTGTCTAATCCTGCGCTGCTGGAAATAAAGGATTATAAGGATTAAACTAAAATAATTTTGAGTAATGCAAAAAAGGCAGGCAGCAGAGGCTACACTAAAAAACAAGTGAAAAGGAGATGCAACAGTTAAGCCTGCAAATGGTAAGTACATTTTAATAGCTTTTTATCATATGAATGGATGGTCCACAAGGAAGAACAGACGATTTAGTGGCAAGGTTGGATGCATATAATTTTGAGGTAGACAGTTTACGAGTTCTAGCATGGTCAGAACTCACCAATTGGAAGTCAGACGAGAATTCTACAAACATACATAGGGAGATTGTACGGGAAAGGAAATTGACGAAGTTAGAAGAAGTGGGATACATATTACAAGTGTTGTCAGACATTAATGAGGAACAATCAGATGAATTTTCAAAGAGGGTAACAGAATTAGAAGAAACAAAGATATTACTTGAAAATCATAGCAGGAAAATACGTGAGCAACTAAGCTACACAGAAAGCTTACTCGAGGAAGCAGTCAGAGAAAATACAGAACTAGTTAACCAGTTAAAACAAAAGGAGTTAAGTGAAAAGGAGTTTAAGAAACAACTAAAAAACAACAACTAATAGAAATACAGGATAACACGGTTCAAAGACTTCGAATAACACTAGAAAATGCCCGACACGAATTAAATACAATACATAGGTCTAGGTCACCTACACCATCGTTGCACGAGGAGTTATCAGAAGCAGGAGATAAAGAAATTCCGACAATAATTATAACTCAGGAGCAAAAAGGAGTGGTAGACGAAATAGAAACTTATAGGGAACAGGCAGTTGCTCTAGAGTTGTTAGAGAAAACTAAAATAATTTGGAGTAACGCAAAAAAGGCAGGCAGCAGAGGCTACACGGCCGAAACTAGAGCAAGAAAATTAGAAGAGCTTGAACGGAACAAAGCGGAATTTAATAGATTGGAAAAGACAAAAATATCCAATGTTGATATTATTGGGGAATTTTATAAATTAATATCAGATAAAAAGAATTATTTGCAAACACAAACAGCCCCACCTAGACAAGTATTAAATAGGGAAAATATAGTACAACAAACAATCAGGATGCCAACTTTATCGGAAATTACTAAAGTAGTAAATAACATAGTGCCAACATTCTTTGGCACTGATGGACCTGATTTATCGTCTGAGGTCTTCAGATACATCTAGGGATGTAAAATGGTGGAAAGAGAAATTTTGTCGAGAGGGGATAGTAGCACACGGGATAATGTCATCGAATGCCTAAAATTACGCCTTATGGGTATGGCATATACTAGAATCTCGCAACAGAAATTTTAATCCGTGGATGCATTGTGTAACGCCATCAAGAAAGCATATTTGAAGAAGAAAAGCCTGGATCAGATTAGGGAGCAGATATTAGAATGCAGGCAGAGCATCAGAGAATCAGCCAGTGGATTCGGGGACCGTATTGAGGTCCTGCTTAATGACGCAATCAACACAATAAAGGAAGAGTGCTCAGCAGACAGTATTGAGGTTATGATAAAGGACTTCAAAAGGATAGCTGTGAAGAGTTTCATTAAAGGGCTTAGAGATCAAGCTCTCAGAGCAAGATTTATTGGACAGGAAAGACAATATGAAAGAATATGAAGAAATATGGCCATGAAGTAGGCCCCCAATGCGGACATAGGGAAAAATGTATCAGCACTTGCACTTACTGCAGAAATAAAGGACACTCCTTCGACAACTGCAATAGGAGGTTATCATCGCTCTACTGTAGAACTTGTAAACCACGACAGCCTGAAAGAGTGAACCAAAGGCTCAGATATGAATCCAATGATACGGGCCAAGCACAGGGAAGAAATTTAAATATACCACAACATTCTAAGGGATCTCCACAGATGAAATGCTACAAATGCAATCAAACAGGGCATTTTGCGCGTGCCTGTCAGAGCAGATTTGGCGCAGGGAGAGAACCAAATGATAGAGGTTTTACAAATAATAATAAGGTCAGGAATAAAGAAAATAGTACCGGTGACATTTCGGGAAACTTTATGCGGCCCTGCTACAGCCAATAGCCGGGGAACCAAAAAAAATGAACGAACTTAATTGGCAAAAAGATAACAAGGGCGGAATATGTGAGGGCGATGAGAATCAGTGCGAGGAATTAATAGAGACGGTGCAATATAAAAGGGTTGCGAATGGGTTAACGGAGAATATTGGGAAAGAGGATGTTCGCAATTTTTTGTTAAAATATAAATATTTTTTTTTCTTCTCTTTTGTTTTAAAGCAAATTTTCTCATGAAAATAAACAAAAATATATTGTTTAAAATTTTCAGACTGCAGCAAGCTTACTGAATAAACCAAAAATACAGCTTGTGTAACGAAAAAAAAAATATTTTAACAAAAAATTAACACATACATTATGAGTATGTAATATGAGCCTTTCAAGGTTTTCTTGCGGTAGGTTAGTTAACAAATAAGCAGACGAAGCAAAACTTTGTACGAATACTTTTTAAGTTAGGTCAGTTATAAAAAAGAAAAAAATAATAATAATAATATAGGCAATTAAGACAAAAATCTTTTAAAGTTCCTCTAAGTTTGAAATTTACGAATTTGTTGAAAACTTTAAAACTAAGTAATTAAAACATTACGCTAAAACATTATAGAAAGAAAAAAAAATTTTTTTTAATTGGTGGTGGCTATTGTAAAATTAGAAGATAAAATAGGTTTAAGTGAAAAAGAAAAAATATGGAAAACCTTTAATACATATACATATACATTTGTATATATGAAATTGTAAATTAAGAGAGAAGGATTATAACTATGCTGACCATTACACTATGAAATAAAGTTAAGAAAGAAGGAAAACTAATTATTAAAGAAAAAATAATAATAATAATATAAACTTTGCACTTAAAGAAATGTAATAATAACCAAATAAATCTTATATAAAACAAAACTAAAATGTATATTGTTAAACTATGCTGACCATTACACTATAAAAATAAGTTCAACAACGGCTCAACGACAATCTCCAGCAACAACAGAAGAAACATCAACTCACATCAAGAAGATTCAAAGAAATCTCACCAAAACAACAGCAACAACAGAAGAAACAGTTACTCACATCAAGAAGATTCAAAAAAATCTCACCAAAACAACATTAACAACAAAAGACACAGCAACAAAACAACTCAGACCAAGAAGTTCAAACAAATCCAGTCAAAACAACAGTCTAAAACAGCAACAACAATAGCCGTCGTCTAATGATGATAATACAAGGCGCCATGCATAGGCTTCTGCGACAAAAACTTAAGTCCAATGCTGAGCCACGACAGCAAATTCAGCATCATTTAAAACATCCGTTTTTAACTGTTGACAGCTTGCAGCGCTACTCATTACGTGATAGCAAAGCGAATTTAACAACACAAAGTAACAGTGATGTACAACGGGCGTAGCACTCCATTGATGACTGATAATGGACCAAGGCTACACGTGAGCAGCATTGTTGATAAGCATAACAGAACTCCCCGCAGTCTGCACTATCAGATTGCTCCGGGAAGTCAAGTCTCACTAACAATACAGAAGAAAAGTATTGTATAAGAATCATCTACGGATTCTCCGGTAGTTCGATATTCATCTATCTGTCTACTTAAGCAGGACGATACTGATTTCATAGAAGGCATTCATGCCTGTGCCCACGATTTGGATACACCTGCACGCAGCGGTGATGCAGATTCTATTCCACGACCCTAATACTGTCACACGAGAAATCGGAAACAATAAAGAAGGCTTATCGCAAATTGAGTCAAGCCAACGGACTAGGGGAGCATGACATTTACTGTTGTGTCGACAATTTCTCCTCGGACCTTGAAAATTTATGAAGGGGTCACGCAAACTTCTCAACAGCCAACGCTACTACAGCCAAGCACATGAGCCTAATATAATAAACGTGCAGACGACGAAGAAATATATTTCATGATATATCGCACGTATACCAGAAATACCAACGAAAAGTGTAATTGAAAAGAAGCTGAAAACGAAAATAAAGCGTAGAACTTAAGCGAAAGCATTTGCCAAAGATGTTTTCATTAATCAAGAACGAAAGTTAGAGGTTTGAAGGCGATCAGATACCGCCCTAGTTCTAACCATAAAAGATGCCATCTAGCAATTGGGTGTACCTAATAGAATCAGTTTGCGGGCATAATAATAATAATAATGTTTTCTACCTTAACGGCATCATCACACCAAACAGAAGGCCAGCAGAAAATACTGCGTATTTTCTTCCTTTGAAGGGGGAGGGATGTTGTGAATCACCAAACATTAATCATTACTATTTTTAAGCAAACATATTAACTAAATTCTTTAAGTAAACACCCTTACTATTTTTGTGTATTAAGTGAATATCACTAATGTGCTCTCAAATTACCATTTATTCTAATTGGTTGATAAACCATAAATTTTATACATACTGTTTTGTGATGTCAGCAACACTATTCTTATTGGCTAATACGGCTAAAATTTTGTAAAAGTATTTTTAAGTAGTCAGCATAATTTTAGTATAAGTAATAGAAATAAGTTTAAGTACAGCGGAGTAGTTCTGGTGTGATAAATAAATAAAGTAAAGTAAAGTAAAGTAGTATTGCGATTCCTACGTGGACCCTCCAGGTCAGAAAACTAAATAAAGTGTTTATTAATTATTAAGCTAATAATTCCTGCCAATTAGATACCACACCTGCATCTAATTACTCCTTGTGGCGAGCTGCTAGAAAGCTTAAAACACCCGTTGAATATAGACCACCTCTGCGCACTTCTACCGGAGGTTGGGCCAGAAGCGATACTGAAAAAGGTAACATATTTGTTGAGCATTTAAAATCCGTATTTACCCCAAGTACATGTACTGGTGTTGTTGATTTACCGAGTGTGGTTGCGCTACCCCCTCGACCCATAAAATTTAAGACGCGTGATGTTCAGAAACTAATTGCTGAACTCAACCCGAAGAAAGCTCCAGGTATTGATGGAATAAGTAACCAGATGCTGATAAATTTGCCCCATATTGCAATAAGAATACTGTTATTTATTTTTAACGCTATTTTACGACTGGAGTATTATCTACAAAGCTGGAAGCTTGCGAAGGTCAAAATGATTCCAAAGCCAGGCAAAGAACTTACCAAGGCTGAGTCATACAGGCCAATAAGTCTGCTATCAACAATGTCAAAACTCTTCGAAAAGCTGCTCATGACAAAATTGTCCCCAATTTTAACTAATAGTGGGTGCATCCCAGACCATCAATTTGGTTTTAGAAGTCAGCATAGCACCATTGAACAAACTCATAGATTGGTGCAATTTATAAGAAGAACTTTTGAAGAAAAAATTTATTGTTATGCCCTGTTTATTGACGTTTCTCAGGCCTTTGATAAAGTGTGGCATGAAGGCCTTATTTTAAAATTAAAATCATATTTACCAATAAATTTTCTGAATTTATTAGAAAGCTACATAACTACCCGAAAGTTTACGATTGTGGAAGGAGAATTCATGAGTCTGCCCCAATCTATATCATCCGGTGTGCCACAGGGGAGCATACTGGGGCCAGTTTTGTATTTGATTTATACTTGTGATATGCCTTTGAGCAGCAATATCCATACATCTACGTTTGCTGATGATACAGCCTGCCTTAGTATGCACAAAAACCCGCACGAGGCGTCCCGACATCTTCAAGAACATATTACACAGTTAGAAATCTGGTTGAACTTATGGAGAATTAAAGTCAATGAACAAAAGTGTGTCCATACAACGTTTACCCTAAGAAGAGATACTTGTTCCCCCATTCGAATCAACAATCAAAATATTCCTCAGCATTCCCAAGTGAAATACCTTGGTATACACCTTGATCGAAGGCTTACATGGAAACATCATATTGACTTTAAGCTAACTCAGATGAAACTTAAGTTATCTCAAATACATTGGTTGATTGGCAGAAATTCAATACTTAGCCTGGACTGCAAACTTTTAATATACAAGTCGCTTTTGAAGCCAATATGGTGTTACGGTATCCAGTTATGGGGCACTGCTTCAGCTTCCAATGTAGAGAGAATTCAACGAAGACAAAACAAAATTTTAAGGTTAATAACATCTGCTCCATGGTATATTAAGAATTCAAATTTGCATCGTGATTTAAAAATGCCACTAGTGACTGAAGAAATTGCAAGATACGCAGGCAAATACTTAACAAAACTCGAGTCACATCCTAATCCGCTTGCTCGTAATATTTTGAATTTTAATGGTCACATCCGCCTAAAAAAGAGGGACACAAGGGCTCTTATACTCAACACTCTAGATGGGAATGCTTGAAAATACATTTAATTTTCCTTTTTGATTATCACTACTTTGTATTATTTAAATTATCACTAAGTTTTGGCCGACACTGGTCGGGCTAAATAATTATATTTTAGCTTTAAGATTTGATCACTTATTGTTAGTTCATTTTTGAAGATACAATAAATAAATATATGTATTAAAAAAAAAAAAAAAAAATAATAATAATAATAATAATTCCTGCGAATTCCACGGGACCCTCCAGGATTATAACAAAGGTCCAACGGAGCTAGCATATGAATTTGTAGAGAGACTAGAAGGACTACTTACAGATGTCACAGAACTAATTGCAGCAAAATGGCAAGAACTTTCCCATCGAAAATCTATGATAGAACTTTGCAACCAATCCGCAGTAAGAAGTTACATAAGAGGCTAACGGGATCCTAGATTGATGTCAAAATTCATCGGACACGAAAACGAAAAGATATCTGCCCTGCTGAAAATCACCAAGGATGCTAAAAATCTCTTTCGTTCTAAAATGAAACCTTCAAATATTATGACAATGCATACCGAGGAACCTTCATATGATACGGTCCAGCAGTTGATAAATGAAGTCCGATAACTATCCATGCAGCAGAAGACCTGTAACAATTCAACGAGAAACAGTAATTCACGAGAAAACTCAAAATACTGGAGCCCTATGATAGACGAATGCTATAGCCAAGGAAACAATATGTGATATAATCAAAGACAGGGGCATAAGGAATGCAATTTGAGAAGGAACATGAAACCTCTCGACTATGGAACAATTAGGCAAAATTTTACAAGCTCGAAAACTCAAAACAAAAGTGGAACTAGGTATAACAACAACAAGGAGCGACGCTGTTTCAGATGCAATCAACAGAGTCACATTTCTACTAATTGCCCAAGAAACAGACGGAGTATAAATAGCGATAATAGAAACGGCATCAATAGAGGCAACAATGATGTAAACAGAAGCAGATTTAATGACAACAGCAATAATTCGGGAAGCGAGAATCGGCCCGGCCAAGATTAATGGACCGGAATGCCGAAAAATGTAGAGAAATTACTAATGAAAAAAATTAAAAAAAAACACAACACCCCGTAAGAACTAACTATGGAGATAAAGCTTTTAATATCATATATTTCGATATTCACAATATACACTTGACAGAGCAGCAGGATAATCAGAAACAGGAAGACGAGGATAACACCGAATTAATATCTGGTGTAAGACGCACAGATTTAGTAAGAAAAAAATTGAATAATATGTCAATGATGACATGTAATGATATAAATAATAGGATAATTAAGGACGGAAACATCGCAGAACATCACATAAACCATTCAGAGTACAAAAATGAACTGAGACTTGAGAGTTATGTTAGTAGCAACGAAAGTTGTGAGATAAACGATGCGTATATAAGCTTTCCTCGTAGAGAGGCAAAAGAGGAAAAATTACTACTGTTGGTAGACTCAGGCGCTGCTACTAGACTAGTAAAGGAAGAAGCTTTGACATCGTGCATTAAAATTAATGAAAATGAGAAAAAAACCTTGTCAGGAGCCTTTGGAGGAAACATGAGTACCAAAGGAACTATAACTGTGAACCATAAATACGTGAACAAACTAAGTTTTAAAATGCACATAGTACCATAGGGCACAATTTTGCCAGCAGATGGTTTCCTGGGCCGAGATATGATGTGGAATAGGTCGTCGTTAGGTTACCGACACAATAAACAAAAACATAAAATTTTGTGACAACCAGAGAGAAATAGTTTCCTTGCCACTTGTTTCAGAAATTCCTCCGTTATATATATCCAAAAAGGACGTTCCCAGGGAGTTGTATCAGTAGTAGTAACCAAGGCTACAGGAGAAATAATATTTTTTTTTTTTTAATACATGTATTTATTTATTGTATCTTCAAATATGAACTAACAATAAGTATTCAAATCTTAAATCTAAAATATAATTATTAGTACCGACCACTGTCGGACATAAACTTGTTAATAGTTATAAATAATACATAAGTAGTGATAATAAAAAAAGAAAAAAAAATTATAAAAAAGTATAAAAAAAGTATTTTCAAGAAATCCCATTTGGCGTGTTGAGTAATAGAGCCCTTGTGTCCCTCTTTTTTAAGCGGATGTGTCCAGTAAAGTTCAAAATATTACGAGCAAGCGGATTAGGATGTGACTCGAGTTTTGTTAAATATTTGCCTGCGTATTTTGCAATTTCTTCAATGCCAATGCACTAGTGGCATATTTAAATCACGATGTATATTAGAATTTTTGATGTACCATG
Source organism: Tachina fera (assembly GCA_905220375.1). Taxonomy (NCBI): domain Eukaryota; kingdom Metazoa; phylum Arthropoda; class Insecta; order Diptera; family Tachinidae; genus Tachina; species Tachina fera. The sequence goes on along the minus strand of LR999965.1, from coordinate 75,807,965 downwards.
GGGCCGATGTTATTAACCGTAAAATTTTGTTTTGCCTTCGTTGGATTCTCTCTACATTGGAAGCTGAAGCAGTGCCCCATAACTGGATACCGTAACACCATATTGGCTTCAAAAGCGACTTGTATAATAAAAGTTTACAGTCCAGGCTAAGTGTTGAATTTCTGCCAATCAACCAGTGTATTTGAGACAACTTAATTTTCATCTGAGTTAGCTTAAAGTCAATATGATGTTTCCATGTAAGCCTTCGATCAAGGTGTATACCAAGGTATTTCACTTGGGAGTGTTGAGGAATATTTTGATTATTGATTCGAATTGGGGAACAAGTATATCTTCTTAGGGTAAACGTTATATGGACACACTTTTGTTCATTTACCTTAATTCTCCATAAGTTCAACCACATTTCCAATTGTGTAATATGTTCTTGTAAATATCGGGAAGCCTCGTGAGGGTTTTCATGCATACTAAGGCAGGCTGTATCATCGGCAAACGTAGATGTATGGATATTGCTGCTCAAAGGCATATCACAAGTATAGATCAAATACAAAACTGGCCCCAGTATGCTCCCCTGTGGCACACCGGATGATATAGATTCGGGCACACTCATGAATTCTCCTTCCACAACCGTGAACTTCCGGGTAGTGATGTAACTTTCTAATAAATTCACTAAATTTATTGGTAGATATGATTTTAATTTTAGAATTAGACCTTCATGCCACACTTTATCAAATGCCTGAGAAACGTCAATAAACAGGGCAGAACAATACTTCTTTTCCTCAAATGTTTTTCTTATAAATTGAACCAATCTATGAGTTTGTTCAATGGTGCTATGCTGACTTCTAAAACCAAATTGATGGTCTGGGATGCACCCACTATCTGTTAAGGTTGGGGACAATTTTGTCATGAGCAGCTTTTCGAAGAGTTTTGACATAGTTGACAGCAAATTTATTGGCCTATATGACTCAGCTTTAGTAAGATCTTTTCCCGGCTTTGGAATCATTTTGATTTTTGCAAGCTTCCAGAGTTGTGGATAATACTCCAGTCGTAATATGGCATTAGAAATAAACAGCAAGATTCTTATTGCAATATACGGCAAGTTCATCAGCATCTTGTTACTAATTCCATCAATACCTGGAGCTTTCTTTGGCTTGAGTTCAGCAATTACTTTATGTACATCACGCATCTTAAACTTTAAGGCTCGAGGGGGTAGAGCAACTACATTCGGCAAATCAGCAACACCAGTACATGTATTTGAGGTAAATACGGATTTTAAATGCTCAGCAAATATTTTGCATTTTTCCGTATCGCTTCTTGCCCAATCTCCGGTAGATGTGCGCAGAGGTGGCTTGAACTCAACGGGGGTTTTAAGCTTTCTAGCAGCGCGCCACAAAGAGTAATTAGATGTCGGTGTGACATCAAGACCTTCCAAATAATTTTTAAGAGATGCAGTTTTTTTCAGATGCAAGCAACTCTTGAAATCGTTTAGAACATTCTTTAAGTCTGAGTTTATGTTGGGGTAATCTGTGCTGTTGCCATTCCCTTCTAGCTCTTCTTTTTTCACATACGAGATGTTCAATATTCCTGGAATAAATTTTATTAAACCCAGACTGCGGATGGGAGGTAGTGGCATGTTCAGCAGCCTGTTTAATAATTTCGTTAAGATTGGCAATGTTAGTTTCAATGTCATTGGGTGTTCTTAACGCAATATTTTCCGTGCAATGACTACTAAGATATTTTTTGAATCCCAGCCAATTAATACGATTGGTCATCTTCGTATATGGGTGAGGTAAGTCACTTCTTAGTGGGTTACAAATTGTAACGATAGTGGGGGAGTGATCGGAGGAGAGATCTAGAGAAGTTTCAACACTAATTAAATCCCTAGAAATATTTTTCATTACGCCAAAATCAATAACATCTGGAATTTTTCGTACGTCAGTAGGCCAATAAGTGGGCTCCCCACTCGAAATAACATCTAAGCCCATTTTTGAAATTGTATTAAACAAAGCTCGACCTCTAGGTGTTAAAAGGCGCGATCCCCAGTACGTATGCTTTGCATTGTAGTCTCCAGCTGCCACGAAACAAGATCCAAGCGATTTGTAGAACTTCTCATACTGATCTTCGGTAACTGAAACTCTGGGAGGTGAGTAAATTGATGATATTACGAAATTAGAACAAAAATTTTCTACAAAAATATTCGTAGCTTGCATATATTCTTCACTAACGTTGTCAAGGATATAGTGCTTGAGTCTTGACTTAATTAGAATTGCAGATCCACCGTATGCTCTCCCTCTAGGGTTCTTTGTATCATACATAGTGTAGCCATTTATTTTGAAAAAGCTTCTCGTAGTCAAATGTGTCTCAGAGACCAACATTATATCAATATTTTTTCCGTAAGGAAGTGCTCAAGTTCATTTTTATGTTGGCGAATGCCGTTTGCGTTCCAGAAACATATTTTTAACGTGTTCATGGCTTGTTAATTAATGCTTGAAGCAGAGTATTCTGCATTCTCAGCATTTCTTGCATCATGTTAGTTATATTTGTTGTAAAGTTGTTTATAGTTTGCACCAAATTGTCAATAGTAGCTTCAAGGCGACTAAAGTTAAAGCTTGAGTTTGCATTTGTTGAATTATTTGGAGGTGGAACATTTTGTGCGGGAATAGAATTTGTTCTAGCAGCATCGGCATACGATACACGGGAAGTAACTGGTTGGCTCCTTTGCACAAAAGCGGCGGAGTAAGCGTTTGCTGATTGAGATGGAGCTAATTTGGGTTTTTGCACCATAGTCTGTTTGACAAAAGAGTACACAGGACAACCTCTGTAGTTAGCGGTGTGATTACCTCCACAATTACTGCATTTTTTATCACTTTGATCTTTTGGCTTATTGCAACTAGCAGTGCCGTGTAATTCGCCGCACACAACACAAAAAATGGGTAATTTACAGTATGTTTTTGTGTGGCCATATTCTTGGCAATTATGGCACTGTACGGGACCTGATCGCTTATGTGGCTCTTCAACTGTGATTTTTCGGTATAAGAGGTATTTTAGGCTATAAATTGGGTGTGTCTCGTTTTTTTCAGCTGTATATCATTCGGCTCCAATTCAACACGAAATAGAGGCTGGGGGATCTTCTCCCTCTTAACTATATTGGTAACATTTTTTACCTTAAATCCTTGTATCATGAGTGCATCTTTTACTTCTTCAGGATTAACATAAGAATCAATACCCTTCAATACGATCTGCATACCTTTGGCACTTTTAAGCTGGTACGTATAAAAACTTGTTTTATTTTTTTCAAATTCAGTCACTATTTTACCGAAATTTTTTTCTTCGTATATTTGAATTTTAGTTTCGTCAATATTACCACGCTTTATTGGAATAACATGAAATGCGTTTTCACCAATGACCGAGACTAATTTTTTAATTAGGGCGTTTGAATTTTTCTCTCTCAAATATATAGGTGGTGGCTTAAAAGACTTTTGCGATGATGCAGCGGGCTTGTCGTCGGTGACTTGCAATAATGAAAAAGAATTTTGACGATTGGTAGATGATGCGCTATTATCCCTAGACATCTTTGGAGCAGATGAAATTTTTGAAGAATTCGGGCTTCGCCCACGCTTTACCACTGTTATGTATCTGTCCATTCCGACTTGTACCTTGGATTTTGAGCTACTTTTATCTGTAGTGATAACTTTATTAAGTGATGAACACGAGCCTGAAGGAGATGATATTACTGACTTATATGACGAAGTACTAGGCAACTGTAATGTTAATGAATCACTATTTGGCATTGGACAAAGCGAAGTTGATCGCTGACGAAAAATTGTATTTGTCGTTAAAAAAATATCCTCATTAGATTTATTATTTGTATTATTTTCATTGAGAGCTTCAGAACTCAGAGTAAAATAGGCATTTCTGCCGTTAGAACTCACTTCATAATTTTTTGTATTTGAGGTACTCATATAGAGTATTCCTCAAGGGCACTTTTTGTGTTTTTTTGCTTTCGGTTTTTTTTTGTTTTTGTAATTTTTGATTGTTTATTTGTTTTTGAGTTACTCGTATAGAGTATTCCTCAATGTCACAGTTTATGTTTTTTTTTGTTTCTGTTTTTTTGTATTTGTTATTTCCACTATGTAAAAAATATTAACAAAGCAGTAAAGCTTATTTATTAAAGTCAGTATGTGCCTATTACGAATAATATGTACTACGAATATTTTTTTGTATAATTATTTATTTGTTTGGTATGTAAGAAAAAATTCCGCTAATCGACTGTTCGCTATGAAGGTACCACGAGAACTGAGAAATAATAGTAAAAAAACTACAAATTTTACCAGGGGTTTTGTGGGTAAAATCCAAAGATCAATCAAAGGGGGAATAGCATTTATTCCCATTCTAAACACCAACAACTATACACTAGACATAAATAAGAAAACAATGTTAAGTTATGAAAACCCTGAGGACTACCAGATAGAATCAACAACAGCCATTAATACAATAAGCACTGCGGACAACAAAGAAAGAACCAAATTACTATTGGAAACAGTACAGCTTTCCGCAGATTTGAACCCCGAAGAGCGATTATCGATAGCGAACATTTTGAAATCATACGACGACGTGTTTCAATTACCCGGAGATGGTCTAACTCACACAAATGTACTTAAGCATAAAATCCCAACTGATTCTACTCAACCCCCTGTAAATACTAAAGAATATAGACCACCTGAGGTCCACCGAAATGAAGTGAATAGACAAGTAGGCCAAATGGTCAAAGATGGAATTATCTCTCAAAGTACTTCACCTTCAAATTCACCAATACTCCTAGTACCAAAAAAGGCAGGAAAGGACGGAGAGAAAAAATGGCGCTTAGTAGTAGATTTCAGAAAATTGAACGAGGCCAAAATAAAGCAAGTCTTCCCCATACCAAGAATTGACGAAATCCTAGACCAACTGGGATACAGCCGATATTTTTCTACCCTCGACCTAGCGAGTGGATACCACCAAGTTTTAATGGACCCACCGGACCGACAAAAAACAGTTTTAGCACCAATTTGGGACATTTCGAGTTTAATCGTATGCCTTTCGGATTAACAGGGGCACCAGCCACTTTTCAAAGAATAATGAACTCGATATTAACGGGTCTAAAAGGAATCGACTGTTTTGTCTATCTGGACGATATAGTAATCTACGGCAGAAACCTAGCGGATCACCAATTAAGGCTCAAGAGAGTATTAGATATATTAAGAAGGTACAACCTTAAGTTACACCCCGAAAAATGTCAATTCATTCAAAGGAAGGTAGTTTATCTGGGCCACCAATGTTCGGAAAATGGAGTCTTACCGGATCCTCATAAAACTAAAGCAGTAAAAGACATTCTACCTCCTAGAAGTATCAAGGACTTGCAAGCATTTCTAGGATTGATCAACTAGTACAGGAAGTTTATACCAAATTCGTCCGAAATTACCTTACCCCTAAACAAACTACTAAGGAAGAACGTGAAGTTTAAATGGACACAAGAGTGTCAGCAAGCTATGGACAAATTAAAAGCGATATAGCAAATTAAACGATACTCTACAATAGAGAAGGAGTTGCTTGCCATCGTATGGGCAACAAAAACTTTTAGGCCATATTTACTCGGGAGACACTTCACCATTTTTACAGACCACAAACCCCTCAAGGGTATAGCTAATCTGAAAGATCAAGAAGGCAGATTGGGGTGCCTTAGACTAAAACTTTTAGAATATGATTTCGAGATACGGTATAAATCAGGAAAAACGAATCAAAACGCTGATGCTCTCAGTCGCCTTCCAATAGAGAAAATAAATGTAGGGGCAATAACTAGATCAAAAGCTCGAGAATTACAAAACAAACAGAATGAGGTGAATGAAGAAATTATGCATCAAACAGAGGTAAACCAGGATATGGGAGAGGAAGATATGGCTATTTGTTTAACGAATGCAGAATATATAAACAAAGTAATAAAAAAATTCCACGATACACCTTTGGGTGGACACCAAGGGACATTCAAAACATATTCCCGCATCAGGACTGGCGAATACGCGCGTCAACAACCTGAAGTATCAAGGTGCTGATGACGTATTTATTTGTTTTGTATATATGCACACCTGTTGTCATATTTTTGTGTATTTTTTTAGTTCAATAACTTTATGTCGATATACTTTAGACTTGATTACCATTCAATAATTTTAGTTTTAATAAAAAATAAATAAAAAAATTTTTTTTCTCTTTCGCAAGTAGGCGGCAATTTTGCAATATATAGCAATATAAACATGGTATCCGGCAATAAGTTGGACAGTCTTATTAAAGTCTTGGAAAGGAATTTTAGTACTTTAGTGATATTGATATTTTTTGAGTTTTGATGTGTTTGTAAAATTGAATTAAAAGTGTTTTTTAATCTGAGTGTTAGTAAGGAATAGGTTGTGGGACACGTAACGGAGATATAACAAAATTCATACTTGTACTTGTTCTTGGATGTATAATTTTGAAACTAAACTGAAACTGCGTTGCGGATTATAAGGTATCCTGCTAGAAGAGCTTTTACAGCTGACTACAGGTTAACAAATATTTTCTGCAAACAGTTAATAGTTTATATGTAATTTTGAAACTAAACTTAAACTGCTATATAGATTGAAAGGTATCCTGCAAGAAGAGCTTTACAGCTGACTACAGATCTACCAAGATTTTCTGTGCAAAGTGATTAATTAAAGTATTCGTTGCATATTTCTGTTGCACTGTCCCTGCATTGTGGTTTAATTTACACTCAATCTGAATTTCATTAAACTCTCAGTTCAACCAGCGTTTTCGATGCATCAAAAAGGGTCAGATAAGAATAGGGAAGGGCTTGGGTGGTGTAGAATGGGGAAACGGCACGTAGATATACTAGCCAATGATTATACAGACATCCTGCAAAAACGTTGGTTGAATGATAAGCACATTGATGTCTTTTTACATTGGGTTTTGCAAGATACGTTGAAAACATCAAAGATGCAGGACGTTCACATTTTTGGATCACAGTGGTATACTGCTATTAAGGACTGGTGCAACTAGCCTACAGAGGGAAGTACACACAGGATTAACCTCGTAACTAGGCGAATAAATATTTTTGAAAAAAGGCACATTCTATTTCCTTTTTGCGCGAACCAACATTGGATGTTGGGGATAATTTCATGGCCTAGAGTAATAGTCCTGGACTTATTGAGGCCTAAGTGTACTGACCATATTTTCCAAATTATAGAGAAATTTATTATAAATGAAGCAAGGAAGTACGGGATAGAAAATAGCTTTTTACATGTCCCTTTACAAAGGTTTTACCTAGATTGCACCCAGCAAGATAACATGATAGACTGTGGTATCTTTCTCCTGAAATTTGCGGAGAATGTAGCAAAAGGAATCAACAACGGACAAGTACTAAGGGGAACAAAAATGAACGTCGGAGATAGCAGGATAAATACATCAAACATCGTGGAAGCTATGAGTAGGTGAACGAAAGAGTTTGATACAGATAACAAAACGGAAGTACCCAGGGAACATAGGGAGACTTTACAATTAGAATTATCAAAGTTAAAAGAAAGTTAGGAAGTAAATAGATATCTGAGAAGAATTATTACAGTAGAAGAAAAAGACTATGTATTGATTATTGGGTGAGGAGGAAAGGAGACGATTAGGAGGCTGTAAATTGATAAATGGTTATGGACATGCAGGCTTATGTAATCATTAAATATATGTATGTATGTCTCAGGAATTTTTATAACTTTGTATATACATATATACCTATATATATATAGGTATACATTTATATGTCACATGAATTTTTGTAACTTAACATTTAGATAAGCATAAATACCACCCACAAGTTTATATAAAAAAAAATTTTTTTAAATTATTTTTTATACTTAAGATTCAGAGAATAATGTATTACTAAGATTTATAAGTACTACCGCAATCTGTGTGGTGCTTAGAAGATGTTTATTTACACAAAAGTGAGGTTGGGAAGGTCACGAGAGCTATATCTAATAGTGAACTTTTTCAGATTTTAGGACTTTTGTTGGGCATCTGGGTCACGGACGGAGAGATGACTATCGAAAAACTAGAATCAGTTGACGGGTACGCAGAGATACATATGGGGCTGGTGGAAGTTGAGTCTAAATTTGAATGCATTTTACATTAAATTAACATTAAAAAAATAGCAGACTCCGTCAATGAAATCCATCTTAATACACCGAAACTGCTATATACTGATATCAGTGTTGCCAAAACGGCGGATTTCCCTCTATATATGATGGTATTTTGTTGTCATTAGCGGCAAGTCTATTTAAAAAAAACACCAGTGGGAATTTTAGTGGAAGAATTCTTTAGTTGACGGATTTTCAGCGTTTTTCTGAAACTTATAAAGAAAGATATTGAATCAAAATAAATTCTTTTTAACACAGCTATGCGACACGTACTCTGGTATTTATGTTGAGTTTTTTGTTCGATATAAACATGTACAGCGAAAAGAAACTAACGTCACTTTTTTGCAAATAAAAAATTGACATATTGCGGTCGTGTAGTATAATGTGAAACTTTAAGATGTTAAAAATAAAAACATATGTATATACATATGTACATACGAGTATAAAATGAACAAATCTCATTTTTAGTAAATAATATTTAACTCGAGATTAAAATTATATTACAAACCAATTTAATCATTCTTTTCGTATTAAAAAAAAAGTAAACCAATCTTTAAACAGGCGAAAAACACACCGAAAACTGGGTGATTGGACCAGTGAGTATGAGGCAAACATAATATCAACCAAAATCTTACAAAATAATATAACTTTTTCTGAATAATTTATTTTTGATTAAAGACTTGTTTTATTGAAATTTTCCTTCGAAATTAAACGTCAAGCCAATTTGAATTGAGCCACAGAGTTTATTTTATCAACACCATTTTTTAATTTCAGATAGCCAGAAAATCAGGAAATTTTAAAAATATTTTACAAATACTTCAAGCAAAACGGCAGGATATTATTCCACACGTGTAGAATATTTAGGGTCTATCGCAGAAGATATTGAAAAGATACTGCATCAGATTAAACATTAATATTATAAGATGGAATAGTCCCTTGGATTCTACTTTTTCCTGGTTCGAAGTTCGTGTATGGAAACTCTGCAGGAAATAAAATACTTACTTAGATAGTAGGCTGAGTTTTGCTTACAAATATTGAGGAAATATGAGATTCCACATATATCTATGCATATGTATACATATTTTATAAAATTTATCTTATTCTTTTTTTACCAATAAACCATAAAAAAGACATATGTTGGTTATAAAAATTCAGCGGTTATATTAGCGTTTAGTTTTATTCAGCCAGCGGTTTCTAGCGGGTTTTCAGGGGGCATATGGTGGGAAATGCCTACAACATTTTGGCAACACTGACTGCTATAGAGAACTAATCATCAAGGAAATCAGCGAGATTTAGAACGGTATTCATACACTTCTGCCGGGTCGCACGAAACGCGGGTTATTGAATATTGGAAGGAAACTGATGAAGTGGCTATATGAAACGCTAAATGATGATGACAGACAGCTGATAAATCAACATTTTGAGGTGGTTGATGCCAACGGACATCAAATAATAGAACAAACTAATCAACAGGTCCATATAAACGACAGGTTTAATTCATCTATTAACAAGATGGTGGAAGCAATCAATGAAAACAGGAGGACTCTGAACAGCTTGACTCAGATCAAGCAGGAATCAGAGGTTTAGCACTACCGCGATGTTGCGGTTTCCCAGCTATTCAAACTGAAAGAAATGAAAAGCCAAGTGAAGACCGTACAGGAGTCTGTAGCATTGGCGAAAATGAAAACTTTTAATCCAGCACTTTTGACTACAGAAGAAATTCAGAAATATAGAATTAATATTGAAACCATACAAGAGATGCAGATAGGAGTGGCATTACACAGACAAAATACATTGATGTTCGTTATCAGGATACCTATCGAAACTATATCTTTAAAGAAATCCTTAATAATACCAATTCCAAATAGCAGCCACTACCAAATAGATGCTGAAAGAGAATATGTGGTGCGTACTGCTAATAAGAGTTTTGGTTATAACGGTGAGAGGAATTTTAAAAGTTTTGGGAAGTGAAACCTGATCTTACATGAAACGGAAACACTAGAATTAATAGAGGAAAGTACGCTTATAGTAAGCAACGCAGATACAACCCCAATGTCAACTAACTGTGATGACCGACGGTCAAACCTCTCAAGGAATTTCCTTTTCTCATTTTTCAATTGCAGTATAACAATCGCAGGACAAAGTTTCATTAGCATGTCATAGATGTAACCCAGAAGTTCCTAATATTAGGAAACAATAGAAGTGTCACCACCGCAGTCCAATCTACCCTGGAGAAACTACACATAATGCAGATTAACAACATCAACACGATCAAGGAACTTATATTTCAACAGAATGTTTTTAATAACATTGCTTACTCCACGGTAGTAATTGTTACAATAGGCGTAATAATATTGATCGTGCTAGAAGACGCGTTCGTATAAAAGTCAAAATAAACAACGGATTCCCGGAACGTGGCTCAGAATTAAACAAAATCGCGGATACATCTTGGAACAGTCTCCACGCATACAACTCCTCAGATCACAACCACAACATAAACAGCAAACACACAGGCAAAGACAACAGATATTTTAATAAAACTTAGGATAAGATCAACTAAATTTAAGAGATTAAAATAAGTAAAATCATTTACTTATCAATCATCATTTTTAATCACAACTAGTATGCTTGGAAAATATCTATAACTAGAAATTTTCTTCCGCCAAGGGGGGAGGGATGTTGTGAATCAGAATTGATCAACCCTCGTACCCGTACATTTCACAACTTTGTTAACGCAGCAGCAACCAGTTCATTCACTTGGTTGTTGTTAAATTCTTTGCGCTGACAAATTGTGCAATAGCGATATTTCGTAATTGGGTCAAAAGCTTAATAATATTAAGTACGTTAGCAAGTAAGCATAATAATATTAACTATTAAGCATAATATTAATATATTAAATTACGATTAAGTTTTGTATAAATAGTTCATGTTAAGAAACCAAAAGAGGAGTTGTAGTTTGTTAGTTGAAAACAGTTGTAATAGAGGAGTTGTAATTAGTTAGTGAGGGCAGTTGTAGTTAGTTGTAGATAATTGTAATCAGTCAGTGGTAATTATTTAGTTGTAATTAGGGTCTTGTATTTATGAGTCAAAAGTTAGAGTCATACCTGCGATTCCCACGGGACCTTCCAGGTTTAAAATTGTAAAGTAAAATAATAAGATACTAGTTTTTAGTTGGCACAACTGTTTAATAAATCCTTTTAATATACAAAAGAACAATCCGTTTTTAAATAAAACACAACAGGATGAAATTTTTGAAGAATTCGGGCTTCGCCCACGATTTACCACGGTTATATATCTGTTCACTCCTACTTGTACCTTGGGTTTTGAGCTACTGTTATTTGTAGTGATAACTCTGTTAAAAGATAAACACGAGCCTGAAGGAGATGATATTACTGACTTATATGAAGAAGTACTAGGCAACTATAATGTTAATGAATCACTAATATTTGGCATTGGGCAAAGCGAAGTTTACCGCTGACGTAAAATTGGCTTTGCCGTTAAAAAAAGACTTTCATTAGATCTTTATTTCTATTGTTTTCATTAATAGCTTCAGAACTCACAGTAAAATAGGCATTTCTGCCGTTAGAACTCACTTTAAAATTTTTTGTACTTGAGGTACTCATATAGAGTATTGCTCAAGGGCATTTTATTTGTGTTTTTTTATTTGCGGTTTTTTTGTTTTTGTAATTTATGATTGTTTGTTTGTTTTGAGGTACTCGTATAAAGTATTCCTCAATGTCACTTTGTTTTTTTTTTATTTTCCGTTTTTTTTGTTCCACTTTTAAAACATATAAGCGAAGCAATAAAGCTTATTTTTAAAGTCAGTATATACCTATTAAGAATTATATGTACTTCGAATATTTTTTTGTATAATTTTTTGTTTGTTTGGTATGTTAAAAATTTCCGCTAATCGACTGTTATCTATGAAGGTACCAATTTTAGCGATTTTTTAAAGTTTTGGCGTTTTTTTTTTGGCAATTTTTTTTTCATTTTGGAGATTTTTTTCATTTTAACATTTTGTTTTTAATTTTTCCAATTTATTTTAATGCTAGTTTTTTTAAATTTGGTGCTCTTTTCCTTTGAGCGATTTTTTTTGATTGGCGATTTTTTTTTGGTTTGGCGATTTTATAATTTTCGGATTTTTTAGTTTTGCCGTTTTTGAACATTTCAAGACTTTACCTCTTACGGTTTCCAAGATACAGCAAGTTGTCAAAATTACATAAACTGATGGAACACCCTTTAGTTTTAATTTTTATGAATTTTAGTGTTGATTGTTGTAGTCTGTATAAAAAATACACTAATTTTACAAATTTCAAGTGTATATACTCATATGTACATACAATTGTATATATATTGCATGGAATTTTAAAATTTTTCGTTACTAGTTTTGGAACACCCTTTAATTTTTAGCCTTAATATATTGGTTGTTGTAGCGGTCAAGGTTATACATACTCTGTCCAAATTTCAGACCCAGGAGCTCTTACGGTTCCTGAGAAAATAGCCTACTTCCTAAAACATGAAATATGTTTAATTATAAAAAAAAAGTTAAAGTTTTCCAACCAGACGTTTCCAGGTCTTTTTAATTTGTTTATTTATTTTTTATTTTTTTAATTAGAAATACCAATTTTATTTATACTGAAGTATAAAATAAGTTAATTTAATAAAAAAAGTAGTAAAAACTAGTTTTCGGTAGTTATTTTATATGGGAAAATAGAGTTTGAGTTTTCCAGCTCTGAAACCGTCTGCTCGATTTTGCTGATGTTCAATACCAATCTTTGAAAAATTTCTGACACTTCAGTCCAAGAACGAAGTCTCTAGCTGTTCTGGGAGCTTCGGAAAACCGATTTCACTCACAGACAGGCGGACATCGCTTGTTCGTCTTCCCTATGCATAAGGATCCAGAATATACATACTTTATGTGTCGCTTATTAACATTGTAGAAATTACACACGGAATGACAAACCTATATATACCCTTTTACCATTTTTTGGTAAAGGGTATAACAAAACTAAAAGGAAACGCAAGAAATCGAATAAATAATGAGTCAAATATATCAGAAATATTAAACAAACTAAAAAATAGCGTAAAGGGAGAGTCTGTGGAAGTATTAACAGCAAAACTTTTAAATATAAAACAAAGCAATAAAACAGCCAACGTTTATTGTAGCGAGATAGAAAATTTAACTAAGGCATTAGAAACCGCATACATTTCAGATGGATTGTCATGCGACTTAGCCACAAAATATTGCACACAAACTGCAGTAGAGGCATTAACTAAAAACGGTACCATTGATAAAGTCAAGCTTATCATGGAGGCAGGTCAATTTAATAGCATGAACGATGCTGTTAGTAAATTTGTCAATAGTTGTACAGATGCCACAGGGCAACAAAATACCATTTCGAACTATGGACAAAAGTACATACATGGAAACAGTTACCGTGGTAACACACGATCACATGGAAGAAATAATTACCCACGTAGAAATAACAATAACAACTATAATAATAACAATTATTACAGAAACCAGCAAAAAATTAATTAATAATAATCGTAGGAACAATAACTACCTAAGAGCAACAGAATCACATGATAATGGTTCGGAAAATCCCGAATTTCCCCTAGGATCAAATCAGTAAAAATTTACCATCTAAATCTAAACTTGACCTTCTGTATACATATTCAATTAGGCAATACTAACACTACACTCACACTTTTAGTAGACACAGGATAAGACATTTCATTGATAAAATCAAAATTCTTTAAACTAAACCAAATTATCACTAATAAAACAACAACTTTAAGTGGAATAGGACAGGTTGACATCAAATCGATTGGAAATACATTTTGCGATTTAAAATTTAAAAAATTTTTAGTACATGTAGTAGATAATAATTTTCCGATACCATGAGATGGAATCATTGGCATGGACTTTATCAAAAAACATAACTGTATATAATATTTCAACTAATATAATGATTACCTTATCCTTAGGCCATTTAATATACAACATACAATAGATATACCGATTACGAATAACTGCAATGAAATTAATATACCTCCAAGATGTGAAGTAAGACGTCAAGTAAATTTTAAGAATTTAAATAATGAAATTTTAATTCCAAATCAAGAAATTGTACCAGGTGTTTTTATACCAGATACATTAGTTAAATCTGCCAAAGCATTTATACGTATTCTAAACACTAATAACACCATTACTAAATTCAAACAAAGTAACCTAAAAACCGAAAACATCTCCGATTATGAAATTATCAAAGAAAATTTAGGCCAAAATACACAAAGAAAATCAGAAATATTAAAAATTTTAAACAAAAATGTTCCACAACAATTTAAACCTACATTAACAAAACTATGTTCAACATATAGTGACATTTTCGGTTTGAAAACGGAAAAAATAACAATTAATAATTTGTATGAACAAAAGTTGAAAGTAAAAGATAAAGAACCAGTATACATTAAATATTATCGTGTACCACATATACATAAAGAAGAAATTGATAGACAGGTGACGAAATTAATAAACGATAAAATTATTGAACTTTCCTTTTCTGAATACAATAGTCATGTCTTGTTAGTACTAAAGAAATCACTTCCTAACTCTGACCAAAAAAAAGATGCAGACTTGTCATAGATTACAGACAAATAATTAAAAAATTTATTGCAGATAAATTCCCATTACCTAGAATTGATGATATATTAGACCAACTGGGTAGAGCAAAATATTTTTCCTGTTTATACTTAATGTCAGGCTTTCACCAAATCAGCTTAGAGAAAAACTCCAGAGATTTAATAGCATTTTCAACCAACAATGGTTCATACATATTTACTAGATTACCATATGGTTTAAATATAGCACCTAATTCCTGTCAACGAATGATTACACTTGCTTTCAGTGGTTTAAAACCAGACCAAGCCTATATATGAATGATTTAGTCGTATTGGGAAAAATTTTCATTCTTCGTGATAAAAGTAACATACATAACATACATACCACAAATGCACAGGTAAAGGAAATTTATCAGACGATACTAAATATTCAATAATTGAAAACTATCTAATACCAACTAACGCTGTCTGCGAAAAGATTCGTAGCTTTTTGTAACTACTATCGAAGATTTATTAAAAATTTTTCTAAATACTCCTGACATTTAACAAAATTATCCAAGAAAATACACCCTTTGAATGGACGAAAGATTGTGATTTTGCATTTAAGTATCTCAAAAAGGTATTAATGAGTCTAACCTTATTGCAATATCAGGAGTTTACAAGGGAATTTTGTATAACAACAGATGTAAGTCAACACGCTTGTGGTGCTGTTTTAACACAACAAGGCGAAGATAAACATATACCTGTTGCTTATGCATCCGAAACATTCACAAAGGGAGAAAGTAACAAATCAACCATCGAGCAACTGCAATTCATTGGGCAATTACCCACTTCAGACCATATATGTATATATGGAAAACATTTTCTTGTGCATACTGATCATAGACCACTTTCTTATTTGCTTTCAACGAAAATCCCAAGCACCAAGCTAACAAGAATTAGAGTAGATTTAGAAGAATATGACTTTTAGGGGAAAAGATAATTATGTTTCAGACGCTTTATCACGAAAAACCATAAATGACCTAAAAAACATGAATATTAAAATTTGTTCTATATTTAGAGTCAGGACTAGATCAATGACCAATAAGAAGGAAACCGAATTAAATAGTAATTCACATACCAAACAGCATAATATTAATAAAAATAAAAATGATTATTAGCCCAGTATATATGTACCATTAAATAACACTAATATCAGAAAATATAATAAACTAAAGGTTTCCCCAAAGAAGAAGATGTTATATCAAACGAGGAAAATCTGTAGTAACATATATACAAATCAATGATTTGTTTACTAAAGCGAACTTTGACTTAGGAAAATTTTTCTCTAGGCTCGAATATGTGGCCGGTAAACATAATATCAATAAATTACAATGACACCTAGTGAGAAAATTTTCGAATTTATCTCTATTAATGAATTTAAAGTTATGGGCAATAAAATATTGGATAACATTAAAGAAGCGCTACTCAAATTGATAGTGAGAATGCCAGGGCAATTCTCAAACTTATGCTAAAATATCACGATGATCCCATAGAAGGAGGACATTGCGGAATATATAGAACAATAGAAAAAATTAAGAGATATTATTATTGGGAAAATATGTTAAAAGACATATCTAAATATGTAAGATCATGTCATAAATTCCAAACTTCCAAAACAACAAAACACATAAGAAGTCCAATGATTACCACCACAAAGTAGACCAGAGTTGTAAAAACTGACGTATGAAAAAAGCTAAAATCATTTGTGGTGCAGTCACTGCGAGAAAGGGACAACTGTAGTATATTTGTTATTAAGATGTTAACAAAATAATCAAAACAATAAGAGAAAATCTGTATTTAGTGAAACGAACACGTGTACATACACACATACATACATACACATTTACAAAATTAAATTAAAGAATTTGTTGAATTGAATTAAAAAGATAGAATGTGAAATAGATTAATGGTATTAAAAAGTGATTAAAATTTGTTTGCAAATGATTACTGATTTAACTTTAAGCAGTTTCATTGAACAATTTTAATTTTTACCTTTTGTTTACAAAAATCTCACAGCAAATGAGATCACAAGGCATAAACTGAAAATACATTTGAACAAGTAAACGAAGTACACAATTTTACAAAATTAAATGAAAGAATTTGTTGTGTTGAATCAAAAAACAAAATGCCAAATAGCTTATTACTATTAAAAAAGCAATTAAATAATGATTTAAAATTATTGCATATCTTATTTGAAGCATTTTCATTTAAAAATATAAATTTTACCATTTATTTCCAAAAATCGCCAAGAGAATGAGGTTACAAAGCGTAAAATGAAATTAAGCTAAAAATGCCACCACGAAAGAAGGTTAAAGAAGTAGATAGAATCTCTCCTTTATATAATGTAGATGATTACGCCAAAGACAAAAAATTAAGGTTAGAAGTAGCATATAAGAGGGCCCAACAATTACTAAATAGGCATAAACTTAGACAAAAATTAAATTACGATAAGGAAATAATAGAATATAGTTTTAAAATAGGTGATCTAGTTTTATTTAAAAATGAAGCAGGTCATAAGTAAGAAATACAATATAGAAGACCTTACCAAATTATTAAAATAGACTTAAGAAATAAAGTAACTATAGTTGATAAGAAAACAAATAAAACACAAATAGTTCATAAGAATAGACTTAAGCCATAAATAAAATACTACAAAAATAAAAAAATAAAAATATATAATTTTATTCGTATTATATAATTTAAAATAACAAATTAAAAGAATGTCCATAAAACTAACGTTATATGAACATTCTTGTAAAAGGTGGAGGTGTAGCGTGGTTTGGTTATCACTATAAACAGCAGTGTGTAGTAAACATTAAAATCAACTTGACCACAACATATATAACATCCAATTGCATTGAAAGCATTTTTGTGCACTTGACATTTGACACTCATACATTCGGGCTAGGGTTTTTAATTTCCTAGCTCCCGGGAGTCGATATTTTTTTAATCACTCCCGGAATTTCCCGGGTATACGGGAAAATATTAAATAAAACTAAATTAAAAATTTGCTTAGCACATAAGTTGTACATGAACCCATTGATTTATGTTCAAATAAAATGTAATTCTATAGCTAAATTTTCTTAACCTATTAATTAAAGTTTCATTCAAACGATATAACATTTTCGAATTTGAATAAAACTTTTTAATTGTGTAATTTTTTTAAATTTATATTTCTAAATTTTAAAAATCTTGTATAAAAAAATAAATGTTCAAGAGATCTTGTAATTCAGGAATATTTTTATTCTCAAGTTTATGTTAAAGCTCTAAAATAATAATAAAAACTTCAAACTAATCAATGAGATTGAAGTCGATTTTGTATATGCACAAGTATATTAGGCCTAACTTATAAAAATTCTTAGCCTTATTTGTATATATTTGTCAGCGTTTCTTTAATTTTTTGATCATGAATAATCATCCCCAAAATAATTTAGGAAACATTAACCTTCTGGGTTTCAATAAAATTGTATTTTAAGACAATAAGCGCGTTAATAGCACTATCCGAAAGCCGGTTCCTTATTTTGTTGTCGAAATTTCCAGAAATTGAAAATACACGCTTGCTTTCGATAGATGCAGAGCTTTTCGTCAATAGTGCTTCAAGTAAAATATCCAAATTTGCTGTTCTAGTACCAGTTGCTTCAAACATTGCAAAATCTTGTCAATATCTTTGCTTTTTGCGGTCTTCAATGGCAGACTCAATAGCTTTATTAAGTTTTTCCTGAAAAGTCTCAATATTATCCAGATCGGTCTCAGAATCTCACTCAGATACATATTCAGCATCATCCTGCAATAATCTGTCATATAAATTTTCAGCAAAAAGTAACGTTACTGGCTTCGAAGGTTTTTAAAAATAACATTGTCGCATTCCACACTGTCAAACAAATTAGGATTCTTTGGATATTTTAATAGTTTTATTATTTCAATATTTCTGCGTTCACAATTTCTTTTCTCAAGTGCATTTATAATTTTTTTGCCATATACATATACATATAAAGTAACACATTGTACAGAGACTCTAGGATGTTAACATGATCATCTTTCCACATATGGACCAGGCTATAATCAATTAACATTTTTTAATTGAATTTTTAATTGTTTAAAACGATTCAATTATTGTTATTATTAAGTTCCATCTCGTCCTAACATTGAGAGATAGTTGCAACACCTTTCCCGACTCAGATTTTACGTATTTCTGTAGAGTATCATTTTTCAATGCACTTCTTTTAATAGCTTTTATAATTTGTCTGGTATTATTTAAAACAGTGTCATATTCTTCGCTGATGTTATAACTTATTGTGTTTCTTCTAATTCGTCGAAATTATCGGAGTCATATTCACTGGAACTTGTTTGATTATTAACGCGTTTCTTATAAAGAACGTCCAAAACTGCTAAATGGATTGTGTGATTTACACAAACAATACCACACACTTGTCTCTGATTCACAAATCTTTTCATTCTGTTTGGTCCGTCCGAAATTGTTGCAACTATATGTTCTTTAAATTTTATGTTGTATTCATTCAGTTTTGTTTCTACCGTCTGAAAGCAGCGAGTTTTGCTAAGATTTTACCCAAATTTTTGTTGCAGACAAATTCTTTTATTAACATTGTTTTTTCAGTTGAGGTTGGCCGTCATTTTCAGCGCTGGAATTATCATCATCCTATTGCGCTTATATGATCAATATTGGATAGATGCTAAAGCAAACCACTGGTAGAGAAACAGCGAGCATTCTTGGCCATAAAACGCATTGAGCGTTAGATTTTGGTCCTTTTTTAGAGTATTTCCATACGAATGATCGCGGCTCCATTTTCTGTAAGACAATAATAAAAATTAACTGCACACAATCATAACTGATGCACAGAGTACTTACGACTTCAAATATTTTACGTGAACATTTTTATCCTATTTTTTCATGAAACAAATAAATAGCTAAACAAATATTTATTTCTTTGACCATTTTTTTCTTAATATAATAGTTTTATCCAGTAGTTTTTGCAATTTATCATATGGGAATAGTTGTATATTTTGTGTAACATCATACGGTGGCAATTTTTTGTATTTCTTAATTTTCGGGATTCCCGATAAAAATTCCGGGAATAGAGAAACAAAAAACAAGTAGAATTTTCGGGAAATTCGGTTCGGAATTTCCCGAGATAAAACCCTAATGCATTAAACACATTCACCGCAGCAGGCTACACGAACACACGACTTCAAATGCCGCTAGCAGCATTTGTCGCCTCGTAGTCATCTACTTAATTATTTTGGAGACGGCAGCAGAACCATCTGCACCTCCTTTTTAAGTATAAATACATACATAGTTCAGTATTGCCACCTTCAAATATTTCGCATTTATAAATATTAGATTACTCTTTCAAAATGTACTTATATGACGTAAAAGTATAAAAATGAATCAATTTATTTTTAACATCAACTTTCGGATATTGTTTCTGTTAAATAATATGAAATAATTGTACGATATCACTCATTTAACATTTTGTATTATACAGGTAACACTGAATTTTCTCATTGCAGCCAACGAAATAGAAATTATTTTAATTGGACTACAACGACAAAATCAGCACAGGCAACAACCTGCTGCCATGTTGCTTTGCTGTCTTTAAAATAATCATTCTCATATAAACACGTAGTAGAGTGGTAATGGGGACGTTCGACATGTTTTGGGAATTAAAAACCGGGGAAAACATGTCGTCTGCCTCCATTAATACAAAAATGATGGCGACCTTAATACAAATGGGGGGATTTTGGGGATTTTCATGCTGCGATTTTCTTGGCTATTTGTGTGTGTATGGAAGATTGACTCTTTCTGTGTATCTGTATGTATGTACAGCTTTTGTTGCTATGGTAGAGTAACGTTGTGCTTACAGCGCATGGATGTATGTATATGTGGGTGTTTGTATGTGTGTATGCATATGTGTGTGTATGTTTATGTATTTAATTGTGTGTGTGTGTTTATGTATTTAATTGTGTGTTTGCCGGTGTCGGATACTTTAATTGTAGTGGTAGATAAACATTATACCCCTGTAGGAAATGTCGATGGTGAAAATGTACTGACTCTATTTTGACTTGTCATCAGTACTACTCTCTAATTTTACAATAATTTGTGCTATAGAAATTTAACATGTGCTTGTCATTGAAAACCTACTAATAATACTGAAACAATTGACAAGGTAGTGACTAAGTAGTTCTTATGGGATGTGGGGACATACCAACCCAACAGTTAGTTCCAGTAATTTGTGTACATACAAATGTATATATGTATATAGACGAGTTGTTGACAATTCCACCACAAATACACCTTTTATAACGACGGATAGAACAAACTTATTATACTACAATTGTCTCTAGAATTTTAGTGTTGCTACAAAAACACTTGATTCTCAGTCTGACTGTAGGGTAGTGACAAGGGATCTGTGTAATTGTGTGTATGTAGTGATTGTTATTTGATAGACTTTGGTTTGCTGTTTTGAGTTATCGCATTTATGTTTGCGATTTCTGGGGAAATAATCTAATAGCTGCAGAGAGTGGCAACCCTGTTGTGAATGGCACTGGATAGGGAATGTATTTAGTAATGCATGCTTATGTTGTTGGATTGTGTATGTAATCATATCGATTTTTGCTTTGTAGAACATCATTGCTTGTGTGAACTACATCAACACTTTTTCATATATATTTACAAATGAATGTATATATGTTTTCAAGGCTATTGACGTACGTTGCTATTCTTATGGAGATAGAAAATATTGTGTTGAAATAGTTTTTATATGTACAAGGGAATTTCACATGTTAAATGCTTTGAATCCAGTCAGGTTGATACGAAGAGCTTTTGAGTAGGGGTAATGATATTTTTATTTCAGTATGTTTTACTTTAATGTAATGTAAAACTTATAGAAGCACCTACTTTCACGTGTCACGATTCTTCTCGTACCTGTGTATTACAAACTGGTGCTAGCGATTTTATTCTGGGTTTTGCTGTGTAAATGAATTTCATCATATATAGTAATACCAACAGATAATTGTGGAAATGTGTATGTGTGTCTGAGTATGTATAAATATATGTGTGTGTATATATTATGAATTTCATCATATATTCTAATAAATTAGATTTGATGACTACTACGCGATTCGCATATAAAGTATATAACTAAAAGAAATAATGTAGATTGTCATCAGTCTGCTCTGATATCTCAACAATTGACAACCTAGTTTCCCAGCCAAAATTCTAAAGTGTTTGAAATCCAAAAACTATAAAAGTGCTCGAACCAAGGTTAGCAAACGGTATCGTAAAAATACCGATACCGATTCAAATACCGCTACAATTAGATACCGGTATCGATACCGTTACCGAAACACATTTCGGTTGGAAAATACCGGTACCAGGAATACCGTTTAGGTCTATACCGGTATGTACCGGTATACCGATTCCCACCAAAAATAAAATTTCAAAAATATATTTCAATTAACTTTCTTATATAAACACGTTTTTTTCGCCTTTACACATTCTTATGCAGCACTGTTTTTTTAATCAACCGGAAAGTGCAATCATATCATAATCATCACCAGTGCGAAATACTAACGAACTTCATGAGCTGCTTAATGCCTTTACGAACGAAAAACGTATCTCTAGAGCAAAGTCCTTACAAAGACAGTTATTTTAAACAATAACTTTTTATATAATTAACTTATTTATATGAAATCGCGAAAGTTAGTATATTGGTTGTTCCAGATACACAAGGTAATGCCGAGATTTAAAGTATTGAATAGTGCTTTTTTATGTATGCACATTAACGATTTTTTCTTTAATTGATATACTACATATGTGCGCTGTCTAAAATATGAGGTTTGCTGCCATAAATGCGGTCTTAATTTTTTACCTCGATCCGACGCTGCCTTCTTGTGGGGCCTAAAGTGCCGATACATAGTTGGGATTTTTTAAATTTGAAATAATTCTGCAGTTTTTAAACTAGCTGTCCGATTTTTTATGAAATTTTATACAGCATGTGAGGAGGTGTCACAGAGCTCAAGTCTGGAATTTATGCTATATATCCTTCAAGTTGGCGGAGTCACAAAGCACCAAAATGGGTAAACTTTTAGTTAATGAAAAATTCAAATCGATGCCAAGCTCATGTTTTTGATCAGATAAAAAAGATTTTTGCAAGTGGATTTTTTTCTATCCAAAAGCTAAAAAAAAGTGTGCAACATTTATGGATTTTCGCTTACAGTTTAGGAAATATTCGAGAAAAAGTGTAAAAAATTAGCATTTTTACCAACCTTTGTCCACTGTTCTGCAAATGGAGAAGGCAAACGTTGTTAGATTTAGAAAATGAAACTTATTATGAATAAGGGATATAATTTGTAACATTAAACATAACATTTGCCAATAAATATTTGCGGCTGAAAAGTCTTTCTTAGGTAGAAAGTAATAACAAATAGAATTTGCTTTTGAGTTCTCTGCAATTCCAAAAAAATTACAAAAAATTTGAATTGATTTATTGAAATATTCGTTTCGTCTGAATTTGGCGACTACGAATATATCTAAAAACGGACGAATATTCGAGAATTCGAATTTTACTAAGTGCATACAATTCTACATGTACTTCGTGTCTAATATAAATAATACATACACTGTATGTATTTATTTTTATTATTTTGTTTAATTAACCAAAATGCAAAGTTTCAACTGCAGTTTTCTTATTTTACTTTTTTAATAAACTATTTTTTAATAAAAATATAAAAACGTATATAGAAACATATAAGTTTAAATACTTTTTATGTTAATGTAAAAATAATCCCTTTTCGAAGTAATTTAACAAAATAATATTTTTTTGCTATGTCCAATGTCTGAATTATCAAATTTAGCAGTTATATCGGTATACCGGTATTATAAACTCGGTAACGGTATGTACCGGTAATACCGATACCGAAATAAAAAAATACCGATACCGGAATTTAAAAAATAGTTGTACCGGTATGAATACCGATACCGTTATTTGTTTCGGTTTCCAACCTTGGCTCGAACTAACTATTGTTTTTTAAACAAGTTTATACTGTATAAAAAATACTTAAATAAATTGTTTATAAGTTAAATAAATTGTTTATAACTAAAATAATTAAATAAATTGTTTATGAATAAAATAATTAAATTAATAAACAAATAAATAATTAAATCAAATGAATACTATAAGTTGTATTATCTGCAATAAAGTCTTTATGACTCAAACAAAACTAAATCAGCATATGGAAATGCACTCGCATGCTAAGCAATCAAAGGCTGTCCTTGGAACTAGTTAGCTAAATCTTAAAAACAAATATTGTGAGGATTGTGATGAGATGATCCCATCAAATGGTTATATGGCTCATGTCAGAACCACAAAACACAAAAACAGTTGTCACCAAGAACGGATTGGTGATTTTCTCACTAAAAGAGTAAGTTACTTCAATGGGACGATCGAGACATATATCCTCCTCAACAAAAATGTGGGTGTCTTGTTTCCGGAGGAGTTTCTGAAATCTGCCAAGAGCAGTTCTCGTTGTACCTTCATAGTGAATAGTCGATTAGCGGAATTTTTCTTACATTCTTATTAAACAAACAAAAAATTATACCAAAAAAAATATTCGTAGTGCATATTATTCGTAATAGGTACATACTTTAATAAATAAGCTTTATGTCCTTTCCTAATATTTTTACATAGTGGAAATAACAAAAACAAAAAAAACTGAAAACAAAAAAAACACAAACAGTGACATTGAGGAATACTCTATACGAGTAACTCAAAAACAAATTAACAATCATAAATTACAAAAACAAAAAAAACCGTAAGCAAAAAAACACAAAAAGTGCCCTTGAGGAATACTCTATATGAGTACCTCAAATACAAAAAATTATGAAGTGAGTTCTAACGGCAGAAATGCCTATTTTACTGTGAGTTCTGAAGCTCTCAATGAAAATAATACAAATAATAAATCTAATGAAAGTATTTTTTTAACGACAAATCCAATTTTTCGTCAGCGATCAACTTCGCTTTGTCCAATGCCAAATAGTGATTCATTAACATTACAGTTGCCTAGTACTTCTTCATATAAGTCAGTAATATCATCTCCTTCAGGCTCGTGTTCATCACTTAATAAAGTTATCACTACAGATCAAAGTAGCTCAAAACCCAAGGTACAAGTCGGAATGGACAGATACATAACAGTGGTAAAGCGTGGGCGAAGCCCGAATTCTTCAAAAATTTCATCTGCTCCAAAGATGTCTAGAGATAATAGCGCATCATCTACCAATCGTCAAAATGGTTTTTCATTATTGCAAGTCACCGACGATAAGCCCGCTGCATCATCGCAAAAGTCTTTTCAGCCACCACCTATATATTTGAGAGAGAAAAATTCTAACGCCCTAATTAAAAAATTAGTCTCGGCCATTGGTGAAAATGCATTTCATGTTATTCCAATAAAGCGTGGTAATATTGACGAAACTAAAATTCAAACATACGAAGAAAAAAAATTCCGCAAAATAGTGACTGAATTTGAAAAAATAAAACAAGTTTTTATACATACCAGCTTAAGAGTGCCAAAGGTATGCAGATCGTATTAAAGCGTATTGACTCTTATGTTAATCCTGAAGAAGTACAAGATGCACTCATGATACAAGGATTTAAGGTAAAAAATATTACCAACATAATCAATAGGGAGAAGATCCCCCAGCCTCCATTTCGTGTTGAATTAGAGCCGAATGATATACAGCTGAAAAAAACGAGACACACCCAATTTATAGCCTAAGATACCTCTTATACCGAAAAATCACAGTTGAAGAGCCACATAAGCGATCAGTTCCCGTACAGTGCCATAATTGCCAAGAATATGGCCACACAAAAACATACTGTAAATTACCCACTGTTTGTGTTGTGTGCGGCGAATTACACGGCACTGCTAGTTGGAATAAGCCAAAAAATCAAAGTGATAAAAAATGCAGTAATTGTGGAGGTAATCACACCGCTAACTACAGAGGTTGTCCTGTGTACTCTTTTGTCAAACAGACTATGGTGCAAAAACCCAAATTAGTTCCATCTCAATCAGCAAACGCTTACTCAGCCACTTTTGTGCAACTGAGCCAACCAGTTACCTCCCGTGTATCGTATATCGATGCTGCTAAAATAAATTCTATTTTCCCACAAAATGTTCCACCTCCAAATAATTCAACGAATGCAAACTCAAGCTTTAACTTTAGTCGCCTTGAAACTACTATTGACAATTTGAAATATGACTACCATGATGCAAGAAATGCTGAGAATGCAGAATACTCTGCTTCAAGCATTAATTAACAAGTCATGAACACGTTAAAAATATGTTTCTGGAACGCAAATGGCATTCGCCAACATAAAAATGAACTTGAGCACTTCCTTACGGAAAAAAATATTGATATAATGTTGGTCTCTAAGACACATTTGACTTCGAGAAGCTTTTTCAAAATAAATGGCTACACTATGCATGATACAAAGGACGCTAGAGGGAGAGCATGCTGTAGTGTGTTTGGCTATGGAATATATCTGTCCGCATACTTATGTGTTTGACTGTGCCAGTAATTCATATTTGTCCACATACTTATGTGTTTGACTGCATCAGTTATTTGTCATCAGCAAGTAACTTGATCATCTGGCTTATTTGAATATTTTATGCCTACACATACAATGCACCTGGTCGGCGTGTATTTATGCCGACCAAGCATTTTCTCACGATAAGTTTTAAGTTAGTTTTATTTCATTATATTTATTAGTTTTTATTTAATTCATTATTATAAAAAGTGTGGTCGACCAAGATGGGTCGACATAAATAAATACTTAAATAAATAAACATTTCAATTTAAATAATAACATGGCGATCCTGCCATTTCAAATAAACATTTCAATTTAAATAATAACATGGCGATCCTGCCATTTCAAATAAATATATAGCTGCTAAAGTCAGACGTTTAAAGTACGCGCTAAAAAGAGGATACAATAATCTGAATATATACTAAAGAAGTGGTGATAAATAAAACAAAATACTTTAGAACATTGTAGTGCAAAAGTACAAATCAATTTAAAATTTCTTATACATAACAAAGAAGTGTTGCGCAAATATAAAAGATATAGTATTATTAAAGCCAAGAAAGAGTAAAGTAACTTGAACAGCAGAAAACCATAGTGATGGCAAAAAAAAAAAATTTGATACAATATGCCACTTAAGAATGACGATATAATGTCATAAACATTTTTTAAATCGTACACAAAAAAAAAAAAAAAAAATGGAAACAATTCCCCAAATTTCTCTGATATCGGTCCCTTTCTTAACTGTTGACTTCAGTCTCCGACAAAATTATAATTCACCGTCATCGTCATAATCATCATCAAACTAGCCATAATAGTCTATACTGATAGAAGCACCTAAAACTGATAATAATAAATATAAATTTGATGAAGATTTAGCATCACCATCATCAACATCAGCAATTTCTTATGACAACACCGACCTGACAAATTACAACGCGGCAGTAAGTAATACCCAACAACATACACAGTATAATCCACACAAACTGCAGCAACAGCAGCAGCATTTACATCAGCATGCTCAAAAACATCAGCACCATTTAAAAATAGCTGCCTAAAAGAATCGTGAATCTTTTAGTGTTGTTTAGCCAAACAACAACGAAAGGATGTTTTATGTAAATAATATAAAACTATTAGCATGAAGATTATTATTATATTTATACAGAAATGTCTCTCCAATGCTGCATTAACAGAGTAGTATCGCATATAAAAACAAAAAAAATTAAATAAAATTTTTTCAATACATTTTATAATTACTAATCAATACATTATATCAATATTTTATTATAAACATATTCATATATTTTTAAATGTCTCTACAAGCACTCTAAAAATAGAGTTGCAATTTTTTCAATACATTTTTATTATATTAATGCATATATTAATTTTTTAATTTCTTTACTATTCATATATTTTACATATAAAAAAAAATAACATAAAGATATACTAACAAATAACTTACTACTGAGATACATAAGTGTCCCTCCAGTGGTATAACATTAAAGAATTAAGAGCCTAATTCAGATATAAATTGGCGATATCTGGTTTATGCCATGGTACTCTATTGACCATCAAAAAATGGTCACGGCATCCGTGACATAAGCACCATTTTTTTTTAACTAACACGTCCTTGATTTTTTTGACTTCATACCTTAAAATAATTTTAGCCATCATGGGTGGCCGTGAATCAAAAATAGAAAACCCTAATGCTAACGTTATCAACGATATTATGGTAAAATTGGAATATCCGGTCGTGTATCTGATAATTATCATTTCCTTACTGGCGCTGCAAATCCTTATAACGCTATACCAGCTTCATAAGAGATCATTACGAAAAAATTATACGCGCGCAGCATCACTAGCCAGAAATTTAGACCAAGTCTAATTGTTTAATTTCCATTTTAAATATACCTAAAGAATACATTTCTTAAAATTCCATAAAAATCTCAATTTAAACCTCATGGAATGGGAAATAATAGTGAATAAGGCCAGAGCAATAAAGGAAGAATTCATCAAATCATATAAGTGTCTCAATCTCAATAGGGAGATAAAACCAGAAACAATTAATAAGCACATAAATAATCTCGTGCGCAGATTCGAACAAATTAGAGCACTCCTTAATGTTAATTATAACAGATTAACACATGCTCATAAAGCAGCAGCTGAAGCTTTCTTCGCTGACATAAGAGATAAATTAATAACGATATCCTTAAAGAAAGGTATCGTACTAAATGTACCTAACTCTTTACATGAGGAAACAAATTTTAAATATCTACCAGAACTAGTTTTAGACCCAACTTCAAATCTACCAAGTACAAGTAGAGCCTCTCCCAACATGTCACAAACAAATATAGAATTCCTAAATACAGCATCCAAACTGCTACCTGACTTCGACGGAAGTCCAGAAAACCTACAAAGCTTCATTGATGCTTTGACACTTGTGGAAAGCATAAAGGGTACACATGAGGCTATTGCGGTAAGCCTTATTAAAACAAAACTAAAAGGCACTACTAGGAATATAGTAACAACGGAATCGACCATTTCAGCGATAATAGTAAAACTCAAATCGACTGTTAAGGGTGAATCCGTTGACGTCATCAATGCAAAGTTAATGAATATAAAACAAACGGGCAAAAATGCCAATGCCTATGTTAAGGAAATCGATGAACTTGCAAAAAAATTGGAGACCGCTTACATATCTGACGGCCTCCCAAATGAAACTGCAAACAAGTACACAACACGTGCAGCAGTTTCAGCAATAATAAAAAATGCATCCAACGAACGAGTAAAACTGATCATGGAATCAGGAACGTTCCTAAACATGGATGAAGTTAAAACAAAATTTATAAGCAGTTGTACGGACGCATACGGACAACCTAATGCTATATTAACTTTCCAAAACAATTACAACAATAATTTATCTAATAGTAGAAATCGTTACTCTAGAAATATTGGTAACAGACCCAATAACTCTAATAGGCCCCCTGATTCCCACAATCAGAATAATGGTAACAGGAATCCCAATAACAGAAACACAAGTGACCGGTATGCACCTAGAAGCTTCAATAATAACGGAGTAAGGAATCAATTTAACAACAATAGTAACCGTTACAACAGTAACAACCGCAACGTGAATAGAAATAATAATATACGTTGCATGAATGACAATAGTTCGGGAAACGAACTAACACCCCTAAGTACTCAATAGACAGGAAAATCCACAACATAAATACAAATTTATACAGTTATCTAGTCTCCAGAACCACTCTAAATGACAATAGGTCCACATTCTTAGTAGATACAGGTGCAGACATATCAGTCGTAAAACACCATCAAGTTTTATACCAACCAATAGACATTACTAGTCAAACCAGAATAAATAGCATTGGGCAAGGTATAATAACTACAATAGGCAAAGTTAAAGCTGATTTAAAACAAGAAGATCTGCTAATAGCTCACGATTTTCATGTCGTAAAGGATGATTTTCCGATTCAAGTAGACGGAATAATAGGAATGGACTTTATTCGAAAATACAAATGTATTTTAAATTACGAAAATAATCAAGATTGGATCACCTTGAGAACTAACGACGTTCCGTACGATATAGCAATCGCTTTAAGAAACGGTCCAAACATCAATTCCATATCACTGCCAGCAAGATCTGAAGTTATAAGACCGATAAACTTCATATCCAATGAGGAAGAAGTATTGATACCTCAACAAATTATGCAGGATGGCGTATATATTGCCAACACAATAACTACTAAAGCAAGGCCATTGGTAAAAATCATAAATAACACAGATAAAGACCTAGTAATTGATAACATTCAGGTAAAATCCGAAAGTCTAAACGACTATAAAATTGTCAATTGCAGTTCTGATACTAATGCCAAGCTAAATAAGGAAAAACTTGAAAAATTAACAAAAAACTTTCCCGAATACGCTCATAAAGATTTAAGAAAGTTATGCTTAGACTACATAGATATTTTTGCTCTGGAGACTGAAAAAATAAGTACTAACAATTTTTACAAGCAGAAACTTAGACTTCATGATACACAACCAGTGTACATCAAAAATTATAGAATCCCTCATGCTCACAAAGAGGAAGTTAATGCCCAATTAGATAAATTAATAAATGATGATATAATAGAACCATCCATCTCGCAATATAATAGCCCTATTCTAATAGTACCAAAAAAGCCATTACCCGGCTCAACACAAAAAAGGTGGAGATTGGTCGTAGATTATAGAGGAATAAATAAAAAACTGATAGCTGATAAATTCCCATTGCCTCGTATAGATGACATTCTTGATCAGTTAGGAAGAGCCAAGTTCTTTTCATGCCTGGACTTAATGTCGGGATTTCATCAAATAGAATTGGAACAAGACTCTAGAGACATTACATCTTTTTCCACAGAAAAAGGCTCTTTTCGCTTTAAAAGACTGCCATATGGTATTAAAATTGCCCCGAATTCATTCCAAAGAATGATGCCATTGGCTTTTTCTGGATTATCTCCAACCCAAGCCTTTGTATACATGGATGACTTAGTAGTAATAGGTTGTTCTTCAGAACACATGCTACAAAACTTAAAACAAGTGTTTAATACTTGCAGAAAATACAATCTCAAACTCCATCCAGATAAATGTACATTTTTTTGTCGTGAAGTAACATTTTTAGGTCACAAATGCACCGATAAAGGCATCTTACCTGACGACAGCAAATACTCAATTATACAAAATTATCCAACACCTACAAATGGTGATGAAGCTAAACGCTTCGTAGCATTCTGTAATTATTACAGAAGATTTATAGCAAATTTTGCTGAATCATCGCGACATATTACCAGATTATCTAGAAAAAATGTGCAATTTGAATGGACTCAACAATGTGAAAAAGCATTCCAATATCTTAAAAATCAATTGCTGAGTCCAAAAATTCTCCAATATCCGGATTTTTCTAAAGAATTCTGCATAACCACAGACGCAAGTAAACATGCCTGTGGTGCCGTTTTGAGCCAAGAAAAGCAGGGTGTTCAGCTACCAATTGCTTACGCATCCAGATCTTTCACAAAAGGTGAAAGCAATAAATCAACAATAGAGCAGGAATTAACTGCAATTCATTGGGCAGTACAATATTTCCGACCATATGTTTACGGCAGAAAGTTTGTAATTAAAAGCGATCACAGACCCCTAACTTATTTATTTTCATTAAAAAACCCGTCATCAAAATTAACCCGTATGAGGCTGGACTTAGAAAAATATGACTTTGTGGTGGAGTATATTAGGGGTAGAGAAAATTACGCCGCGGACGCGCTGTCACGTATAAATATTAATGATATAAAAAATATTGACGCTAATACAATACTGAAGGTAACTACGAGACTTCAGGCAAAAGCAGGTAGGCACTGTAATGACAATGGTATAACGGCTAATACAAAATCGGTTGAACTAAAGGTTTATGAGGCAATTAATGCTCAAGAGCACAGTAAAATGCCACAATTGCATTTTAACAAAAATAAAGTTATAATTAGAAAAGGAAAGAAAATTCTTTCCGAATTTTTGTTGAAAGACACGGTTATTGATGGAAATGTAGACTTAGGTCACCTCTTTCTAAAGCTTGAAAAAATAGCTGATAACATGTGTTTAACAACCATGCGACTACACTTCGATGATAGTGTGCTTAAATTCCTAGGAACCAATGTTGAAACCTTTAAGAATAAAGGCAATGAAATACTGCAAGAAAGTAAATTAACAATTGTGCTCACCCCTAAATTAACAACAATTTTCACCGATACAGATAAATTACAAATCATGCAAAAATATCATGATGATCCTATTTCAGGAGGACATCCGGGGATAACACGTATGATAAAGAAGATTAGACTTCGATACCATTGGAAAGGCATGACTAGAGACATAGCCCAATATGTAAAACGGTGCAAAGCATGTCAGGAAAATAAAACAGTTGTCAACGGTAAAGAGCCATTCATCATAACTCCTACACCGTTAAAGGCATTTGACAGAGTAATAATTGACACCGTAGGACCACTACCACGGTCCGAGTCATTAAACGAATACGCTGTCACTATGATATGTGATTTAACTAAATATTTAGTTGCAATACCCATTCAGAATAAGTCAGCCAGAATGGTTGCCAAAGCAATTATGGAAGGATTTGTTTTGACTTACGGTCCAATGAATACAATATTAACGGACATGGGAACAGAATATATGAATCAAGTTATGTCGGAATTATGCTCAATGATGAAGATAGAGAAACTCAATTCTACTCCGTATCATCATCAGACTTTGGGTACTGTTGAGAGATCTCACAGAACATTTAACGAATATCTGCGAACATACATCTCATCCGATAAAACAGATTGGGATTTGTGGTTAAAATACTTCGTATATTGTTACAATACCACCCCATCTACGGCTCATGGTTATTGTCCATTCGAGTTGGTTTACGGAAAGATACCACCAACTCTTGATTGTACAAAAGAAAACATTGTAGAACCATTGTACAACATTGATTCATATGGAAAAGAGGTTAAATTCAGACTTCAAGTGGCGCAGCGAAGAGCTGCCAATATCATAGAAAATGCTAAGTGGGAAAGACAACAACTTTCCACCCAGTGGGCAGATCCAATAGAATTAACCCTCGGGGAACTCGTTTTGATCCGCAATGAATCGGGTCATAAGCTGGATTCCGTATATAAGGGCCCCTATAAAATATCCAATATGGACAACAATAATAATGTAGAACTCCAAGATGAACATGGGAAGTCATTCACTGTTCATAAAAATAGGGTAAAGAAGTTCACGGGGTAAAGGGTCTTGCTAAGAACAGGGGAGGAATGACACATTTTATTCTAATTTTTGATTTTCTTTTGTCTCTGATTTCGTTCCAAAAGATGTGTCGGTTATACTTTGCTTTTGGCGCTTATGGCGCGGTAAAATTAAGAATTTTTATAATTTTTAAAACTATTTTAATATTTATGAAGGCTTTTTAAGAAACATTTTGTGTTAATTTTTTTATGAAAACCCTTTATAAAACCTTAATAAGTTTTATAAATAAATCTGATAGTTTCTAACACTATGGTAAAGGAAAACACAAAAAAACCAAAAATTTACTACATGTACCATATAAACTTCATATGTATGTATGTCCAAACAATTTCATTTTTAAATTAAAATTAAAAAATTCTAAGCAAAATGTCAAAAAAAAAAAAATCCAAAAACATACTTTTATTATTTTATACATAATGCATACATAAAATAGCAAACGATTTGTGTTCCCATATTTAAAAGAGAAAAAGTTTAAAGTTTTATTTAAGAAAAAAAAACACCACAAATTGGTCTAAGAGGAACATAACTTAAACAAGCTTATAGACATAAAAAAAATACTACCTGTAATATGTATTGTACAAAACAAAAAAAAAATTACCTTATTTAAAAAAAAAAAAATTATTGTTACTTGAAATTCACAAGTATGTTATGTGAGAAGCCCCCTTCATTTTTAAAACCCATTGTAACTAAAGAATGATCAACTACCTCGCATTGATCATTCTTTCTGAAAAAGGGAGGTGTAGTGTGTTTGGCTATGGAATATATCTGTCAGCATACTTATGTGTTTGACTGTGCCAGTAATTCATATTTGTCCACATACTTATGTGTTTGACTGCATCAGTTATTTGTCATCAGCAAGTAACTTGATCATCTGGCTTATTTGAATATTTTATGCCTACACATACAATGCACCTGGTCGGCGTGTATTTATGCCGACCAAGCATTTTCTCACGATAAGTTTTAAGTTAGTTTTATTTCATTATATTTATTAGTTTTTATTTAATTCATTATTATAAAAAGTGTGGTCGACCAAGATGGGTCGACATAAATAAATACTTAAATAAATAAACATTTCAATTTAAATAATAACATGGCGATCCTGCCATTTCAAATAAACATTTCAATTTAAATAATAACAATGCAGTGGATCTGCAATTCTAATTAAGTCAAGACTCAAGCACTATATCCTTGACAACGTTAGTGAAGAATATATGCAAGCTACGAATATTTTTGTAGAAAATTTTTGTTCTAATTTCGTGATATCATCAATTTACTCACCTCCCAGATTTTCAGTTACCGAAGATCAGTATGAGAAGTTCTACAAATCGCTTGGATCTTGTTTCGTGGCAGCTGGAGACTACAATGCAAAGCATACGTACTGGGAGTCGCGCCTTGTAACACCTAGAGGTCGAGCTTTGTTTAATACAATTTCAAAAATGGGCTTAGATGTTATTTCGAGTGGAGAGCCTACTTATTGGCCTACTGACGTACGAAAAATTCCGGATGTTTATGATTTTGGCGTAATGAAAAATAATCAGAAATAATTCATAGTTAGGCTTAAGTTCAGTAATTTCAATTCTTATTGAATGAAATATTTTTATTAATTAATGTGAGTTTCTAAAGAAGAGAAGGAAAATTAAACTTAGACTTTAAGCTGGGGGAAATACCGATACTTTTCTGTGCAGCCACGCACTTCATCAGCACCCTAGTCTATCTACTTGGGTAGAGATTCTTATTAACATCAGCTATTTAACTTAAATGTACAATGAACGGAATAAAATAAAAATAAATAAATAATAAATAGCTGATGTTAATAAGAATATCTACCCAAGTAGATAGACTAGGGTGCTGATGAAGTGCGTGGCTGCACAGAAAAGTATCGGTATTTCCCCCAGCTTAAAGTCTAAGTTTAATTTTTCTTCTCTTCTTTAGAAACTCACATTAATTAATAAAAATATTTCATTCAATAAGAATTGAAATTACTGAACTTA
The DNA here is from genome assembly GCA_905220375.1 of Tachina fera. Taxonomy (NCBI): domain Eukaryota; kingdom Metazoa; phylum Arthropoda; class Insecta; order Diptera; family Tachinidae; genus Tachina; species Tachina fera. The sequence continues at coordinate 75,772,676 of LR999965.1, read as the reverse complement.
AGCCTAACTATGAATTATTTCTCATTAAAATTCACTACAGTTCAATTAAAATATCTAAAAAATTTCTCACGTAATGGCAAATATTTGTACAGATTTAATTAATATTGAAACTTCTCTAGATCTCTCCTCCGATCACTCCCCCACTATCGTTACAATTTGTAACCCACTAAGAAGTGACGTACCTCACCCATATATGAAGATGACTAATCGTGTTAATTGGCTGGGATTCAAAAAATATCTTAGTAGTCATTGCACGGAAAATATTGCGTTAAGAGCACCCAATGACATTGAAACTAACATTGCCAATCCTAACGAAATTACTGAACATGCCACTACCTCCCATCCGCAGTCTGGGTTTAATAAAATTTATTCCAGGGATACTGAACATCTCGTATGTGAAAAAAGAAGAGCTAGAAGGGAATGGCAACAGCACAGATCACCCCAACATAAACTCAGACTTAAAGAATGTTCTAAACGACTTCAAGAGTTGCTTGCATCTGAAAAAACTACATCTCTTAAAAATTATTTGGAAGGTCCTGATGTCACACCAACGTCTAATTACTCTTTGTGGCGCGCTGCTAGAAAGCTTAAAACACCCGTTGAGGTTAAGCCACCTCTGCGCACATCTACCGGAGGTTGGGCAAGAAGCGATACGGAAAAATGTAAAATATTTGCTGAGCATTTAAAATCCGTATTAACCCCAAATACATGTACGGGTGTAGTTGCTCTACCCCCTCGAGCTTTAAAGTTTAACATGCAATAAGAATCTTGCTGTTTATTTCTAATGCCATATTACGACTGGAGTATTATCCACAACTCTGGAAGCTTGCAAAAATAAAAATGATTCCAAAGCCGGGCAAAGATTTTATTAAAGCTGAGTCATATAGGCCAATAAGTTTGCTGTCAACTATGTCAAAACTCTTCGAAAATCTGTCCCCAATTTTAACTGATAGTGGCTGCATCACAGACCATCAATTTGGATTTAGAAGTCAGCATAGCACCATTGAACAAACTCATAGATTGGTTCAATTTATAAGAAAAACATTTGAGGAAAAGAAGTATTGTTCTGCCCTGTTTATTGACGTTTCTCAGGCATTTGATAAAGTGTGGCATGAAGGCCTAATTTTAAAATTAAAATCATATCTACCAATAAATTTAGTGAATTTATTAGAAAAATACATTACTACCCGTAAGTTCACGGTTGTGGAAGGAGAATTCATGAGTGTGCCCGAATCTATATCATCCGGTGTGCCACAGGGGAGCATACTGGGACCAGTTTTGTATTTGATCTATACTTGTGATATGCCTTTGAGCAGCAATAACCATACATCTACGTTTGCCGATGATACAGCCTGCCTTAGTATGCATGCAAACCTTCACGAGGCTTCTCGATATCTACAAGAACATATTACACAATTGAAAATGTGGTTGAACTTATGGAGAATTAAGGTAAATGAACAAAAGTGTGTCCATATAACGTTTACTCTAAGAAGAGATACTTGTTCCCCAATTCGAATCAATAGTCCAAATATTCCTCAACATTCCCAAGTGAAATACCTTGGTATATACCTTGATCGAAGGCTTACATGGAAACATCATATTGACTTTAAGCTAACTCAGATGAAACTTAAGTTATCTCAAATACACTGGTTGGCAGAAATTCAACACTTAGCCTGGACTGTAAACTTTTATTATACAAGTCGCTTTTGAAGCCAATATGGTGTTACGGTATTCAGTTATGGGGCACTGCTTCAGCTTCCAATGTAGAAAGAATCCAACGAAGGCAAAACAAAATTTTACGGTTAATAACATCGGCTCCATGGTACATCAAAAATTCTAATATACATCGTGATTTAAATATGCCACTAGTGCATTGGCATTGAAGAAATTGCAAAATACGCAGGCAAATATTTAACAAAACTCGAGTCACATCCTAATCCGCTTGCTCGTAATATTTTGAACTTTACTGGACACATCCGCTTAAAAAAGAGGGACACAAGGCCTCTATTACTCAACACTCCAGACGGGATTTCTTGAAAATAGTTTTTTTTATACTTTTTTATAAATTTTTTTTTTATTTTTTGATTATCACTACTTATGTATTAATTATAACTATTAACAAGTCTATGTCCGACAGTGGTCGGTCCTAATAATTATATTTAAGATTTAAGATTTGAATACTTATTGTTAGTTCATATTTGAAGATACAATAAATAAATACATGTATTAAAAAAACAAAAAAAAAAGAGCTCCACAGTACAACAACTCATTGAATGGTTAGGATACATTTAAATTTAATATGGAGCTCACATGTGATTATATGAAGATGGTGAATGATGAGATGAATTTTTCCCAACTTGTGCATATTTCGAAAATGATGTTGGTGACTTTGTCTGATGACATAGAAGACATGTACAAGAAACAGACGGTGGAGTTAAGAGCCAAAATGGGAGAATTTGAAGATAGGGATTGCGGATGGACTTTGACTTCAATAAATTTTCTTGAAGTTAATATAAACAAGGCGTCCATAATAAGAGAATCGAGTTTTATACCTGTCCCAAAAAATATTGCAATGAAACGTGGATGCATTAATGTTGAGAACAATGACATTTATTGCTTTATATGGTGTCTAATTGCGGTTTTGAATGTAAATAGTGGTCTCAGTCCTTAACAACGGAAAAACTATAGAAATTAGAATATTGCAAACATTTCTGATGAGAATATTATTATAGGGGAAATTGTATTAAATTTTGAAGGCCTAGAGTTTCCACTCCCATTGAAGCAGATAAAACAATTCGAGAATCAAAATGATATGAGCATAAATGTATTTGGTCACAATGGAAAATCGCTTATAGGACCATACTACATAACAAAAGGAGAAAAACACATTCATATTAATCTCTTATTGATCCAGTTCAATGAGAACTTTCACTATGTGCTCGTCAAAGATATATCAAAGTAAGTTTCATTAGTGCATTTATGCAAAATGTGTTCCCTATTTAAAAAATTACTTCTTATTGTTATATTAATTATCATATTATTTTATTTTCCTCTTTTCCTTAGACTCCTTCGTTCCAACATGACGTCACACAGAGGTAAGATTTATATCTGTAACACCTGCCTATATCATACACATGATGCTTGTGTGTACAGTCAACATAAACATTTGTTTGGTAAAAAAGTCATCAGGATGCCCGAAGATGGATCTAATATTAAGTACAAAAACTACTAAAAGAAGCTAGATATACCATTTGTAACGCAGAAAAACTCGATGATCCTGTAAGTAAAGGCACTACAAATGTACAGAAACACCATGCGTGTGCATTCGGCTATTTTATTAATTGTAGTTTTAAGAAAACTTATATAGACATTATTTTGGTGAAGATTCGGCAAATGTATTTATCAAACAAATAGTTGAAGATTGTACAGATATCTATCTAAATTATTTACTAAAAGTTAAGAAAATGTTCATGACCCCAATAGAAATAGCTCAATATAATAATGCAAAAAAATTGTCATATATGTAAGAAAATGTTAAATAACGATAAAGTTAGAGATCATTGTCATCATACTGGCAATTATCGTGGGGCAGCTCATAGTGAATGTAATTTAAATTATAAAACACATCAGTTTATACCGGTTATTTTCCATAATCTTTCTGCATATGATATGCACCTATTTTTCAAAGAACTTTCTACAATAAAAAATGCCACAATAAAAGTGATTCCCCCGAACACAGAACGTTATATTTCTCTTTCCATTTTTATCAGATTATATGAAAAACATGGATTCGAAATAAGATTTATAGACTCGTTTAGATTTATGGCTTCGAGTTTAGATACGTTAGCAAAATCTTGATAGCAATGATTTTAATACTATTCGATCATGTTTCGTTGATGAAGCTCATTTCAACCTGATTAGAAGAAAGGGTGTATTTCCGTACTCTTACATGGATTCCATGACTAAGTTTAAGGAAATTAAACTCCCTAGTAGAGAAGAGTTCTTCAATATTCTAACGAATGAAGAATGTGATGTAGTCGAGTATGATTATGCTCAAAAAATATGGAGAGAGTTTAACTGTAAAACCCTCCTTGACTATACTGAACTCTACTTAAAGACAGATATTCTTCTTCAATCTGACGTGTTTGAAAATTTTAGGAAAATTTGTAGAGGTATATACGATTTGGACCCGTCATTATTATATAGCACCAGGATGCAATGTTAAAAACCACAGAAATTTCACTGGAACAGTTCACTGATTCCGAAGTGTATATGTTTATGCAAAGCGGAATTAGATGTGGACTAGTTCAATGCTCGCAAAGATATTCGAAAGCGAATAACAAATATTTGGAAGATTTTGATGCATCAAGACCATTAGAATTTCTTGTCTATTTAGACGCTATCAATTTGTATGTTTGGGCGATGTCGGAATATCTTCCTTACGGTGAATTTGAGTGGGTATGTGATACGGATTTTGATGTTAAAAAAATTTCTGATATTGCAGAGTATGGGTACATTTTGGAACTAGATATAGATTATTCCAATTCAGTACATGATCTACATAATGATTTGCCATTTTGTCTCCAAAATAAGCCCGTGGGGACCCAAACTCAAAAAATTAGTTGCGGACTTACACTCAAAAACAAATTACACCATGCACTATATTAAAACAAGCCATTTCAAATGGCCTATCTTAAAACAAATCCATAGAATACTCAGATTGAAGCAATCTCCGTGGTTAAAAAAAAATATTGACTTAAACACATTCCATAGGACAAATGCTAAAAATAATTTGGAATACGATTTCTTCAAAGTTTTAAACAATGCTGTTTACGCTGTTTATGGGAAGACAATGGAAAACATTGAAAACCGTAGGGACATTAGAATTGCTTTATCTTGGGAAACAACAAACAGGAATCATTTAGGTCTCAGAGTATTAATTGCGAAACTATATTTCATGCAGTTGACAAAATTATCTGATGATATGTATGCGGTTAGAAATAATGGAACCACTATATGATAAAGCCATATATGTTGGCTTTACAGTACTGGAGTTATCCAAGTGGAGAATGTATGACTTCCATTATGTTAGAAATAATGGAACCACTATATGATAAACCCATATATGTTGGCTTTACAGTACTGTAGTTATCCAAGTGGAGAATGTATGACTTGCATTATGGCTTCATGAAGCCTAAATTTGGAGAGAACATTTCTCTCAACTATATGGATACTGACTCGTTTATTTATTCAATTAAAACTGATGAGTTTTACGATGACATCCGTAATGATATTAGTTAGAATTTTGATACGTCAGAATATCCTATAGATAATCAATTTCGTTTGCCGCTGCTCAATAAGAAGGTTTAAGGTATGATGAAAGATGAAAACAGTGGGGATATAATGACAGAGTTTGTTGGTTTAAGAGCAAAAATGTATTCTCTGTCGACTCTTCGCTCGGAAGCTGTTAAAAAATCTAAAGGGGTCAAAAAGTCTGTAATGAAAAAGTTGTCCATTAATGATTACAAAAGTTGCTTATTTGAATCCAAAATTATCTCAGATGAAATGTTTTTGTTTAGGTCTAAAACACATCAACTATATACTCAAAAACTAAATAAAATAGCTCTTAGCTTTTCTGATGATAAAAGAAATATAATGAAAGATAAAATAAAAACGCGTGCATAACCCGATGGCACCGTTCAATTAAACCGTTAGCTGACATTGAAACTAACATTGCCAATCCTAACGAAATTACTGAACATGCCACTACCTCCCATCCGCAGTCTGGGTTTAATAAAATTTATTCCAGGGATACTGAACATCTCGTATGTGAAAAAAGAAGAGCTAGAAGGGAATGGCAACAGCACAGATCACCCCAACATAAACTCAGACTTAAAGAATGTTCTAAACGACTTCAAGAGTTGCTTGCATCTGAAAAAACTACATCTCTTAAAAATTATTTGGAAGGTCCTGATGTCACACCAACGTCTAATTACTCTTTGTGGCGCGCTGCTAGAAAGCTTAAAACACCCGTTGAGGTTAAGCCACCTCTGCGCACATCTACCGGAGGTTGGGCAAGAAGCGATACGGAAAAATGTAAAATATTTGCTGAGCATTTAAAATCCGTATTAGCCCCAAATACATGTACGGGTGTAGTTGCTCTACCCCCTCGAGCTTTAAAGTTTAACATGCAATAAGAATCTTGCTGTTTATTTCTAATGCCATATTACGACTGGAGTATTATCCACAACTCTGGAAGCTTGCAAAAATAAAAATGATTCCAAAGCCGGGCAAAGATTTTATTAAAGCTGAGTCATATAGGCCAATAAGTTTGCTGTCAACTATGTCAAAACTCTTCGAAAATCTGCTCATGACAAAACTGTCCCCAATTTTAACTGATAGTGGCTGCATCACAGACCATCAATTTGGATTTAGAAGTCAGCAAAGCACCATTGAACAAACTCATAGATTGGTTCAATTTATAAGAAAAACATTTGAGGAAAAGAAGTATTGTTCTGCCCTGTTTATTGACGTTTCTCAGGCATTTGAAAAAGTGTGGCATGAAGGCCTAATTTTAAAATTAAAATCATATCTACCAATAAATTTAGTGAATTTATTAGAAAAATACATTACTACCCGTAAGTTCACGGTTGTGGAAGGAGAATTCATGAGTGTACCCGAATCTATATCATCCGGTGTGCCACAGGGGAGCATACTGGGACCAGTTTTGTATTTGATCTATACTTGTGATATGCCTTTGAGCAGCAATAACCATACATCTACGTTTGCTGATGATACAGCCTGCCTTAGTATGCATGCAAACCTTCACGAGGCTTCTCGATATCTACAAGAACATATTACACAATTGAAAATGTGGTTGAACTTATGGAGAATTAAGGTAAATGAACAAAAGTGTGTCCATATAACGTTTACTCTAAGAAGAGATACTTGTTCCCCAATTCGAATCAATAGTCCAAATATTCCTCAACATTCCCAAGTGAAATACCTTGGTATATACCTTGATCGAAGGCTTACATGGAAACATTATATTGACTTTAAGCTAACTCAGATGAAACTTAAGTTATCTCAAATACACTGGTTGGCAGAAATTCAACACTTAGCCTGGACTGTAAACTTTTATTATACAAGTCGCTTTTTGGGGCACTGCTTCAGTTTCCAATGCAGAGAGAATCCAACGAAGGCAAAACAAAATTTTACGGTTAATAACATCGGCTCCATGGTACATCAAAAATTCTAATATACATCGTGATTTAAATATGCCACTAGTGCATTGGCATTGAAGAAATTGCAAAATACGCAGGCAAATATTTAACAAAACTCGAGTCACATCCTAATCCGCTTGCTCGTAATATTTTGAACTTTACTGGACACATCCGCTTAAAAAAGAGGGACACAAGGCCTCTATTACTCAACACTCCAGACGGGATTTCTTGAAAATAGTTTTTTTTATACTTTTTTATAAATTTTTTTTTTATTTTTTGATTATCACTACTTATGTATTAATTATAACTATTAACAAGTCTATGTCCGACAGTGGTCGGTCCTAATAATTATATTTAAGATTTAAGATTTGAATACTTATTGTTAGTTCATATTTGAAGATACAATAAATAAATACATGTATTAAAAAAACAAAAAAAAAAAGAGCTCCACAGTACAACAACTCATTGAATGGTTAGGATACATTTAAATTTAATATGGAGCTCACATGTGATTATATGAAGATGGTGAATGATGAGATGAATTTTTCCCAACTTGTGCATATTTCGAAAATGATGTTGGTGACTTTGTCTGATGACATAGAAGACATGTACAAGAAACAGACGGTGGAGTTAAGAGCCAAAATGGGAGAATTTGAAGAGAGGGATAGCGGATGGACTTTGACTTCAATAAATTTTCTTGAAGTTAATATAAACAAGGCGTCCATAATAAGAGAATCGAGTTTTATACCTGTCCCAAAAAATATTGCAATGAAACGTGGATGCATTAATGTTGAGAACAATGACATTTATTGCTTTATATGGTGTCTAATTGCGGTTTTGAATGTAAATAGTGGTCTCAGTCCTTAACAACGGAAAAACTATAGAAATTAGAATATTGCAAACATTTCTGATGAGAATATTATTATAGGGGAAATTGTATTAAATTTTGAAGGCCTAGAGTTTCCACTCCCATTGAAGCAGATAAAACAATTCGAGAATCAAAATGATATGAGCATAAATGTATTTGGTCACAATGGAAAATCGCTTATAGGACCATACTACATAACAAAAGGAGAAAAACACATTCATATTAATCTCTTATTGATCCAGTTCAATGAGAACTTTCACTATGTGCTCGTCAAAGATATATCAAAGTAAGTTTCATTAGTGCATTTATGCAAAATGTGTTCCCTATTTAAAAAATTACTTCTTATTGTTATATTAATTATCATATTATTTTATTTTCCTCTTTTCCTTAGATTCCTTCGTTCCAACATGACGTCACACAGAGGTAAGATTTATATCTGTAACACCTGCCTATATCATACACATGATGCTTGTGTGTACAGTCAACATAAACATTTGTTTGGTAAAAAAGTCATCAGGATGCCCGAAGATGGATCTAATATTAAGTACAAAAACTACTAAAAGAAGCTAGATATACCATTTGTAACGCAGAAAAACTCGATGATCCTGTAAGTAAAGGCACTACAAATGTACAGAAACACCATGCGTGTGCATTCGGCTATTTTATTAATTGTAGTTTTAAGAAAACTTATATAGACATTATTTTGGTGAAGATTCGGCAAATGTATTTATCAAACAAATAGTTGAAGATTGTACAGATATCTATCTAAATTATTTACTAAAAGTTAAGAAAATGTTCATGACCCCAATAGAAATAGCTCAATATAATAATGCAAAAAAATTGTCATATATGTAAGAAAATGTTAAATAACGATAAAGTTAGAGATCATTGTCATCATACTGGCAATTATCGTGGGGCAGCTCATAGTGAATGTAATTTAAATTATAAAACACATCAGTTTATACCGGTTATTTTCCATAATCTTTCTGCATATGATATGCACCTATTTTTCAAAGAACTTTCTACAATAAAAAATGCCACAATAAAAGTGATTCCCCCGAACACAGAACGTTATATTTCTCTTTCCATTTTTATCAGATTATATGAAAAACATGGATTCGAAATAAGATTTATAGACTCGTTTAGATTTATGGCTTCGAGTTTAGATACGTTAGCAAAATCTTGATAGCAATGATTTTAATACTATTCGATCATGTTTCGTTGATGAAGCTCATTTCAACCTGATTAGAAGAAAGGGTGTATTTCCGTACTCTTACATGGATTCCATGACTAAGTTTAAGGAAATTAAACTCCCTAGTAGAGAAGAGTTCTTCAATATTCTAACGAATGAAGAATGTGATGTAGTCGAGTATGATTATGCTCAAAAAATATGGAGAGAGTTTAACTGTAAAACCCTCCTTGACTATACTGAACTCTACTTAAAGACAGATATTCTTCTTCAATCTGACGTGTTTGAAAATTTTAGGAAAATTTGTAGAGGTATATACGATTTGGACCCGTCATTATTATATAGCACCAGGATGCAATGTTAAAAACCACAGAAATTTCACTGGAACAGTTCACTGATTCCGAAGTGTATATGTTTATGCAAAGCGGAATTAGATGTGGACTAGTTCAATGCTCGCAAAGATATTCGAAAGCGAATAACAAATATTTGGAAGATTTTGATGCATCAAGACCATTAGAATTTCTTGTCTATTTAGACGCTATCAATTTGTATGTTTGGGCGATGTCGGAATATCTTCCTTACGGTGAATTTGAGTGGGTATGTGATACGGATTTTGATGTTAAAAAAATTTCTGATATTGCAGAGTATGGGTACATTTTGGAACTAGATATAGATTATTCCAATTCAGTACATGATCTACATAATGATTTGCCATTTTGTCTCCAAAATAAGCCCGTGGGGACCCAAACTCAAAAAATTAGTTGCGGACTTACACTCAAAAACAAATTACACCATGCACTATATTAAAACAAGCCATTTCAAATGGCCTATCTTAAAACAAATCCATAGAATACTCAGATTGAAGCAATCTCCGTGGTTAAAAAAAAATATTGACTTAAACACATTCCATAGGACAAATGCTAAAAATAATTTGGAATACGATTTCTTCAAAGTTTTAAACAATGCTGTTTACGCTGTTTATGGGAAGACAATGGAAAACATTGAAAACCGTAGGGACATTAGAATTGCTTTATCTTGGGAAACAACAAACAGGAATCATTTAGGTCTCAGAGTATTAATTGCGAAACTATATTTTATGCAGTTGACAAAATTATCTGATGATATGTATGCGGTTAGAAATAATGGAACCACTATATGATAAAGCCATATATGTTGGCTTTACAGTACTGGAGTTATCCAAGTGGAGAATGTATGACTTCCATTATGTTAGAAATAATGGAACCACTATATGATAAACCCATATATGTTGGCTTTACAGTACTGTAGTTATCCAAGTGGAGAATGTATGACTTGCATTATGGCTTCATGAAGCCTAAATTTGGAGAGAACATTTCTCTCAACTATATGGATACTGACTCGTTTATTTATTCAATTAAAACTGATGAGTTTTACGATGACATCCGTAATGATATTAGTTAGAATTTTGATACGTCAGAATATCCTATAGATAATCAATTTCGTTTACCGCTGCTCAATAAGAAGGTTTAAGGTATGATGAAAGATGAAAACAGTGGGGATATAATGACAGAGTTTGTTGGTTTAAGAGCAAAAATGTATTCTCTGTCGACTCTTCGCTCGGCAGCTGTTAAAAAATCTAAAGGGGTCAAAAAGTCTGTAATGAAAAAGTTGTCCATTAATGATTACAAAAGTTGCTTATTTGAATCCAAAATTATCTCAGATGAAATGTTTTTGTTTAGGTCTAAAACACATCAACTATATACTCAAAAACTAAATAAAATAGCTCTTAGCTTTTCTGATGATAAAAGAAATATAATGAAAGATAAAATAAAAACGCGTGCATAACCCGATGGCACCGTTCAATTAAACCGTTAGCTGCGGGATGGTACGCAGTTGTTCAGAAATGTGTGATACCCAAGAGATTGTTTAGGTCACGAAATAGGTTGAATTCGAACTGCCTGCCCTGATCCGTGGTGTTGCTCACGGGAAAACCAAATCGTGATATCCACTGCTGGTAAAATACAAATGCTAGGTCTTAGGTCTTCTAACGGATGTGCTTGGACCCAACGAGAAAGCGGTCTACACAGGTAAGGTAGTAACGATAACCCCTCGACGGTGGAAGGGGTCCAGCTATTGATATACTCGAATCCTTTTTGGGGGAGATCATATTTTGATTTCGGGGTTGAATTAGAGTGGTTAACCTTAGTACGTTGGCATGGAATACACTGCTTGAACCAAATTCTGCAGTCTTTTCTCATAGTTGGCCAAACAAAACGCTCGAAAATTTATTTTGTTGTTTTTGCTGCTCCTGGATGATTAATGTTATGCATCGAATCGAATGCAATTTTTCGGAATGGTAGGGTTAAAAGTGGAAGTGGTTTACCAGTAGTAACAACACAAAGTATATCCGTGCCGGGAATAAAAATCTTTGTAACCTTGAGGTTGGAATCATTTTGAAATAATTTTATTTCCGTATCATAAGTTTGACTTTCCACGAGCTGCGCATAATTTAAAGCCGATGTTGTATGTAGGGAGTCGATTCGTGAAAGCGCGTCGGCTATAACCTTTTATTTACCGGATATATAGCGTTTGTCAGTGGTATATAATTGCAGATAAATTCCCATTACCTAGAATTGATGATAGATTAGACCAACTGGGTAGAGCAAAATAGTTTTCCTGTTTATACTTAATGTCAGGCTTTCACCAAATCAGTTCAGAGAAAAACTCCAGAGATTTAACAGCATTTTCAGCCAACAATGGTTCATACAGATTTACTAGATTACCATATGGTTTAAATATACCACCTAATTCCTTACAACGAATGATGACACTTGCTTTCAGTAGTTTAAAACCAGACCAAGCCTATATATTAATGGTTTAGTCGTATTGGGATGCTCCAAAAAGCACATGCTTTCGAATTCAAAAAACGTTTTCGATCTATGTAGAAAGTACAATCTTAAATTACATCCTGAAAAATTTTCATTCTTCATGATAAAAGTAACATACATAACATACGTACCACAAATGCACAGGTAAAGGAAATTTACCAGATGATACTAAATATTCAATAATTGAAAACTATCTAATACCAACTAACGCTGTCTGCGAAAAGATTCGTAGCTTTTTGTAACTACTATCGAAGATTTATTAAAAATTTTTCTAAATACTCCAGACATTTAACAAAATTATCCAAGAAAATACACCCTTTGAATGGACGAAAGATTGTGATTTTGCATTTAAGTATCTCAAAAAGGTATTAATGAGTCTAACCTTATTGCAATATCAGGAGTTTACAAGGGAATTTTGTATAACAACAGATGTAAGTCAACACGCTTGTGGTGCTGTTTTAACACAACAACGCGAAGATAAACATTTACCTGTTGTTTATGCATCCGAAACATTCACAAAGAGAGAAATTAACAAATCAACCATTGAGCAACTGCAATTCATTGGGCAATTACCCACTTCAGACCATATATGTATATATGGAAAACATTTTCTTGTGCGTACTGATCATAGACCACTTTCTTATTTGCTTTCAATGAAAAACCCAAGCTCCAAGTTAACAAGAATTAGACTCGATTTAGAAGAATATGACTTTTAGGGGAAAAGATAATTATGTTTCAGACGCTTTATCACGAAAAACCATAAATGACCTAAAAAACATGAATATTAAAATTTGTTCTATATTAAGAGTCAGGACTAGATCAATGACCAATAAGAAGGAAACCGAATTAAATAGTAATTCACATACCAAACAGCATAATATTAATAAAAATAAAAATGATTATTAGCCCAGTATATATGTACCATTAAATAACACTAATATCAGAAAATATAATAAACTAAAGGTTTCCACAAAGAAGAAGATGTTATATCAAACGAGGAAAACCTATAGTAACATATATACAAATCAATGATTTGCTTACTAAAGCTAACTTTGACTTCGGAGAATTTGTCTCTAGGCTCGAATATGTGGCCGGTAAACATAATATCAATAAATTACAATGACACCTAGTAAAAAAATTTTCAATTTATCTCTATTAATGAATTTAAAGTTATGGGCAATAAAATATTGGATAAAATTAAAGTAGCGCTACTCAAATTGATAGTGAGAATGCCAAGGCAATTCTCAAACTTATGCTAAAATATCACGATGATCCCATAGAAGGAGGACATTGCGGAATATATAGAACAATAGAAAAAATTAAGAGATATTTTTATTGGGAAAATATGTTAAAAGACATATCTAAATATGCAAGATCATGTCATAAATTCCAAACTTCCAAAACAACAGAACACATAAGAAGTCCAATGATTACCACACAGACACCTAATAAGGCCTTTGTGTGGATACCATTTCTACAATCATTGAACGAAAACGAATATGCGATCACACTAATATGTGATTTAAATAAGTACTTGGTAACAATACCGATTAGAGACAAAAATGCAAAAACAATTGCTAAAGCAATTTTTGAATTTTCATACTCACCTATGGTCCAATGAAGGCGTTCATTTCGGACATGGGAATAGAGTATAAGAATTATATTTTAACAGAAATTTGTAAATTGATGAAAATTGAAAAACTAAACTCAACAGCTTACCACCCTCAAACATTAGGAACAATAGAAAGAAGCCATGAAACCTTTAACGAGTACGTACCATTACATTTCAGTAGACAAAACTAACTGGGACGAATGGTTAAAATACTTTACATATTGCTTTAACACAACAACTTCAACGGTTCATATTTACTGTCCTTATGAATTAGTTTTTTCAAAACTCCCGAATAAATTTCATTAATTCACTGAAGTAGATAGAATCTCTCCTTTATATAAGATAGATGATTACGCCAAAGACAAAAAATTAAGGTTAGAAGTAGCATATAAGAGGGCCCAACAATTACTAAATAAGCATAAACTTAGACAAAAATTAAATTACGATAAGGAAATAATAGAATATAGTTTTAAAATAGGTGATCTAGTTTTACTTAAAAATGAAGCAGGTCATAAGTAAGAAATACAATATAGAAGACCTTACCAAATTATTAAAATAGACTTAAGAAATAAAGTAACTATAGTTGATAAGAAAACAAATAAAACACAAATAGTTCATAAGAATAGACTTAAGCCATAAATAAAATACTACAAAAATAAAAAAATAAAAATATATAATTTTATTCGTATTATATAATTTAAAATAACAAATTAAAAGAATGTCCATAAAACTAACGTTATATGAACATTCTTGTAAAAGGTGGAGGTGTAGCGTGGTTTGATTATCACTATAAACAGCAGTGTGTAGTAAACATTAAAATCAACTTGACCACAACATACATTTTTTTTTGTAAATACATATATTTATTTATTGTATCTTCAAATATGAACTAACAATAAGTGATCAAATCTTAAAGCTAAAATATAATTAATTAATAAAATATAATTATTTAGCCCGACCAGTGTCGGCCAAAACGTAGTGATAGTTTAAATAATACAAAGTAGTGATAATCAAAAAGGAAAATTAAAGGTATTTTCAAGCATTCCCTTCTAGAGTGTTGAGTAAAATAGCCCTTGTGTCCCTCTTTTTTAGGCGGATGTGTCCAGTAAAGTTCAAAATATTACGAGCAAACGAATTAGGATGTGACTCGAGTTTTGTTAAGTATTTGCCTGCGTATCTTGCAATTTCTTCAGTCACTAGTGGCATTTTTAAATCACGATGCAAATATGAATTCTTAATGTACCATGGAGCAGATGTTATTAACCTTAAAATTTTGTTTTGTCTTCGTTGAATTCTCTCTACATTGCAAGCTGAAGCAGTGCCCCATAACTGGATACCGTAACACCATATTGGCTTCAAAAGCGACTTGTATATTAAAAGTTTGCAGTCTAGACTAAGTGTTGAATTTCTGCCAATCAACCATTTAATTTGAGATAACTTAAGTTTCATCTGAGTTAGCTTAAAGTCAATATGATGTTTCCATGTAAGCCTTCGATCAAGGTGTATACCAAGGTATTTTACTTCGGAATGTTGAGGAATATTTTGATTGTTGATTCGAATGGGGGAACAAGTATCTCTTCTTAGGGTAAACGTTGTACGGACACACTTTTGTTCGTAAACTTTCGGGTAGTTATGTAGCTTTCTAATAAATTCAGAAAATTTATTGGTAAATATGACTTTAATTTTAAAATAAGGCCTGCATGCCACACTTTATCAAAGGCCTGAGAAACGTCAATAAACAAGGCAGAACAATACATTTTTTCTTCAGAAGTTCTTTTTATAAATTGCACCAATCTATGAGTTTGTTCAATGGTGCTATGCTGACTTCTAAAACCAAATTGATGGTCTGGGATGCACCCACTATCAGTTAAAATTGGGAACAATTTTGTCATGAGCAGGTTTTCGAAGAGTTCTGACATTGTTGATAGCAGACTTATTGGCCTGTATGACTCATCCTTGGTAAGGTCTTTGCCCGGCTTTGGAATTATTTTGACCTTCGCAAGCTTCCAGCTTTGTGGATAATACTCCAGTCGTAAAATGGCGTTAAAAATAAATAACAGGATTCTAATTGCAATATGGGGCAAGTTTATCAGCATATTGTTACTTATTCCATCAATACTTGGAGCTTTCTTCGGGTTGAGTTCATCAATTAGTTTCTGAACATCACGCGTCTTAAATTTTATGGGTCGAGGGGGTAGCGCAACTACACTTGGCAAATTAACAACACCAGTACATGTATTTGGGGTAAATACGGATTTTAAATGCTCAACAAATATGTTACCTTTTTCAGTATCGCTTCTGGCCCAACCTCCGGTAGAAGTGCGCAGAGGTGGTCTATATTCAACGGGTGTTTTAAGCTTTCTAGCAGCTCGCCACAAGGAGTAATTAGATGCAGGTCTGGTATCAAGATTTTCCAGATAATTTTTAAGACATACAGTTTTTTCATATGCCAGCAGCTCTTGGAATCGTCTAGTGCACTCTTTAAATCTAATTTTATTTTGGGGTGATCTGTGCTGTTGCCATTCCCTTCTAGCTGTCCTTTTTTCACGTAAAAGACGTTCTATGTCTGTAGAATAAATTCTATTAAACCCAGTCTGCGGATGGGAAGTAGTGGCATGCCTGTTTCATATTTTCGTTAAGATTTTTAATGTTAGATTCAATATCAGCTGGTGTTCTTAGGTTAATATTTTCCGTACAACGGCTACTGAGGTATTTTTTGAACCACAGCCAATTAACACGGTTGATCATCTTTACATATGAGACAGGGAAGTCACTTCTTAGTGGGCTACAAATTGTAACAATCGTAGGAGAGTGATCGGAGGAGAGATCTACAGAAGCTTCAACATGAATTAATTCCCTAGCGATATTTTTCATGACTCCAAAATCTATAACATCCGGAATTTTTTGTATGTCCGTAGGCCAGTAAGTGGGCTCCCCACTTGAAATGACGTCCAAGCCCATTTTTGAAATTGTGTTGAGCAATGCCCGACCTCTAGGTGTAATAAGACGCGAACCCCAGAACGTATGTTTTGCATTGTAGTCCCCAGCTGCTACAAAACAAGGGCCAAGAGATTTGTAGAATTGATCCTCAGTAATTGCGAATCTGGGAGGGGAGTAAATTGATGATATCACGAAATTTGTAACAAAATTTTCGACACAAATATTTGTTGCTTGTAGATGTTCTTCACAAATGTTATCAAGGACATAGTGTTTGGGTCTTGACTTAATTAGAATTGCTGACCCAGCGCATGCTCTCAACCTCGGGTCCTTTGAATCATATAGAGTGTAACCATTTATTTTAAATAAGCTCCTTGAATTCAAATGAGTCTCATTGACCAACATTATATCAATATTTTTTTCCATGAGGAAGTGCTCAAGTTCATTTTTATGCTGGCGAATGCCGTTTGCGTTCCAGAAACATATTTTTAACATGTTCATGGTTTGTTTACTAATGCTTGAAGCAGCGTATTCTGCATTCGCAGCATTTCTTGCATCATGCTAGTCATATTTGTTGTAAAGTTGTTTATAGTTAGCACCAGATTCTTAATAGTAGCTTCAAGGCGACTAAAGTTAAAGCCTGAGTTTGCATTCGCTGAATTATTTTGCGGTGAAACCTTTTTTTAGGGACTAGAACTACCCTTAGCAGCATCGGCATACGATACACGTGAAGTAACTGGTTGACCCACTTGAGCAAAAGAAGCGGAGTACGCGTTTAATGGTTGGGTTGGAGATAATTTATGTTTTTGACTCATAGTCTGTTTAACAAAAGAATATACAGGGCATCCTCTATAGTTAGCGGTGTGATTACCTC
The DNA here is from genome assembly GCA_905220375.1 of Tachina fera. Lineage (NCBI taxonomy): Eukaryota > Metazoa > Arthropoda > Insecta > Diptera > Tachinidae > Tachina > Tachina fera. The sequence goes on along the minus strand of LR999965.1, from coordinate 75,755,106 downwards.
CACAATTACTACATTTTTTCTGCTTGTTCTTTTGGCTTTGTGCAGCTAGCAGTACAATGCAATTCACCGCAGATAACACAAACTGTAGGTAAATTGCAGTAAGTTTTTGTATGGCCATATTTCTGGCAATTATGGCACTGTACAGGACCTGAACGCTTACGTGGCTCTTCAACTGTAATTTTTCGGTGTAACAAAAACTTTACGCTATAAATTGGATGGGTTTCATTTTTTTCAATTGTATGCCATTCGGCTCTAGTTCAATGCGAAATAGGGGTTGGGCGACCTTTTCTCTGTTAATTATATTAGTAACATTTTTTACCTTAAATCCTTGGTCTAGAAGTGCACATTTTACTTCTTCGGGCTCAACATATGAATCTATGCCCTTTAGTACTATCTGTAGGCCTTTATCACTCTTAAGTTGGTATGTGTAAAAGTTTGTTTTATTTTTTTCAAAATCATTTACAATTTTTCGGAAATTGTTTTCATCGTATATTTGCATTTTAGTTTCATCAATATTACCTCGTTTAATTGGAATTACGTGAAAAGTATTTTCACCAATGGTCGACAGTAGTTTTGTTAGAAGCGCGTTAGAATTTTTTTCCCTCACATATATAGGTGGTGGCTTAAAAGACTTCTGAGATAATGAGTCGGTCTTGTCGTTATCGTCTTGCAATAATGAAAAACGGTTTTGGCGATTCGTGGATGATGCGCTGTTATCCCTAGACATTTTTGAAACAGATGAAATTTTAGAAGAATTCGGGCTTCGCCCACGCTTTACCACGGTTATATATCTGTCCATTCCGACTTGTACCTTTGGTTTGAGCTACTGTTATCTGTAGTGATAACTTGGTTAGGTGATGAACAGCCCGAAGCGAATGATTTCAATGGCTTCAGTGACGAAGTACTAGACAACTGTAATGTTAAAGAATCACTAGTAGGCATTGGACAAAGCGAAGTTGATCGCTGTCGAAAAAGTGAATTTGTTGTTAGAAAAAGTTTATCATCAGATTTTTTATTTTTATTAAGAGCTTCCGAACTCACAGTAAGTCTATCATCAGGTTTTTTATTTTTATTGTTATCATTATGAGCATCAGAACTCACAGTAAAATAGGCATTTCTGCCGTTATAACTCACTTCACATTTATTTATTTTTGAGGTACTCATATAGAGTACTCCTCAATGGCACTTTTGTTTGTTTGTTTGTTTGTTTTTTTTTGATTACGGTTTTTTTGTTTTTGTTATTTATGACTATGCAAAAAAATATTAACAAAGCAATTAAAGCTTATTTATCAAAGTTAATAATATGTATTACGAATATTTTCTTTTATATGATTTTTTTTGTTTAGTATGTATGTAAAAAAAACTCCGCTATGACGTTAGTTCACTATGAAGGTACAACGAGAACTGACATCCAATTGCATTGAAAGCATTTTTGTGCACTGGACATTTGACACTCATACATTCGGGCTTGGGTTTTTAATTTCCTAGCTTAATTTTCTAGCTCCCGGGAGTCGATATTTTTTAGTCACTCCCGGAATTTCCCGGGTATACGGGAAAATATTAAATAAAACTAAATTAAAAATTTGCTTAGCACATAAGTTGTACATGAACCCATTGATTTCTATTCAAATAAAATGTAATTCTTTAGCTAAATTTTCTTAACCTATTAATTAAAGTTTCATTCAAACGATATAACATTTTCGAATTTGAATAAAACTTTTTAATTGTGTAATTTTTTTAAATTTATATTTCTAAATTTTAAAAATCTTGTATAAAAAAATAAATGTTCAAGAGATCTTGTAATTCAGGAATATTTTTATTCTCAAGTTTATGTAAAAGCTCTAAAATAATAATAAAAACTTCAAACTAATCAAGGAGATTGAAGTCGATTTTGTATATGCACAAGTATATTAGGCCTAACTTATAAAAATTCTTAGCCTTATTTGTATATATTTGTCAGCGTTTCTTTAATTTTTTGATCATGAATAATCATCCCCAAAATAATTTAGGAAACATTAACCTTCTGGGTTTCAATAAAATTGTATTTTAAGACAATAAGCGCGTTAATAGCACTATCCGAAAGCCGGTTCCTTATTTTGTTGTCGAAATTTCCAGAAATTGAAAATACACGCTTGCTTTCGATAGATGCAGAGCTTTTCGTCAATAGTGCTTCAAGTAAAATATCCAAATTTGCTGTTCTAGTACCAGTTGCTTCAAACATTGCAAAATCTTGTCAATATCTTTGCTTTTTGCGGCCTTCAATGGCAGACTCAATAGCTTTATTAAGTTTTTCCTGAAAAGTCTCAATATTATCCAGATCGGTCTCAGAATCTCACTCAGATACATATTCAGCATCATCCTGCAATAATCTGTCATATAAATTTTCAGCAAAAAGTAACGTTAATGGCTTCGAAGGTTTTTTAAAAATAACATTGTCGCATTCCACACTGTCAAACAAATTAGGATTCTTTGGATATTTTAATAGTTTTATTATTTCAATATTTCTGCGTTCACAATTTCTTTTCTCAAGTGCATTTATAATTTTTTTGCCATATACATATACATATAAAGTAACACATTGTACAGAGACTCTAGGATGTTAACATGATCATCTTTCCACATATGGACCAGGCTATAATCAATTAACATTTTTTAATTGAATTTTTAATTGTTAAAAACGATTCAATTATTGTTATTATTAAGTTCCATCTCGTCCTAACATTGAGAGATAGTTGCAACACCTTTCCCGACTCAGATTTTACGTATTTCTGTAGAGTATCATTTTTCAATGCACTTCTTTTAATAGCTTTTATAATTTGTCTGGTATTATTTAAAACAGTGTCATATTCTTCGCTGATGTTATAACTTATTGTGTTTCTTCTAATTCGTCGAAATTATCGGAGTCATATTCACTGGAACTTGTTTGATTATTAACGCGTTTCTTATAAAGAACGTCCAAAACTGCTAAATGGATTGTGTGATTTACACAAACAATACCACACACTTGTCTCTGATTCACAAATCTTTTCATTCTGTTTGGTCCGTCCGAAATTGTTGCAACTATATGTTCTTTAAATTTTATGTTGTATTCATTCAGTTTTGTTTCTACCGTCTGAAAGCAGCGAGTTTTGCTAAGATTTTACCCAAATTTTTGTTGCAGACAAATTCTTTTATTAACATTGTTTTTTCAGTTGAGGTTGGCCGTCATTTTCAGCGCTGGAATTATCATCATCCTATTGCGCTTATATGATCAATATTGGATAGATGCTAAAGCAAACCACTGGTAGAGAAACAGCGAGCATTCTTGGCCATAAAACGCATTGAGCGTTAGATTTTGGTCCTTTTTTAGAGTATTTCCATACGAATGATCGCGGCTCCATTTTCTGTAAGACAATAATAAAAATTAACTGCACACAATCATAACTGATGCACAGAGTACTTACGACTTCAAATAATTTACGTGAACATTTTTATCCTATTTTTTCATGAAACAAATAAATAGCTAAACAAATATTTATTTCTTTGACTATTTTTTTCTTAATATAATAGTTTTATCCAGTAGTTTTTATCATATGGGAATAGTTGTATATTTTGTGTAACATCATACGGTGGCAATTTTTTGTATTTCTTAATTTTCGGGATTCCCGATAAAAATTCCGGGAATAGAGAAACAAAAAACAAGTAGAATTTTCGGGAAATTCGGTTCGGAATTTCCCGAGATAAAACCCTAATGCATTAAACACATTCACCGCAGCAGGCTACACGAACACACGACTTCAAATGCCGCTAGCAGCATTTGTCGCCTCGTAGTCATCTACTTAATTATTTTGGAGACGGCAGCAGAACCATCTGCACCTCCTTTTTAAGTATAAATACATACATAGTTCAGTATTGCCACCTTCAAATATTTCGCATTTATAAATATTAGATTACTCTTTCAAAATGTACTTATATGACGTAAAAGTATAAAAATGAATCAATTTATTTTTAACATCAACTTTCGGATATTGTTTCTGTTAAATAATATGAAATAATTGTACGATATCACTCATTTAACATTTTGTATTATACAGGTAACACTGAATTTTCTCATTGCAGCCAACGAAATAGAAATTAGTTTAATTGGACTACAACGACAAAATCAGCATAGGCAACAACCTGCTGCCATGTTGCCTTGCTGTCTTTAAAATAATCATTCCCATATAAATACGTGTATTCTATTTGTGTAATTTCATAGTCGGTAGTTTGGTGCGCTGAATGTGTTTAATGCTTAATTTGGGCAAATACCGCTGCATGAAGTGTTAGATAAATGCATTGACAGACTGCAACATAAATATGTATTTTGTACAACGGCCATTTGACACTCGTAAGTCTGATCAAGGGACGCAGCATAAAGCATTTGAATAAATCGTATTTAATAATAACATGTGTTTACAAAATCTAAGTTTTACAAGTTACTTACTAGTGTATTATTTTTGATACTAATAAGTTCTGATTTCCATGCTTTACAATTTTCTCTAAATAAAAATACAATTTAATTGAAAAATTAAATTAAAACGCTACCTAAAGACAAAATAATCTATATATATAATTATATATATATATATATATATATATATATATATATATATATAATCGTAATCGCGATTATGAAAATCTGCAATTATTTGCAAACCCTATATATCAGCATGTAAATCCCCAAAAACAATCTCCCGGTTTTTAATTCCCATAACATGTCGTCCGTTGGTGTCTTTTTTGCATGATTGGATGTTTTTTGTGGCTTATAGCCTGTTTGCCGATATCGAAAGAAAAATTCTTTCGCAATCTAAGCGAAAGAAAATTGATTTGGGTTTGTCTAACTTGGTTCTATGCGAACGATGACTCGAACGACGATGCGAATGAAAACGTAAGTGTTTTCATGCAAGAAATCGTTTGTCTATTTCGAACGGGTCAACATTGCGAACACAAATGTCAATATCAGGCACTAGTTATTTTGTGTTCGAATGACAATAATTTCGTGCAAAAGTATCTGAATGAAGAAATATTTGTGAAAAAATATATGTATATATTAACAAATAGTTTTTTTATTTGTAAAATTTTAAATTAAATTAATTTTGGTTCAAGTGCAGCTTCATAAGAGGAAAAAAACAAAAAATTGTAAGCATCAAAATGGACAACAAAACGTAACTATTATTATACATGCATACATATGTACGTATGTAAAAATAATAAATTTATTAATAACAATTATAGTTTGAAGAAATCAACAATGCAGCAACTTCAGAAGCTTGTGGAGTTTATCCAGAGTTCGCCAGAGGAACACCTGTGTTTGGGGCAAACAAGTTGCCAACGGAGGAAAAATGGACACTCATTTGCCAACGGGCCTCCCACTCGTACAGTTTCTGACTGGAAAAAGGTAAGTAACCACATACATGCGTATCGCGCTGGATCCTCTAAAGGAACTCAATTCAAAATTTCTCTTATTTTGTTTTTGTAAGAGAACGATTATGCAGTAGTAATATCTACCAATTGAAAAATTTTTTTTTAATACATTTATTTATTTATTGTATCTTCAATTATAAACTAACAATAAGTATTCAAATCTTAAATCTAAAATATAAGTATTAGGCCCGACCACTGTCGGACATAAACTTAGTGATAGTTATAAATAATACATAAGTAGTGATAATCAAAAAAAAAAAGATAAAAAAAAATATTTTCAAGCAATCCCATCTGGAGTGTTGAGTATAAGAGCCCTTGTGTCCTTCTTTTTCAAGCGCATGTGGCCAGTAAAATTCAAGATGTCAGGAGCAAGCGGATTAGGATGTGACTCAAATTTTGTTAAATATTTGCCTGCGTATTTTGCTATTTCTTCAATCACTAGTGGCATATTCAAATCACGATGTATATTTGAGTTTTTAATGTACCATGGAGCCGATGTTATCAAACGTAAAATTTTGTTTTGCCTTCGTTGGATTCTCTCGACGTTAGAAGCTGAAGCAGTGCCCCATAACTGAATTCCGTAGCACCATATTGGCTTCAAAAGCGACTTGTATAATAAAAGTTTGCAGTCTAGGCTGAGTGTTGAATTTCTACCAATCAGTCAATATATCTGAGTTAGTTTAAGTTTCATTTGTATTACCTTTGAGTCAATATGGTGTTTCCATGTAAGTCGTCGATCAAGGTGTATTCCAAGGTATTTTACATGTGAATGCTGAGGAACAACTTGATTTTTGATTCGAATTGGGGAACAAGTATCTCTTCGCAGGGTAAATGTTACCTGAACACACTTTTGCTCGTTTACCTTAATTCTCCATAATTTTAACCATAGTTCCAGTTGTGTAATATGTTCTTGTAGATATCGCGAAGCCTCATGAGGATTTTCGTGCATACTTAAGCAGGCCGTATCATCGGCAAACGTAGATGTATGGATATTACTACTCAAAGGCATATCACAAGTATAAATCAAATACAAAACTGGCCCCAGTATGCTCCCCTGTGGCACACCGGATGATATAGATTCGGGCACACTCATGGAGAATTCCACAACCGTGAACTTCCGGGTAGTAATGTAACTTTCTAATAAATTCACCAAATTTATTGGTAGATATGATTTTAATTTTAAAATTAGACCTTCATGCCACACTTTATCAAATGTCTGCGAAACGTCAATAAACAGTGCAGAGCAGTACTTCTTTTCTTCAAATGTTCTTCTTATACATTGAATTAATCTATGCGTTTGTTCACTGGTGTTATGCTGACTTCTAAAACCAAACGGATGGTCTGGGATGCACCCACTACCAATTAGAATTGGGGACAATTTTGACATGAGCAGTTTTTCGAAAAGTTTTGACATTGTTGATAGCAGGCTTATTGGCCTGTATGATTCTGCCTTGGTCAGATCTTTGCCCGGCTTTGGAATCATTTTAACTTTGGCAAGCTTCCAGCTGTGGGGAAAATACTCTAGTCATAAAATGGCATTAAAAATGAATTACATGATTCTAATTGCAATACGAGGCAATTTTATTTTCATTTGGTTACTAATTCCATCAATAACCGGTGCTTTCTTCTGGTTGAGTTCAGCAATTAGATTTTGTACATCACACATTTTAAATTTTATGGGTTGAGTGGGTTGCGCAACTACACTCGGGGAAATCAACAACACCAGTACATGTGTTTGGGGTAAATACGGATTTTAAATGCTTTGCAAACAAGTTACCTTTTTCAATATCACTCCTGGCCCAAACTCCGGTAGAAGTGCGCAGAGGTGGTTTAAACTCAACGGGTGTTTTTATTCTTTTCGCAGCGCGCCACAAAGAATAATTAGATGCTGGTGTGTCATCGAGATATTCCAGATAGTTTTTAAGAGAAGCAGTTTTTTCATATGCAAGCAGTTCTTGGAGTCTTTTGGTGCACTCTTTTAATCTAATTTTATTTTGGGGTGATCTGTGATGTTGCCATTCTCTTCTAGCTCTTCTTTTTGCACATACGAGAAGTTCAATATCTGTAGAATATATTCTGTTAAACCCAGTCTGCGGATGGGAGGAAGTGGCATGTTCAGCTGCCTGCTTAATATTTTCGTTAAGATTAGCAATATTAGATTCAATATCGTTAGCTTAATGTTTTCAGTGCAATGACTACTAAGATATTTTTTGAATCGCAGCCTATTAACATTATTATTGCTACTGCCCCATTTGTCTCCATCTTCATCAACTTCATGTACTTCTACGTTTCCGCAGTTATTGACAGTAACTTCCGGCATTAAGCATTTATAATATATGCACATATTGTGAATAGCACAGCATGCATTTATTATTTGTGTTGTTTTTTCAGGATCATAATGTAACCCTCGTGATCCGATGATACATTGGAATCTATTTTTTAGTACACCAAAGCAGCGTTCAACTACATTGCGTGAACTGGTGTGTTTTTTATTGTAGCGCCTTTCATAATCACTATTGGGATTCCTATATAGTGTCATCAGATATGGCTTTAATTTATAGCTTGCATCACCTAGTGAAATGGAAAAATTAACTAAAATGGGTTGGCAAATCTTATATTGGGCTGTTTACCAAGGACCCATCTATTTATTTGGCCTCTTTCAAAATCTTCTTTTAGCTTTTGGTTTAAGTTTGTTGTATTCAAGGCTGTTGAACTCAGGTGAATCTAAGTCTACTTCATTATGGTGTATGTTTACTGAACCTCGTCTACGTCCAGCCGCGATAAGGTGTGTGGCACCACGTTTAGTGAGCCTTTTCTGTGTTCTATCGTAAACGTGTAGTTCTGGAGTTGCAGGCTCCACCGAGCTAACCGACCGTGTGAGTCTTTTTGGCTCATCACCCACTGCAAGCTCGAGTGGTCGGTAATGATTTTAAAGTTTAACCCCTCTATGTATGGCCTGAACCTTTTTACGCAAGTAACAGCTGCTAGGCACTCCAGCTCCGTTATGGAATAGTTTCGCTCAGCTTTATTTAATTTTTGCGATACGAATGCAATCGGGTGCTCTCTGCCGTTGTTGTCCTGTTGCACTAAAACACCGCCTATACCTACGCGGGACGCGTCGCACTGAATAACGAATTCAGCCGAGAAGTTTGGCTGAGCCAAAACAGGAGCACTGGCTAGGGCCATTTTCAATTTTTCGCATGACTCCTTGCCCTCTTAACTTAGACTGAAAAGGTTTGCAGACTTACGTAGGCTATCTGTGAGGGGACCTGATATATCAGAAAAGTTTCGGATAAACGAGCGGTACCAGTTGGCCATTCCAATGAACCGTCTTACCTGACGAGGTGTTTTGGGGGTGGGAAATTGCATAATTGCTGCTACCTTGTCTGGGTCGACCTTCAAAATTCCTCCCCCTATTCTGTATCCTAAGTACTTAATCTCCCGCTGACAAAATTTACTCTTGCCCCCGTTGATCGTAAAGCCAGCTGAACTTAAGCACTTTGCGACTTCGGCGAGTAATCGGACATGGCTATCAAAATCCTGGCTGCAGACAAGGAAGTCGTCCAAATAGACGAATACATTTTCCCTCAGTTTGGCCGGGATGGTTTTATCCATCAGACGACTCATAGTCTGGAGCCCATTACATACGCCAAAAGGCATGACCTTATACTGATAAAGACCTCTGCCGGGCACCGCGAAGGCAGTCTTTTCCCTAGAGCTATCGGTTAGTCTAATTTGGAAGAAAGCGTCTTTCAAATCTATTCCGCTGATGTAATGTGTGTCGCTCAGTCTGCTAAGTAACCCGTTAATGTGAGGCAGTGGGTATGAGTCCTTTTCGGTCAGCGAATTTAGCTTCCTACAGTCTAAGCAGAGTCTTATCTTGCCCGGTTTTCGAACGGCGACAACGGGACTGCACCATGGGGAGTTTGACTCCTCTATTACTCCCAGGGCCAAAAATCGGTCCAGTTCTCCGTATACTTCAGCCTGTCTTGGAGGGGAAAGTGGGTAGTGCTTAGCTTTTACTGGAATCGTGTCACCCGTGTCGATGTGGTGCTCCAGTCCGAGTCTTTCATAAGAGGGAAAATCCAATATAACAAACTCCAAGCGAAGTCTCTGTTCTGGGCTGAGATCGTGATAAAGTGCGTCAGTTTTTTCTACACCCAGATATCCGTGCTGCTCCAAGTTAGGAACGATATAAAAAATGATATCCTTACTGACTCTCTTAAAGGATACGGGAAGCGAACAGTATCCAAGGACGTGATTCCTAGAACCGTTTGCTGTCGAAATATATGTTCTGAACCTTTTAAGATGAATTTTGTGTCTATTTATGAAGTCCTCACTTCCCTTTCCCAAAACTGACACGTTCGCCCCTGAGTCTAAGAGGCACGATATTTCCTGGTCGAAAATTCTAATTTTGGCATATGGCCTCCCATCGTCGGCGTTTGACAGAAGAGTCGTCTCAAGTTTTTCTTTCTCAATGCATAGCGTGTTCTACATTTTAATATTTGACGTGAAGTCGTACCTGTTGAGTATAATTTATTGTTATAGTATATGTAAATGAGGTTGTATGTCAGGGTTGGTTTGAGTATCGTAGATTAAATCCCACTGTGCGGGCTTACTCTCATCGCTAGAAGTGAACTCGGGATTCAGTCCTTGGAACGAGCGTCCCCGGTCTCCCACTCGCTCCGTCGCCTGTTTGTCGAATGAGGATTACTACACTCGGGAGTAGTGATCCCCTTCTGGCCGCATTTAAAACAAAATAGCGATCTGGTATTATCGGGACAGTATATATAACTGTGGCCAGACTTAAGGCAATTCCAGCACTTGATTCTGAAGTAATCCCCCTTAATGAATTGTTTGTTGGGCCTTAAGGCTTCTACTTGCGGATCGCATTCTGTGTCTAATTCATCGTTGGCTGTTTGATCAGACGAAGTCTCTATGGAAACTTCATCCACTTGACGTTGCCTATTTGGTGGATTCTCGGGGCCGCCGTGAGCCCTTAAAGATTTCTCGGCCTCCCTAAGTAATTCACAGTATGACTCTAGATCATCTGGTCTAGAGACGAAGGTCATGTTTAGGAGTTCTGGGCGTACATTCCTCCTGATAATCTTGATCATAGCACTATCATCCAATGGGGATTCAAGTTTTAAATTCATCTTAACTAAAGATGAGTGAAAATCATCATATGTCTCTTTGGGTACTGTTTCCTGGACGAGATCTTCATTAAAATGTCCAAATAACTCTGAAGTGTGCCAAATTGTTTGGTAATAGCTCTCTTGAACGTTGGATACGTTACCCTGGGGTTGTGCTTGATGTAAAGCCAAAACCAGGACTCCGCTTTACCCTTAAGGAATATGTGGAAATTTGCCATCAAATAATCCGTTGAGCATTGACTCCTTTCAGTGAGTGTGTCTATTTTGAACAAAAAGTCCTGTAGGTTTTCGTCACCGCTGAACGATACGTTCCAATCTTTTAACTTGATGGAAATGTTCGCTGAAGTAGCATTTGAGTTCCCGTTTGAATTCTGAGAAACGTATGTCGCTCTTCGGCGGAGTCTGTCGGAGTTCGGCGTAAGTCCCTCCTAATATCAGAAATCTCCCTTCTAAACTCCTCCTGAGTACTCCTCATCGATTCCTTTACGTAAGCTATGAGTGAATCTATAGTGTCGGCGCCAAGCCCAGGGTGCGACTCCTGAGGTGGTGAGGTACCGGATTGTCCTCCAGTCGCCATTTCTGTTTTCACCTGAACACCTCTATACTCTAATGGAGGGTTCAAGTCACCTGCAGTGTCTGCCTCAATATCAGGTAATGCTTTTACAGTTATAAGTTCAGTTCCTTGATCATACGGATCAGGAGAAAGCGTGGCGGGTGAATTCCTTACTGCTCTGAGGCTTGTACTTGATTGCGAATCAGCAAGACTACTTGGCCTACGAGGTGTCGGTGTACTACCACGCCCCCTTCCTTTCGTAACGGACGAATTTAAATTGTTTTTAACAGTAACAGGCTTACCCCTGCGATCAAATAATCCTTGACCTGTGTTCTTGCCACGTATAGCAAGGGTCTGAACCTGCTCGCGTGTTATATTTGTGCATAACGTGCCGAACCCCCAGAAAACAGTAAAAGGTTGTGAGCCTTATTGAAATCAGTGCCTACTGGAAAAAACCCTGTGTGACTTGTGCATTCACCAAAATTGTATTATCAAAATTCATGTATACCTGTATATCTATGCATGCATGTAAGTGTATGTGCAGCGGCAGGTAAAAAAAAAGTTAGCTAAATAACGCAAAAAAAAAAAATAAAATTTGGAAAAAAGTCGAATACTCGTTACTAAAGAAATGGTTTGTAAATTGTTTTTTTTTCTTACGCAAAGCAACAATTCTTATCTGGTAACTGATGCATAGCCAGAAATATATTCATCAGTCAATGTTTTCAATTAGAAGTTAATTGAATTAATTAAATTTAAAAATGTTTTGATAATTAAAAAAAATATAAGCTGAATTGTTTTATACTGATTTTATATTTTGCTTTATTTGGTTATATTATATGGCCGGCGCTAAGGCGCCGCTGGCCAGGATTCGCAGGTTTATATGCAGAATCCTTTATTTTAATAAAACAATGTGCCGATTTAAGACATGAAATAATTCTATCTTTATTTTTGACTTATACTGCCTTAAATACTATTTTACAAAAATATTCTTACACAACCTACAATAGTAACCTACATAATCATACATTTAATTCATCAAAAACCCTTTTCACTTATTCAGCAGTTTATTGCAATTGCCAAATATTCAAGCTACAAAGTATTTGTTAGTTTATTAATAAAAGTTAGTGTGTCAGTACGATCAATGAAAATTGATCGTTTTGTTCCGTTTGTTTTTTCTTTTAAAAAGCAAAAGAAACAAAAGAAAATAAAAGAGGACAAAAGGTGCGTTCAGACGATGCTACAATACACCCTTACCCTTTTAGTTAAAATTTTACAATTTAGCAAGATTGCAAAATTTTAATTGTTGTTTAGTGCATTAATATGGTTACTGATATAGGTGGAAAATTTTGTATTGCTTAATCTGCTGAATATATGTGGGTTTTATATTTTGATTTTACAATTCTTAATTAAAAAATTTTAAAAGCTTAAATGTACTTTTTCTTTTAATTTTATGTTATTTATGTTAAACAAATTGTTTTTCTTAGTTTTTATACTTTTTTAAAAGATTCTTATGAACTATTTTATTTTTTCCGTTGATATTTAATTCTACATTAACTTTATCTATGCTTACTACCTCGTATGGGCCTTTGTATGGTGCCTCATATTTTTCCCTATTTTCTACCTTTAATAAAACTAAATCTCATATATTAATTTCTATACTATTTATCTTACTGTATGATTCTAAGCTTCTATTCCTTTTTGTTACTTCTATAATGCTTCTAGCATTGTTTATTGAATTTTTTAGCCTTATTTTTAATTCCTTAGCATAATTGTCCAAGTCATATACTCTATTATTATTCATCACGTTTTCACCTGGGATTTCTGGTATTTTACCAAAAATTAATTCGAATGGTGAGCAATTAGTGTCTACGTGAGGTTTAATATTATATGCAAAAGTATAATGTGGTATCCACTCATGCCAATTGTCATCGTTAACGAAAGATAAAAAGTATTCATTTAATACCCTATGGTTTCTCTCTACTGTGCCTAAAGTTTCATGATGATATGGTGTTGAAAAATTTTGTTCTATTTTTAATAACGTACAAATTTCCTTCATTAGTTCGTTTACAAATTCAGTACCTCTGTCTGACTTTAAAACCTTGAAAATACCATATTTTAATATCAAATTTTCGATTACCATTTAGCTATTGATTTTGCTTCTTTATTCTCCATCAGTGCTGCTATTACATATTTAGTCAATTCGCATTGCATTGTTAGTATATATCTGTTATTTTCGGACGGTCTTAATGGTCCGACTGTGTCAATTACTATAGTTTCAAAACTGTTATTTGGCGTGTCTGTGAGACATAGCGGTTCTTTTGTATGCCTTATTTGTTTATTTCTCTGACACAAATCACATTTCGAAACGTATTCTTTTACCATTTTGTACATATTTTTCCATATGTATCTTTGTTTTAATTTTATTAATGTTTTCCTTATTCCAAAATGTCCTCCGCATGGTGTGTTGTGATACAATTTAATTAATTCATATTTTTTGTTGTTATCTTTTATTATTTGAGGATTACTATATAACATTATTGTGACGTCACTTTCTTTACATTTATTTATTTTTTCTTTAAGTTTTTCAATGGATATCCTTTTAAATATTTCGTCGCTCTTTTCTAGTGCGAACTTATCATATTCCGTTCTGCTTAAACAGAAAGTAGTTTCTCCATCACATTATCTAGATAATCGGGATTTTGGCTACATCTTTTTTTTTTTTTTTTTTTTTTTTAATACATGTATTTATTTATTGTATCTTCAAATATGAACTAACAATAAGTATTCAAATCTTAAATCTAAAATATAATTATTAGGACCGACCACTGTCGGACATAAACTTGTTAATAGTTATAAATAATACATAAGTAGTGATAATAAAAAAACAAAAAAAAATTATAAAAAGTATAAAAAAAGTATTTTCAAGAAATCCCATTTGGCGTGTTGAGTAATAGAGCCCCTGTGTCCCTCTTTTTTAAGCGGATGTGTCCAGTAAAGTTCAAAATATTACGAGCAAGCGGATTAGGATGTGACTCAAATTTTGTTAAATATTTGCCTGCGTATTTTGCAATTTCTTCAGTCACTAGTGGCATATTTAAATCACGATGTATATTAGAATTTTTGATGTACCATGGAGCCGATGTTATTAACCGTAAAATTTTGTTTTGCCTTCGTTGGATTCTCTCTACATTGGAAGCTGAAGCAGTGCCCCATAACTGGATACCGTAACACCATATTGGCTTTAAAAGCGACTTGTATAATAAAAGTTTACAGTCCATGCTAAGTGTTGAATTTCTGCCAATCAAGCAGTGTATTTGAGATAACTTAATTTTCATCTGAGTTAGCTTAAAGTCAATATGATGTTTCCATGTAAGCCTTCGATCAAGGTGTATACCAAGGTATTTCCCTTGGGAGTGTTGAGGAATATTTTGATTATTGATTCGAATTGGGGAACAAGTATCTCTTCTTAGGGTAAACGTTATATGGACACACTTTTGTTCATTTACCTTAATTCTCCATAAGTTCAACCACATTTCCAATTGTGTAATATGTTCTTGTAAATATCGGGAAGCCTCGTGAGGGTTTTCATGCATACTAAGGCAGGCTGTATCAACGGCAAACGTAGATGTATGGATATTGCTGCTCAAAGGCATATCACAAGTATAGATCAAATACAAAACTGGCCCCAGTATGCTCCCCTGTGGCACACCGGATGATATAGATTCGGGCACACTCATGAATTCTCCTTCCACAACCGTGAACTTCCGGGTAGTGATGTAACTTTCTAATAAATTCACTAAATTTATTGGTAGATATGATTTTAATTTTAGAATTAGACCTTCATGCCACACTTTATCAAATGCCTGAGAAACGTCAATAAACAGGGCAGAACAATACTTCTTTTCCTCAAATGTTTTTCTTATAAATTGAACCAATCTATGAGTTTGTTCAATGGTGCTATGCTGACTTCTAAAACCAAATTGATGTTCTGGGATGCACCCACTGTTTGGCTTGAGTTCAGCAATTACTTTATGTACATCACGCATCTTAAACTTTAAGGCTCGAGGGGGTAGAGCAACTACATTCGGCAAATCAGCAACACCAGTACATGTATTTGAGGTAAATACGGATTTTAAATGCTCAGCAAATATTTTGCATTTTTCCGTATCGCTTCTTGCCCAATCTCCGGTAGATGTGCGCAGAGGTGGCTTGAACTCAACGGGGGTTTTAAGCTTTCTAGCAGCGCGCCACAAAGAGTAATTAGATGTCGGTGTGACATCAAGACCTTCCAAATAATTTTTAAGAGATGCAGTTTTTTCAGATGCAAGCAACTCTTGAAGTCGTTTAGAACATTCTTTAAGTCTGAGTTTATGTTGGGGTGATCTGTGCTGTTGCCATTCCCTTCTAGCTCTTCTTTTTTCACATACGAGATGTTCAATATCCCTGGAATAAATTTTATTAAACCCAGACTGCGGATGGGAGGTAGTGGCATGCTCAGCAGCCTGTTTAATAATTACGTTAAGATTGGCAATGTTAGTTTCAATGTCATTGGGTGTTCTTAACGCAATATTTTCCGTGCAATGACTAAGATATTTTTTGAATCCCAGCCAATTAACACGATTGGTCATCTTCGTATATGGGTGAGGTAAGTCACTTCTTAGTGGGTTACAAATTGTAACGATAGTGGGGGAGTGATCAGAGGAGAGATCTAGAGAAGTTTCAACACTAATTAAATCCCTAGAAATATTTTTCATTACGCCAAAATCAATAACATCTGGAATTTTTCGTACGTCAGTAGGCCAATAAGTGGGCTCCCCACTCGAAATAACATCTAAGCCCATTTTTGAAATTTTATTAAACAAAGCTCGACCTCTAGGTGTTAAAAGGCGCGATCCCCAGTACGTATGCTTTGCATTGTAGTCTCCAGCTGCCACGAAACAAGATCCAAGCGATTTGTAGAACTTCTCATACTGATCTTCGGTAACTGAAAATCTGGGAGGTGAGTAAATTGATGATATTACGAAATTAGAACAAAAATTTTCTACAAAAATATTCGTAGCTTGCATATATTCTTCACTAACGTTGTCAAGGATATAGTGCTTGAGTCTTGACTTAATTAGAATTGCAGATCCACCGCATGCTCTCCCTCTAGGGTCCTTTGTATCATACATAGTGTAGCCATTTATTTTGAAAAAGCTTCTCGTAGTCAAATGTGTCTCAGAGACCAACATTATATCAATACTTTTTTCCGTAAAGAAGTGCTCAAGTTCATTTTTATGTTGGCGAATGCCGTTTGCGTTCCAGAAACATATTTTTAACGTGTTCATGGCTTGTTAATTAATGCTTGAAGCAGAGTATTCTGCATTCTCAGCATTTCTTGCATCATGTTAGTCATATTTGTTGTAAAGTTGTTTATAGTTTGCACCAAATTGTCAATAGTAGCTTCAAGGCGACTAAAGTTAAAGCTTGAGTTTGCATTTGTTGAATTATTTGGAGGTGGAACATTTTGTGCGGGAATAGAATTTGTTCTAGCAGCATCGGCATACGACACACGGGAAGTAACTGGTTGGCTCCTTTGCACAAAAGTGGCGGAGTAAGCGTTTGCTGATTGAGATGGAGCTAATTTGGGTTTTTGCACCATAGTCTGTTTGACAAAAGAGTACACAGGACAACCTCTGTAGTTAGCGGTGTGTTTACCTCCACAATTACTGCATTTTTTATCACTTTGATCTTTTGGCTTATTGCAACTAGCAGTGCCGTGTAATTCGCCGCACACAACACAAACAGTGGGTAATTTACAGTATGTTTTTGTGTGGCCATATTCTTGGCAATTATGGCACTGTACGGGACCTGATCGCTTATGTGGCTCTTCAACTGTGATTTTTCGGTATAAGAGGTATTTTAGGCTATAAATTGGGTGTGTCTCGTTTTTTTTCAGCTGTATATCATTCGGCTCCAATTCAACACGAAATAGAGGCTGGGGGATCTTCTCCCTGTTTATTATATTGGTAACATTTTTTACCTTAAGTCCTTGTATCATGAGTGCATCTTTTACTTCTTCAGGATTAACATAAGAGTCAATACCCTTAAATACGATCTGCATACCTTTGGCACTTTTAAGATGGTACGTATAAAAACTTGTTTTATTTTTTTCAAATTCAGTCACTATTTTACGGAAATTTTTTTCTTCGTATATTTGAATTTTAGTTTCGTCAATATTACCACGCTTTATTGGAATAACATGAAATGCGTTTTCACCAATGGCCGAGACTAATTTTTTAATTAGGGCGTTAGAATTTTTCTCTCTCAAATATATAGGTGGTGGCTTAAAAGACTTTTGCGATGATGCAGCGGGCTTGTCGTCGGTGACTTGCAATAATGAAAAACGATTTTGACGATTGGTAGATGATGCGCTATTATCCCTAGACATCTTTGGAGCAGATGAAATTTTTGAAGAATTCGGGCTTCGCCCACGCTTTACCACTGTTATGTATCTGTCCATTCCGACTTGTACCTTGGATTTTGAGCTACTTTTATCTGTAGTGATAACTTTATTAAGTGATGAACACGAGCCTGAAGGAGATGATATAACTGACTTATATGACGAAGTACTAGGCAACTGTAATGTTAATGAATCACTATTTGGCATTGGACAAAGCGAAGTTGATCGCTGACGAAAAATTGGATTTGTCGTTAAAAAAATATTCTCATTAGATTTATTATTTGTATTATTTTTATTGAGAGCTTCAGAACTCACAGTAAAATAGGCATTTCTGCCGTTAGAACTCACTTCATAATTTTTTGTATTTGAGGTACTCATATAGAGTATTCCTCAAGGGCACTTTTTGTGTTTTTTTGCTTACGGTTTTGTTTTTGTAATTTTTGATTGTTTATTTGTTTTTGAGTTACTCGTATAGAGTATTCCTCAATGTCACAGTTTATGTTTTTTTTGTTTCTGTTTTTTTGTATTTGTTATTTCCACTATGTAAAAAATATTAACAAAGCAGTAAAGCTTATTTATTAAAGTCAGTATGTGCCTATTACGAATAATATGTACTACGAATATTTTTTTGTATAATTATTTATTTGTTTGGTATGTAAGAAAAAATTCCGCTAATCGACTGTTCGCTATGAAGGTACCACGAGAACGCTTTGACGCGCGTTTCATTTAGAACAGAATCATTTTCAATTTTAATTTCTTTTCTTAGTTTTTCAAATATAAATTTTAATTTTCTAGCTAGCTTTATATCATTAATGGATGTACAGTCCCAAGTTTTGAGTTGGCCAAACTCATTAAGATCTGTAACACCATCTTGTTTGGATCCATATATTTTATCTTCTTTATTTTTCATATTTTCCTCATTATTTGTTATACTTTTATTTTTCATATTTTCCTCATTATTTCTTATATCTCCTTTATCTTTTTCTTGTTGTATCACTTCCTTGTTCATACTTCTAGTTATCACTAGTGATCTTTTAATTGTTTCATCATTTTTTTCAGGAATCATTGTCCTTAATGTGTCAGAATCTATCTTTATTCTTGACAATGCATCTGCATTAGTATTGTTACTTCCTTTTTTATAGATTATTTCGAAATCGTAATCCGATAATTCTAGGCGAATTCTAGTCAGCTTTGAACTTGGATTTTTGTGAGAAAATAACGCTATTAATGGTCTGTGATCTGTAGCGACTATGAATTTTCTGCCATACAGATATGGTCTGAAAAATTGTATTCCCCAATGTATACCAAGTAATTCTTTTTCTATTACGGGCTTATTTACTTCATGCTTATTTAGTGATCGACTCGCAAACGATATAGGTCTATCTAGTCCGATTTCTCCTTGTGATAATACAGCTCCTAGCGCAAAATTAGATGTGTCCGTAGTCAAAATGAATTTTTCATTGAAATCAGGATATTGCAAAATTGGCGGGTTAATTAGTTTATTTTTCAATCTATCAAATGCGTCTTGGCATTTTTCTATCCAAACAAATTTTCTGTTTTTCTTCAAAAGTGCATTCAAACTACTTGTTATTTCAGCAAAATTTTCGACAAAACGTTTGTAATAATTACAGAACGCTACAAACCTTCTTACCTCGTCTGCATTTTTAGGTACTGGGTATTTTGTAATTGCCTCAAATTTTTCTGGATCAGGTTTTATGCCTTGTGGTGTTATCAAGTGTCCTAAATATACGACTTCTGATCGTAGAAATTGGCATTTACCAGGGTTAAGTTTTAAATTGTAGTGAAACATTTGTAAATTTTTTAATTGAACTTTTAGTGATTTTTAATCAGAAGTAATTTTAAGTCAGGCTTAAGTTCAGTAATTTCAATTCTTATTGAATGAAATATTTTTATTAATTAATGTGAGTATCTAAAGAAGAGAAGAAAAATTAAACTTAGACTTTAAGCTGGGGGAAATACCGATACTTTTCTGTGCAGCCACGCACTTCATCAGCACCCTAGTCTATCTACTTGGGTAGAGATTCTTGTTAACATCAGCTATTTAACTTAAATGTACAATGAACGGAATATGAGAAACGATTGTTGTGTATACAATTGATTTACCTTTGGTAAACACATTTATAAGTATCACTATTAATTTTCTGTTTTTTCCAATTTTTTCATTTTTTTATTTAGGTTAGCACGAAATTATTTTACTCTACCTCAGTATGTTTAACTATTCTTACTTATCTTTTTACGATCATCACATTAATTATTTTTACTTACTCTCATATTCCGTTCATTGTACATTTAAGTTAAATAGCTGATGTTAATAAGAATCTCTACCCAAGTTGATAGACTAGGGTGCTGATGAAGTGCGTGGCTGCACAGAAAAGTATCGGTATTTCCCCCAGCTTAAAGTCTAAGTTTAATTTTTCTTCTTTTCTTTAGATACTCACATTAATTAATAAAAATATTTCATTCAATAAGAATTGAAATTACTGAACTTAAGCCTGACTTAAAATTACTTCTGATTAAAAATCACTAAAAGTTCAATTAAAAAATTTACAAATGTTTCACTTAAATAATCATGGGCATGTGAAAAAATATGTTCACTTGGCCATCACAGTTTCAGAATGCTGAAAAATCCAAGAAAAAACTGTAGAATGCAACAACAAGTAACATTAAGCCACTACAATTATACTTACATGCATGTACCGATGGTACATCTAGTAAGTAAAAATAATTAATGTGATGATCGTAAAAAGATAAGTAAGAATAGTTAAACATACTGAGGTAGAGTAAAATAATTTCGTGCTAACCTAAATAGAAAAATGAAAAAATTGGAAAAAACAGAAAATTAATAGTGATACTTATAAATGTGTTTACCAAAGGTAAATCAATTGTATACACAACAATCGTTTCTCATATTCCGTTCATTGTACATTTAGGTTTTAAATTGTATTTATCCAACCTGTTAAGAACTTTTACATTGGTGGTTCAAACTGCATCCAAAGATTATTATATCATCAACATACAAAAATGCCTCTGACTCTAGTCCGGCTAGTGCTATTGTAAGCATACGTTGAAAACTATTTGATGATATTTTTAGTCCAAATGGTAATCTTGTGTATTGATAATGTCCATTTGGTGTTGAAAATGCTGTGTATGGACGTGATTGTTGATCAAGCTCAATTTGATGAAAAGAGTTTGTCATATCCAATGTTGAAAAATATTTGGCTCTACCCAGTTTATCCAAAATATCATTTAACCGTGTCAATGGAAATTTATCATTGACAATTTTGTCATTAAGCTTTCTGTAGTCAACAACCAATCTCCATTTTTTTAAATCTGTCTGCCCTTTTTTTGGTACTAGTAACAATGGTGCATTGTAAGGACTTATTGATGGTTCTATAATTTTATCTTTCAAAAGTTTCTGAACTTGCGAATTTATTTCAGTTGTCTGAGCCTGTGGTAAACGATAGTTTTTTATGTATACTGGACTGCTATCTTGCAGCTCTATTTTCTGTTTATAAAAGTAATTTGTCGTTAGTTTCTCATCTTCAATGTGGAATACATGTTGATATTTCTTCAATATTTCCTTTAAGTTTGCCATGTTCTCGTCTTCCGAATGATCAAGCTCCAATAATTTTAATAACTCTTCAAATCTTTTTGATGTATATTCGTGATTACTGTTCTGTGTATGCAATTTGTAACTATTGTAATTTTGTAGTGGTACTGTTTTTATTTTTATATTCTGAATTTTCACATCTTTATCTGTGACATTTAGTATTTTTATGTGCTTATTGCCAGTTTTAGGTATTATCGTATTTGCGATGTACACACCTTTAGTGATTTCCCTGTTTAAAACCAACGCGTCTTGTTCTATGTCTATCTTTATAGGAACAACGATTTCACTTCTGTGAGGAATAGTTACTGTATTTATTCTTACAGTGTCGTTATAAATTGGAATATTGATGATTTCATTATTTTTTACGAAAGTTGACATATATGTGTCATAATCTATATTGCATCTATGTTTCGTTAGGAAATCTCTTCCCAGAATACCATTAGTGCTTATCTGAAAGTTATCTTCTACTACTTGTACTTTATGATTCAAAATAATTTTGTTTATATCTATTTCTAAATTAGTTGAGCCCAATGATTTAATCATATCTGTTGAAATTCCTGTCAAATTGCAGTAATCATCTGTATCTTCCATATGGTTAATTAAAATATTCCTTTTGCATAATGAAACATCTGCACCAGTGTCGATTAGAAATGTTACATCGTTTACGGCGTTTGTAATTCTTAATTTTACGTAATTTTTGAGATTTGAAGCTATGCAATAAACTTGTCTAGTTAATATTATATTCCCATCGGGGATCCTGTCTATACGGTCCCCGGGATTGGTCCGTTTCCCTGCTCACTTACATAATTTATATTATGATTTCTATTACGGTTGTTGTTGTTACTGTTCCATCTTCTTTGTGTGTTAGATATGTTACTGCGATTGTTAAACCTATTGGTTGTGTTGAAATTTATGTTTGGTTTGTTATTGTTAGTTTTTTGAAAATTATTGTTGTTGGTTTTAGAGTAAGTATTCCCATTTTCACCATAGCTTCTATTGTTAATATTGTTATTTTTCCTGTACATCCTGCTGTTGTTGTTGTAGTTAGTGTTCAATCTGTTATTGTTTTTATAGGTTCTATATGTAGTTTGCTGTTGATATCGTGGCTTTTCTTTGTGGACATGCATTACCGAATTGTTTGTTAACTTGCATTCGTTTTCCAATTCCAGAGCAAGTTCTGTAGCACTTTGCAAATTATTTGGTCTGGCTGCGTATATTGTTGTCTTGAAATTTTCATTTAGACCCTTTTTAAATGTATCCAAAGCCAATTTATTGTTTAATCGCATTATGATATTCTTTTCTGGTTCCGTTGCATTATTCCCTAATTCGTCTATTCCTAGTTTATTCAATTTGTCTATAATTGCAGTAATTTTATCCCTAAACAAACTTACCGACATTGTCCTTTAAAAAAGTGTGTTCAATTTGCCTTGTAATTCTGGAATTGTCTCAATACTTTTGTATCTGTCTTGTAATAGTCTTTTTAGTGTTTCAAAATTTTCTGGTTTTGAATAACTTCCCAATGCTGTTCTAACGTTTGATGACAATTTAGCGTGATATACATATTGTAAAAAATCAGTTTTGCCCTCGGTTGACAAATTTTTATTAATTATTTCCGCTGTTATTAAAAAGCTATCTAATTCCATATAGTTGCCATCGAATAGTGGAAGTGTTTTCGATGCAGTTTCCAGATTAAACGCTGCCATTTTAGAATCTGTTACCAGTATGTCCTGTTTCTTCGTACAATTATATGTTACCTCTTCGTGTATTGAATCAGGTAGTTCTATTTCTAAGTTTTTCTTTGTTGCTAATTTATAAAGTCAACTTTTCAAATCTAAGAAAAATGCATCAGCCGCTGATTTTTGTGCTGAAGTTAATCTCTGATAATTTACGTTAAAAATAATTCGTACTTCCTCTAACCTTTTCAATAAATTTTGAATATGTAATTCTAAAGTTTCCTCTCTAATAGGTCTGTCTATATTTATGCATTTATGCGAACGATCAAAATCTTCTTTAATTAGTCTGACCTTTGTAATTATTGCTTGCCAATCCATTTATTTTTACTATCATTATACAAAAGTTTACAGTGCTTTAAAGTAATAGATTGAAATATTATATTGTAACCTTATCTGTATTATTTCTATTTTGATTATATTTAAGTACATACTTTTTGAAATACTTATTTATTTTAAATGCTATAAACAATATTATAATTACTATAACTAAAGTTATTATATATTCAGGGATTACTTGTTTGCTGTTTTCGGCGTTGCCGTTATTAACAATTTTTTCCTGAATTTCTACTTTACTCTGGGGCTTTCCCATGTCTTTATTGTTATATCCCCAAATTGGGCCTACCATCTAAATGTTAAAAATTTGTTTTTTTTTATTTATTTTTATTTTGATTTTCATAGTATGTAGATAACTCTTTCTCTATTGTTTCTATTTGCACCCAAATATCAGTTGCTATTGTCCAATGTGGTGGTGGGTTTGCATTTATTGTTTGCTGTAATATAGCCAAATTTCTTCGTAGCCACACTAGTCTACCCCCTCTCTTCCTACGTTTTATCACGACTTTGGGTATCTGTATTAACGCTTCTTCTTTTCTTTTGAGCAATCTGGCTTTGTATTCATTTATTGTTAATTTTTTCGGTCCCTGTTCGGTGATTTTTGCTGCTACGTACTTCGGGATTTCTACATCGGATTTCCCATCTGGTGTATATTCTTCCATTTAAAATTTTTCAAATGACTGGTTTGGCAGGATAATTAAATTTTGCAGGATTAAATTTTGCAGGATATTAATTTATTTTTTTTCAGGATATTAATTTATTTTGCAGGATTAATTTATTTTGCAGGATCTTGGTTTTGCGGGATCGCCATATACTGATTTTATATTTTGCTTTATTTGGTTATATTATATGGCCGGCGCTAAGGCGCCGCTGGCCATAAGGTTTGTATGCAGAATCCTTTATTTTAATAAAACAATGTGCCGATTTAAGGCATGAAATAATTCTATCTTTATTTTTGACTTATACTGCCTTAAATACTATTTTACAAAAATATTCTTACACAACTAGTAACCTACATAATCATACATTTAATTCATCAAAAACCCTTTTCACTAATTCAGCAGTTTATTGCAATTGCCAAATATTCAAGCTACAAAGTATTTGTTAGTTTATTAATAAAAGTTAGTGTGTCAGTACGATCAATGAAAATTGATCGTTTTGTTCCGTTTGTTTTTTCTTTTAAAAAGCAAAAGAAACAAAAGAAAATAAAAGAGGACAAAAGGTGCGTTCAGACGATGCTTCACTACAGTTTGTTAAACTAGGTATTCAGGTGGGTATTCAATTAAATTATTAATTAATATTACAATATTTTCATATCACTTTTCTGTGAACTAATATTTATCTTGCGTGATTCGAATTTGTGATACAGTAGTTTGCCAGCATTTAGGCATGCTAGGCAGACGCAACTAAGGTACTATTTGGGTTATGTTTATATTCGATATTAAGGACGCAATAAGTATAATAATACTCCGACTTTCCTTAGTATTCACCACTTGGTATATCGTTCCATATAACAAATCTAAAATGATGCCCCAAGCGTATGAGTGTAAAATCTCTTATTTTCAAAAATCAATCAGTAAAATTAACTGACTAGAACTTAACGTCTGGCATCATCTTTGCCATTTGCTATGATAAAGTCTGGGCTGAGTTCGTTTGGTCCTGCCAGTCCTGTCGTTTCAAATCATCACCGCGACGATAACCGACCTACTCGCATATCGGTTACGGACTTGTGATTGACTCGAGTCGAATATAAACGTGTATTGATGTTAAAATTTTCGTGCTTATCATCAGAGTGACCCATGCGCTAGCCCTTTCATTGCTTTTGAAATACAGGCTATTGCCCATGCTCAAGTCTAATGCCAGTACCAACACATTGGGTAATCATCATCATCAAGAAATCTCTTGAAATCTCTAATGTTAGCTTCTCGTTGGGCGCCATATATGTTACGCGCGGCATGTAATCTCGCAGAAAATGGAATTTTTTATTTTATTTTTATATTATCAGATTAACGGAGTGAGCTGCGGTCAAGTGGCAAGATACAAGTTGTCCGGCTAGCCAGTGGCAATTGGTTTTTAACCCGCTTGTCCATAACATAACATATAGTATATATATCTTGCCAAAATAAACACCACTTATATATATATATACAAAAAAAAACCAAGAAGAAATCATTAGCCCATTGTTACAAAGATGGCTGAACACTGGTTACGTTGAGTGCACTAATAGACAAAATAAGTATAAGAATTGAGCAAAAATTTCGAGAGTTCAAGAGGTTTTCCGAAATTAATTTATGAAAACAAGAGATTTTGAAGGTGGCTGAATGTTTGGCCACTTGGGTATACTTTCCCTCCTTGGTCGTCCAGGCCGAGCACCCTGACAGGCCGCTTACCCGTTTTACGCGCCTGTCCCTTAACATAACCGACTACAAGAACTTACCTTTTGCCGCTTGTCTCCCTAGCATGGCTTTGAAATGAGATTTAGTTGATTTTCAAATTCATGGCTTTATTTTCACAATTCATGAGTAAATCCTAGCTAAACTGTGTATAAAAATAAATGTATATATATATAAAATATGTATGTGTATAATAGGTAAATTAATGGGTATAGTATGGGTAGTTGTAAACTAAGTATTTGTGTAATAATCAATCGTACAGTTACTTTCAAAATCATTTACTTTTATAATGTAAAACTTGATAAATATGGAGGGTACAGTGTGTAAATGCTTAGGACGCATAATTAGAACCTAAGCGGTTACATTCTGTAGTTCCACATATGGTACCCATGCGTATGCATGTATACATGTATACGTATATATATATATATATATATATGTATGTACATAACAATAAAAAATCAATATGGTGTTAATAATACAATACTTAATCTGAAACTGCTGGTGTTCTTGTTCGGAATCTGATGACTCTGGACAGTATGCCGGCATCTGTGGTTGTTACGCTGCTGATTGATGTGATGTTGATAGGTTTTGTACGTTGGGCGTGCGCATTTGCACAGCAACACTTCTGTTTGTTAAGTTTTGTTAAGAGTTTATGGATTTTCTTTTTGTTCTTTGAGCAAGTTTGATAAGTATTATTGTCTTGCGTTTTTAACTTTACTTTATATAAAATTTTTTATTGTTGCGTTTAACTTACATTATAAGGAGTTCGGTTTATTTTTACATGTAAAAGGATTTTACAAAATTTTTTTTATTTTTTATTTTATATTCACGTTTAATTTATTTGAAATCTTCATTAGGTAAGCAATTAAGGAGTATTTTACGTTTTTCCTTCTTTTATTTATTTATGATTCGAAATTTACAATACACTGAGGCACGTATTTGCCAGCTCTGTACATACGTACATACATACCTGCGCTTATACATAGACATGTGTGTAATGCGAAAATATGCAAACTCCACATGCCACTTATACGGTTATTAAAATCACTTTTGGGTATATTCACGATTTTGGATTTTCCCTTTAACTATATATTTTTAATGTTCACTGCCTAATGTTACCTTAAACCATTTTTCTTTACGCGCATGTGCACAGGCGTTCCTGGCAATATGTGTGTGAGCATATGCGCCTTTTGCTTTTGTTATATATACACTGTGGCACTTATTGCAAACTGCACAAGAATTTCCTTTGGTTCAATCCACATTTTGAACATAAAGTTTTTGTTACTTTACATACACAAAAGAAGATAACTAAACAAAAAATTTATTCTCACAACCGAATGATATTCAAGTATTCTTCAAGTATCTTAGTTAATGGCAATTAACTTATGTATGTATACAGATGTATATCTCTTTGATAAAAATTTAAATATAACATGATTTTTCATATTTATTGTGTAACACTTAAATTTTTCAAGAATCAAAAAATATTTTAATGGATTATTTTCTCCTTTTTATTGCGAGTCTATAATTTAAAAATACTTTTTTTTTCTTCTTTTTTCAACTTCTTGCTCGACACTTGTCTGGTTTCTTCGCTTGACGGTACTTGAATGTCCTCTTTTACTTTTTCCTGACAACCGTTTTTTCTTTTCTTTCATTGCAAATTCTAGATCGTACACGCGTAAATTTTTGATTCGCTGGCTAACATAACGGTCAATGCAGTAGAATTTTATGCGAAAGCAAAATGTCAAAAATGTAACGTGGTTGCTTGTTCCTTCATTCGTCCGTACGGGGATGATGTTTGTGAATGTGCTCACCAGACGGTAACAGTTCACTATTCTGACGAATTTCCCCCTTAAGTTTGTTGTATTCAAGGCTGTTGAACTCAGGTGAATCTAAGTCTACTTCATTATGGTGTATGTTTACTGAACCTCGTCTACGTCCAGTCGCGATAAGGTGTGTGGCACCACGTTTAGTGAGCCTTTTCTGTGTTCTATCGACTGCAAGCTCGAGTGGTCGGTAATGATTTTAAAGTTTAACCCCTCTATGTATGGCCTGAACCTTTTTACGCAAGTAACAGCTGCTAGGCACTCCAGCTCCGTTATGGAATAGTTTCGCTCAGCTTTATTTAATTTTTGCGATACGAATGCAATCGGGTGCTCTCTGCCGTTGTTGTCCTGTTGCACTAAAACACCGCCTATACCTACGCGGGACGCGTCGCACTGAATAACGAATTCAGCCGAGAAGTTTGGCTGAGCCAAAACAGGAGCACTGGCTAGGGCCATTTTCAATTTTTCGCATGACTCCTTGCCCTCTTAACTTAGACTGAAAGGCTTTGCAGACTTACGTAGGCTATCTGTGAGGGGACCTGATATATCAGAAAAGTTTCGGATAAACGAGCGGTACCAGTTGGCCATTCCAATGAACCGTCTTACCTGACGAGGCGTTTTGGGGGTGGGAAATTGCATAATTGCTGCTACCTTGTCTGGGTCGACCTTCAAAATTCCTCCCCCTATTCTGTATCCTAAGTACTTAATCTCCCGCTGACAAAATTTGCTCTTGCCCCCGTTGATCGTAAAGCCAGCTGAACTTAAGCACTTTGCGACTTCGGCGAGTAATCGGACATGGCTATCAAAATCCTGGCTGCAGACAAGGAAGTCGTCCAAATAGACGAATACATTTTCCCTCAGTTTGGCCGGGATGGTTTTATCCATCAGGCGACTCATAACCATGCGAATTCTAGTCAGCTTTGAACTTGGATTTTTGTGAGAAAATAACGCTATTAATGGTCTGTGATCTGTAGCGACTATGAATTTTCTGCCATACAGATATGGTCTGAAAAATTGTATTCCCCAATGTATACCAAGTAATTCTTTTTCTATTACGGGCTTATTTACTTCATGCTTATTTAGTGATCGACTCGCAAACGATATAGGTCTATCTAGTCCGATTTCTCCTTGTGATAATACAGCTCCTAGCGCAAAATTAGATGTGTCCGTAGTCAAAATGAATTTTTCATTGAAATCAGGATATTGCAAAATTGGCGGGTTAATTAGTTTATTTTTCAATCTATCAAATGCGTCTTGGCATTTTTCTATCCAAACAAATTTTCTGTTTTTCTTCAAAAGTGCATTCAAACTACTTGTTATTTCAGCAAAATTTTCGACAAAACGTCTGTAATAATTACAGAACGCTACAAACCTTCTTACCTCGTCTGCATTTTTAGGTACTGGGTATTTTGTAATTGCCTCAAATTTTTCTGGATCAGGTTTTATTTATTTTTTTATTTTTTATTTTATATTCACGTTTAATTTATTTGAAATCTTCATTAGGTAAGCAATTAAGGAGTATTTTACGTTTTTCCTTCTTTTATTTATTTATGATTCGAAATTTACAATACACTGAGGCACGTATTTGCCAGCTCTGTACATACGTACATACATACCTGCGCTTATACATAGACATGTGTGTAATGCGAAAATATGCAAACTCCACATGCCACTTATACGGTTATTAAAATCACTTTTGGGTATATTCACGATTTTGGATTTTCCCTTTAACTATATATTTTTAATGTTCACTGCCTAATGTTACCTTAAACCATTTTTCTTTACGCGCATGTGCACAGGCGTTCCTGGCAATATGTGTGTGAGCATATGCGCCTTTTGATTTTGTTATATATACACTGTGGCACTTATTGCAAACTGCACAAGAATTTCCTTTGGTTCAATCCACATTTTGAACATAAAGTTTTTGTTACTTTACATACACAAAAGAAGATAACTAAACAAAAAATTTATTCTCACAACCGAATGATATTCAAGTATTCTTCAAGTATCTTAGTTAATGGCAATTAACTTATGTATGTATACAGATGTATATCTCTTTGATAAAAATTTAAATATAACATGATTTTTCATATTTATTGTGTAACACTTAAATTTTTCAAGAATCAAAAAATTTTTTAATGGATTATTTTCTCCTTTTTATTGCGAGTCTATAATTTAAAAATACTTTTTTTTCTTCTTTTTTCAACTTCTTGCTCGACACTTGTCTGGTTTCTTCGCTTGACGGTACTTGAATGTCCTCTTTTACTTTTTCCTGACAACCGTTTTTTCTTTTCTTTCATTGCAAATTCTAGATCGTACACGCGTAAATTTTTGATTCGCTGGCTAACATAACGGTCAATGCAGTAGAATTTTATGCGAAAGCAAAATGTCAAAAATGTAACGTGGTTGCTTGTTCCTTCATTCGTCCGTACGGGGATGATGTTTGTGAATGTGCTCACCAGACGGTAACAGTTCACTATTCTGACGAATTTCCCCCTTAAGTTTGTTGTATTCAAGGCTGTTGAACTCAGGTGAATCTAAGTCTACTTCATTATGGTGTATGTTTACTGAACCTCGTCTACGTCCAGTCGCGATAAGGTGTGTGGCACCACGTTTAGTGAGCCTTTTCTGTGTTCTATCGACTGCAAGCTCGAGTGGTCGGTAATGATTTTAAAGTTTAACCCCTCTATGTATGGCCTGAACCTTTTTACGCAAGTAACAGCTGCTAGGCACTCCAGCTCCGTTATGGAATAGTTTCGCTCAGCTTTATTTAATTTTTGCGATACGAATGCAATCGGGTGCTCTCTGCCGTTGTTGTCCTGTTGCACTAAAACACCGCCTATACCTACGCGGGACGCGTCGCACTGAATAACGAATTCAGCCGAGAAGTTTGGCTGAGCCAAAACAGGAGCACTGGCTAGGGCCATTTTCAAT
The DNA here is from genome assembly GCA_905220375.1 of Tachina fera. Lineage (NCBI taxonomy): Eukaryota > Metazoa > Arthropoda > Insecta > Diptera > Tachinidae > Tachina > Tachina fera. The sequence continues at coordinate 75,724,663 of LR999965.1, read as the reverse complement.
TTTTCGCATGACTCCTTGCCCTCTTAACTTAGACTGAAAGGCTTTGCAGACTTACGTAGGCTATCTGTGAGGGGACCTGATATATCAGAAAAGTTTCGGATAAACGAGCGGTACCAGTTGGCCATTCCAATGAACCGTCTTACCTGACGAGGCGTTTTGGGGGTGGGAAATTGCATAATTGCTGCTACCTTGCCTGGGTCGACCTTCAAAATTCCTCCCCCTATTCTGTATCCTAAGTACTTAATCTCCCGCTGACAAAATTTGCTCTTGCCCCCGTTGATCGTAAAGCCAGCTGAACTTAAGCACTTTGCGACTTCGGCGAGTAATCGGACATGGCTATCAAAATCCTGGCTGCAGACAAGGAAGTCGTCCAAATAGACGAATACATTTTCCCTCAGTTTGGCCGGGATGGTTTTATCCATCAGGCGACTCATAACCATGCGAATTCTAGTCAGCTTTGAACTTGGATTTTTGTGAGAAAATAACGCTATTAATGGTCTGTGATCTGTAGCGACTATGAATTTTCTGCCATACAGATATGGTCTGAAAAATTGTATTCCCCAATGTATACCAAGTAATTCTTTTTCTATTACGGGCTTATTTACTTCATGCTTATTTAGTGATCGACTCGCAAACGATATAGGTCTATCTAGTCCGATTTCTCCTTGTGATAATACAGCTCCTAGCGCAAAATTAGATGTGTCCGTAGTCAAAATGAATTTTTCATTGAAATCAGGATATTGCAAAATTGGCGGGTTAATTAGTTTATTTTTCAATCTATCAAATGCGTCTTGGCATTTTTCTATCCAAACAAATTTTCTGTTTTTCTTCAAAAGTGCATTCAAACTACTTGTTATTTCAGCAAAATTTTCGACAAAACGTCTGTAATAATTACAGAACGCTACAAACCTTCTTACCTCGTCTGCATTTTTAGGTACTGGGTATTTTGTAATTGCCTCAAATTTTTCTGGATCAGGTTTTATGCCTTGTGGTGTTATCAAGTGTCCTAAATATACGACTTCTGATCGTAGAAATTGGCATTTACCAGGGTTAAGTTTTAAATTGTAGTGAAACATTTGTAAATTTTTTAATTGAACTTTTAGTGATTTTTAATCAGAAGTAATTTTAAGTCAGGCTTAAGTTCAGTAATTTCAATTCTTATTGAATGAAATATTTTTATTAATTAATGTGAGTATCTAAAGAAGAGAAGAAAAATTAAACTTAGACTTTAAGCTGGGGGAAATACCGATACTTTTCTGTGCAGCCACGCACTTCATCAGCACCCTAGTCTATCTACTTGGGTAGAGATTCTTGTTAACATCAGCTATTTAACTTAAATGTACAATGAACGGAATATGAGAAACGATTGTTGTGTATACAATTGATTTACCTTTGGTAAACACATTTATAAGTATCACTATTAATTTTCTGTTTTTTCCAATTTTTTCATTTTTTTATTTAGGTTAGCACGAAATTATTTTACTCTACCTCAGTATGTTTAACTATTCTTACTTATCTTTTTACGATCATCACATTAATTATTTTTACTTACTCTCATATTCCGTTCATTGTACATTTAAGTTAAATAGCTGATGTTAATAAGAATCTCTACCCAAGTTGATAGACTAGGGTGCTGATGAAGTGCGTGGCTGCACAGAAAAGTATCGGTATTTCCCCCAGCTTAAAGTCTAAGTTTAATTTTTCTTCTTTTCTTTAGATACTCACATTAATTAATAAAAATATTTTATTCAATAAGAATTGAAATTACTGAACTTAAGGCTGACTTAAAATTACTTCTGATTAAAAATCACTAAAAGTTCAATTAAAAAATTTACAAATGTTTCACTTAAATAATCATGGGCATGTGAAAAAATATGTTCACTTGGCCATCACAGTTTCAGAATGCTGGAAATCCAAGAAAAAACTGTAGAATGCAACAACAAGTAACATTAAGCCACTACAATTATACTTACATGCATGTACCGATGGTACATCTAGTAAGTAAAAATAATTAATGTGATGATCGTAAAAAGATAAGTAAGAATAGTTAAACATACTGAGGTAGAGTAAAATAATTTCGTGCTAACCTAAATAGAAAAATGAAAAAATTGGAAAAAACAGAAAATTAATAGTGTGTTTACCAAAGGTAAATCAATTGTATACACAACAATCGTTTCTCATATTCCGTTCATTGTACATTTAAGTTAAATAGCTGATGTTAATAAGAATCTCTACCCAAGTAGATAGACTAGGGTGCTGATGAAGTGCGTGGCTGCACAGAAAAGTATCGGTTTTTCCCCCAGCTTAAAGTCTAAGTTTAATTTTTCTTCTCTTCTTTAGATACTCACATTAATTAATAAAAATATTTCATTCAATAAGAATTGAAATTACTGAACTTAAGCCTGACTTAAAATTACTTCTGATTAAAAATCACTAAAAGTTCAATTAAAAAAATTACAAATGTTTCACTTAAATAATCATGGGCACGTGAAAAAATATGTTCACTTGGCCATCACAGTTTCAGAATGCTGGAAATCCAAGAAAAAACTGTAGAATGCAACAACAAGTAACATTAAGCCACTACAATTATACTTACATGCATGTACCGATGGTACATCTAGTAAGTAAAAATAATTAATGTGATGATCGTAAAAAGATAAGTAAGAATAGTTAAACATACTGAGGTAGAGTAAAATAATTTCGTGCTAACCTAAATAGAAAAATGAAAAATTGGAAAAAACAGAAAATTAATAGTGATACTTATAAATGTGTTTACCAAAGGTAAATCAATTGTATACACAACAATCGTTTCTCATATTCCGTTCATTGTACATTTAGGTTTTAAATTGTATTTATCCAACCTGTTAAGAACTTTTACATTGGTGGTTCAAACTGCATCCAAAGATTATTATATCATCAACATACAAAAATGCCTCTGACTCTAGTCCGGCTAGTGCTATTGTAAGCATACGTTGAAAACTATTTGATGATATTTTTAGTCCAAATGGTAATCTTGTGTATTGATAATGTCCATTTGGTGTTGAAAATGCTGTGTATGGACGTGATTGTTGATCAAGCTCAATTTGATGAAAAGAGTTTGTCATATCCAATGTTGAAAAATATTTGGCTCTACCCAGTTTATCCAAAATATCATTTAACCGTGTCAATGGAAATTTATCATTGACAATTTTGTCATTAAGCTTTCTGTAGTCAACAACCAATCTCCATTTTTTTAAATCTGTCTGCCCTTTTTTTGGTACTAGTAACAATGGTGCATTGTAAGGACTTATTGATGGTTCTATAATTTTATCTTTCAAAAGTTTCTGAACTTGCGAATTTATTTCAGTTGTCTGAGCCTGTGGTAAACGATAGTTTTTTATGTATACTGGACTGCTATCTTGCAGCTCTATTTTCTGTTTATAAAAGTAATTTGTCGTTAGTTTCTCATCTTCAATGTGGAATACATGTTGATATTTCTTCAATATTTCCTTTAAGTTTGCCATGTTCTCGTCTTCCGAATGATCAAGCTCCAATAATTTTAATAACTCTTCAAATCTTTTTGATGTATATTCGTGATTACTGTTCTGTGTATGCAATTTGTAACTATTGTAATTTTGTAGTGGTACTGTTTTTATTTTTATATTCTGAATTTTCACATCTTTATCTGTGACATTTAGTATTTTTATGTGCTTATTGCCAGTTTTAGGTATTATCGTATTTGCGATGTACACACCTTTAGTGATTTCCCTGTTTAAAACCAACGCGTCTTGTTCTATGTCTATCTTTATAGGAACAACGATTTCACTTCTGTGAGGAATAGTTACTGTATTTATTCTTACAGTGTCGTTATAAATTGGAATATTGATGATTTCATTATTTTTTACGAAAGTTGACATATATGTGTCATAATCTATATTGCATCTATGTTTCGTTAGGAAATCTCTTCCCAGAATACCATTAGTGCTTATCTGAAAGTTATCTTCTACTACTTGTACTTTATGATTCAAAATAATTTTGTTTATATCTATTTCTAAATTAGTTGAGCCCAATGTTTAATCATATCTGTTGAAATTCCTGTCAAATTGCAGTAATCATCTGTATCTTCCATATGGTTAATTAAAATATTCCTTTTGCATAATGAAACATCTGCACCAGTGTCGATTAGAAATGTTACATCGTTTACGGCGTTTGTAATTCTTAATTTTACGTAATTTTTGAGATTTGAAGCTATGCAATAAACTTGTCTAGTTAATATTATATTCCCATCGGGGATCCTGTCTATACGGTCCCCGGGATTGGTCCGTTTCCCTGCTCACTTACATAATTTATATTATGATTTCTATTACGGTTGTTGTTGTTATTGTTCCATCTTCTTTGTGTGTTAGATATGTTACTGCGATTGTTAAACCTATTGTTTGTGTTGAAATTTATGTTTGGTTTGTTATTGTTAGTTTTTTGAAAATTATTGTTGTTGGTTTTAGAGTAAGTATTCCCATTTTCACCATAGCTTCTATTGTTAATATTGTTATTTTTCCTGTACATCCTGCTGTTGTTGTTGTAGTTAGTGTTCAATCTGTTATTGTTTTTATAGGTTCTATATGTAGTTTGCTGTTGATATCGTGGCTTTTCTCTGTGGACATGCATTACCGAATTGTTTGTTAACTTGCATTCGTTTTCCAATTCCAGAGCAAGTTCTGTAGCACTTTGCAAATTATTTGGTCTGGCTGCGTATATTGTTGTCTTGAAATTTTCATTTAGACCCTTTTTAAATGTATCCAAAACCAATTTATTGTTTAATCGCATTATGATATTCTTTTCTGGTTCCGTTGCATTATTCCCTAATTCGTCTATTCCTAGTTTATTCAATTTGTCTATAATTGCAGTAATTTTATCCCTAAACAAACTTACCGACATTGTCCTTTGAAAAAGTGTGTTCAATTTGCCTTGTAATTCTGGAATTGTCTCAATACTTTTGTATCTGTCTTGTAATAGTCTTTTTAGTGTTTCAAAATTTTCTGGTTTTGAATAACTTCCCAATGCTGTTCTAACGTTTGATGACAATTTAGCGTGATATACATATTGTAAAAAATCAGTTTTGCCCTCGGTTGACAAATTTTTATTAATTATTTCCGCTGTTATTAAAAAGCTATCTAATTCCATATAGTTGCCATCGAATAGTGGAAGTGTTTTCGATGCAGTTTCCAGATTAAACGCTGCCATTTTAGAATCTGTTACCAGTATGTCCTGTTTCTTCGTACAATTATATGTTACCTCTTCGTGTATTGAATCAGGTAGTTCTATTTCTAAGTTTTTCTTTGTTGCTAATTTATAAAGTCTACTTTTCAAATCTAAGAAAAATGCATCAGCCGCTGATTTTTGTGCTGAAGTTAATCTCTGATAATTTACGTTAAAAATAATTCGTACTTCCTCTAACCTTTTCAATAAATTTTGAATATGTAATTCTAAAGTTTCCTCTCTAATAGGTCTGTCTATATTTATGCATTTATGCGAACGATCAAAATCTTCTTTAATTAGTCTGACCTTTGTAATTATTGCTTGCCAATCCATTTATTTTTACTATCATTATACAAAAGTTTACAGTGCTTTAAAGTAATAGATTGAAATATTATATTGTAACCTTATCTGTATTATTTCTATTTTGATTATATTTAAGTACATACTTTTTGAAATACTTATTTATTTTAAATGCTATAAACAATATTATAATTACTATAACTAAAGTTATTATATATTCAGGGATTACTTGTTTGCTGTTTTCGGCGTTGCCGTTATTAACAATTTTTTCCTGAATTTCTACTTTACTCTGGGGCTTTCCCATGTCTTTATTGTTATATCCCCAAATTGGGCCTACCATCTAAATGTTAAAAATTTGTTTTTTTTTATTTATTTTTATTTTGATTTTCATAGTATGTAGATAACTCTTTCTCTATTTTTTCTATTTGCACCCAAATATCAGTTGCTATTGTCCAATGTGGTGGTGGGTTTGCATTTATTGTTTGCTGTAATATAGCCAAATTTCTTCGTAGCCACACTAGTCTACCCCCTCTCTTCCTACATTTTATCACGACTTTGGGTATCTGTATTAACGCTTCTTCTTTTCTTTTGAGCAATCTGGCTTTGTATTCATTTATTGTTAATTTTTTCGGTCCCGGTTCGGTGATTTTTGCTGCTACGTACTTCGGGATTTCTACATCGGATTTCCCATCTGGTGTATATTCTTCCATTTAAAATTTTTCAAATGACTGGTTTGGCAGGATAATTAAATTTTGCAGGATTAAATTTTGCAGGATATTAATTTATTTTGCAGGATATTAATTTATTTTGCAAGATTAATTTATTTTGCAGAATCTTGGTTTTGCGGGATCGCCATATACTGATTTTATATTTTGCTTTATTTGGTTATATTATATGGCCGGCGCTAAGGCGCCGCTGGCCATAAGGTTTGTATGCAGAATCCTTTATTTTAATAAAACAATGTGCCGATTTAAGGCATGAAATAATTCTATCTTTATTTTTGACTTATACTGCCTTAAATACTATTTTACAAAAATATTCTTACACAACTAGTAACCTACATAATCATACATTTAATTCATCAAAAACCCTTTTCACTAATTCAGCAGTTTATTGCAATTGCCAAATATTCAAGCTACAAAGTATTTGTTAGTTTATTAATAAAAGTTAGTGTGTCAGTACGATCAATGAAAATTGATCGTTTTGTTCCGTTTGTTTTTTCTTTTAAAAAGCAAAAGAAACAAAATAAAATAAAAGAGGACAAAAGGTGCGTTCAGACGATGCTACACTACAGTTAGTTAAACTAGGTATTCAGGTGGGTATTCAATTAAATTATTAATTAATATTACAATATTTTCATATCACTTTTCTGTGAACTAATATTTATCTTGCGTGATTCGAATTTGTGATACAGTAGTTTGCCAGCATTTAGGCATGCTAGGCAGACGCAACTAAGGTACTATTTGGGTTATGTTTATATTCGATATTAAGGACGCAATAAGTATAATAATACTCCGACTTTCCTTAGTATTCACCACTTGGTATATCGTTCCATATAACAAATCTAAAATGATGCCCCAAGCGTATGAGTGTAAAATCTCTTATTTTCAAAAATCAATCAGTAAAATTAACTGAAGAGAACTTAACGTCTGGCATCATCTTTGCCATTTGCTATGATAAAGTCTGGGCTGAGTTCGTTTGGTCCTGCCAGTCCTGTCGTTTCAAATCATCACCGCGACGATAACCGACCTACTCGCATATCGGTTACGGACTTGTGATTGACTCGAGTCGAATATAAACGTGTATTGATGTTAAAATTTTCGTGCTTATCATCAGAGTGACCCATGCGCTAGCCCTTTCATTGCTTTTGAAATACAGGCTATTGCCCATGCTCAAGTCTAATGCCAGTACCAACACATTGGGTAATCATCATCATCAAGAAAACTCTTGAAATCTCTAATGTTAGCTTCTCGTTGGGCACCATATATGTTACGCGCGGCATGTAATCTCGCAGAAAATGGAATTTTTTATTTTATTTTTATATTATCAGATTAACGGAGTGAGCTGCGGTCAAGTGGCAAGATACAAGTTGTCCGGCTAGCCAGTGGCAATTGGTTTTTAACCCGCTTGTCCATAACATAACATATAGTATATATATCTTGCCAAAATAAACACCACTTATATATATATATACAAAAAAAAAACCAAGAAGAAATCATTAGCCCATTGTTACAAAGATGGCTGAACACTGGTTACGTTGAGTGCACTAATAGACAAAATAAGTATAAGAATTGAGCAAAAATTTCGAGAGTTCAAGAGGTTTTCCGAAATTAATTTATGAAAACAAGAGATTTTGAAGGTGGCTGAATGTTTGGCCACTTGGGTATACTTTCCCTCCTTGGTCGTCCAGGCCGAGCACCCTGACAGGCCGCTTACCCGTTTTACGCGCCTGTCCCTTAACATAACCGACTACAAGAACTTACCTTTTGCCGCTTGTCTCCCTAGCATGGCTTTGAAATGAGATTTAGTTGATTTTCAAATTCATGGCTTTATTTTCACAATTCATGAGTAAATCCTAGCTAAATTGTGTATAAAAATAAATGTATATATATATAAAATATGTATGTGTATAATAGGTAAATTAATGGGTATAGTATGGGTAGTTGTAAAGTAAGTATTTGTGTAATAATCAATCGTACAGTTACTTTCAAAATCATTTACTTTTATAATGTAAAACTTGATAAATATGGAGGGTACAGTGTGTAAATGCTGAGGACGCATAATTAGAACCTAAGCGGTTACATTCTGTAGTTCCACATATGGTACCCATGCGTATGCATGTATACATGTATACGTATATATATATATATATATATGTATGTACATAACAATAAAAAATCAATATGGTGTTAATAATACAATACTTAATCTGAAACTGCTGGTGTTCTTGTTCGGAATATGATGACTCTGGACAGTATGCCGGCATCTGTGGTTGTTACGCTGCTGATTGATGTGATGTTGATAGGTTTTGTACGTTGGGCGTGCGCATTTGCACAGCAACACTTCTGTTTGTTAAGTTTTGTTAAGAGTTTATGGATTTTCTTTTTGTTCTTTGAGCAAGTTTGATAAGTATTATTGTCTTGCGTTTTTAACTTTACTTTATATAAAATATTTTATTGTTGCGTTTAACTTACATTATAAGGAGTTCGGTTTATTTTTACATGTAAAAGGATTTTACAAAATTTTTTTTATTTTTTATTTTATATTCACGTTTAATTTATTTGAAATCTTCATTAGGTAAGCAATTAAGGAGTATTTTACGTTTTTCCTTCTTTTATTTATTTATGATTCGAAATTTACAATACACTGAGGCACGTATTTGCCAGCTCTGTACATACGTACATACATACCTGCGCTTATACATAGACATGTGTGTAATGCGAAAATATGCAAACTCCACATGCCACTTATACGGTTATTAAAATCACTTTTGGGTATATTCACGATTTTGGATTTTCCCTTTAACTATATATTTTTAATGTTCACTGCCTAATGTTACCTTAAACCATTTTTCTTTACGCGCATGTGCACAGGCGTTCCTGGCAATATGTGTGTGAGCATATGCGCCTTTTGCTTTTGTTATATATACACTGTGGCACTTATTGCAAACTGCACAAGAATTTCCTTTGGTTCAATCCACATTTTGAACATAAAGTTTTTGTTACTTTACATACACAAAAGAAGATAACTAAACAAAAAATTTATTCTCACAACCGAATGATATTCAAGTATTCTTCAAGTATCTTAGTTAATGGCAATTAACTTATGTATGTATACAGATGTATATCTCTTTGATAAAAATTTAAATATAACATGATTTTTCATATTTATTGTGTAACACTTAAATTTTTCAAGAATCAAAAAATTTTTTAATGGATTATTTTCTCCTTTTTATTGCGAGTCTATAATTTAAAAATACTTTTTTTTCTTCTTTTTTCAACTTCTTGCTCGACATTTGTCTGGTTTCTTCGCTTGACGGTACTTGAATGTCCTCTTTTACTTTTTCCTGACAACCGTTTTTTCTTTTCTTTCATTGCAAATTCTAGATCGTACACGCGAAAATTTTTGATTCGCAATGCAGTAGAATTTTATGCGAAAGCAAAATGTCAAAAATGTAACGTGGTTGCTTGTTCCTTCATTCGTCCGTACGGGGATGATGTTTGTGAATGTGCTCACCAGACGGTAACAGTTCACTATTCTGACGAATTTCCCCCTTAAGTTTGTTGTATTCAAGGCTGTTGAACTCAGGTGAATCTAAGTCTACTTCATTATGGTGTATGTTTACTGAACCTCGTCTACGTCCAGTCGCGATAAGGTGTGTGGCACCACGTTTAGTGAGCCTTTTCTGTGTTCTATCGACTGCAAGCTCGAGTGGTCGGTAATGATTTTAAAGTTTAACCTGTTATTATTTAAATTGAAATGTTTATTTATTTAAGTATTTATTTATGTCGACCCATCTTAGTCGACCACACTTTTTATAATGAATTAAATAAAAACTAATAAATATAATGAAATAAAACTAACTTAAAACTTATCGTGAGAAAATGCTTGGTCGGCATAAATACACGCCGACCAGGTGCATTGTATGTGTAGGCATAAAATATTCAAATAAGCCAGATGATCAAGTTACTTGCTGATGACAAATAACTGATGCAGTCAAACACATAAGTATGTGGACAAATATGAATTACTGGCACAGTCAAACACATAAGTATGCGGACAGATATATTCCATAGCCAAACACACTACACCTCCCTTTTTCAGAAAGAATGATCAATGCGAGGTAGTTGATCATTCTTTAGTTACAATGGATTTAAAAATGAAGGGGGCTTCTCACATAACATACTTGTGAATTTCAAGTAACAATAAATTTTTTTTTTTTTTAAATAAGGTAATTTTTTTTTTGTTTTGTACAATACATATTACAGATAGTATTTTTTTTTATGTCTATAAGCTTGTTTAAGTTATGTTCCTCTTAGACCAATTTGTGGTGTTTTTTTTTCTTAAATAAAACTTTAAACTTTTTCTCTTTTAAATATGGGAACACAAATCGTTTGCTATTTTATGTATGCATTATGTATAAAATAATAAAAGTATGTTTTTGGATTTTTTTTTTTTGACATTTTGCTTAGAATTTTTTAATTTTAATTTAAAAATGAAATTGTTTGGACATACATACATATGAAGTTTATATGGTACATGTAGTAAATTTTTGGTTTTTTTGTGTTTTCCTTTACCATAGTGTTAGAAACTATCAGATTTATTTATAAAACTTATTAAGGTTTTATAAAGGGTTTTCATAAAAAAATTAACACAAAATGTTTCTTAAAAAGCCTTCATAAATATTAAAATAGTTTTAAAAATTATAAAAATTCTTAATTTTACCGCGCCATAAGCGCCAAAAGCAAAGTATAACCGACACATCTTTTGGAACGAAATCAGAGACAAAAGAAAATCAAAAATTAGAATAAAATGTGTCATTCCTCCCCTGTTCTTAGCAAGACCCTTTACCCCGTGAACTTCTTTACCCTATTTTTATGAACAGTGAATGACTTCCCATGTTCATCTTGGAGTTCTACATTATTATTGTTGTCCATATTGGATATTTTATAGGGGCCCTTATATACGGAATCCAGCTTATGACCCGATTCATTGCGGATCAAAACGAGTTCCCCGAGGGTTAATTCTATTGGATCTGCCCACTGGGTGGAAAGTTGTTGTCTTTCCCACTTAGCATTTTCTATGATATTGGCAGCTCTTCGCTGCGCCACTTGAAGTCTGAATTTAACCTCTTTTCCATATGAATCAATGTTGTACAATGGTTCTACAATGTTTTCTTTTGTACAATCAAGAGTTGGTGGTATCTTTCCGTAAACCAACTCGAATGGACAATAACCATGAGCCGTAGATGGGGTGGTATTGTAACAATATACGAAGTATTTTAACCACAAATCCCAATCTGTTTTATCGGATGAGATGTATGTTCGCAGATATTCGTTAAATGTTCTGTGAGATCTCTCAACAGTACCCAAAGTCTGATGATGATACGGAGTAGAATTGAGTTTCTCTATCTTCATCATTGAGCATAATTCCAACATAACTTGATTCATATATTCTGTTCCCATGTCCGTTAGTATTGTATTCATTGGACCGTAAGTCAAAACAAATCCTTCCATAATTGCTTTGGCAACCATTCTGGCTGACTTATTCTGAATGGGTATTGCAACTAAATATTTAGTTAAATCACATATCATAGTGACAGCGTATTCGTTTAATGACTCGGACCGTGGTAGTGGTCCTACGGTGTCAATTATTACTCTGTCAAATGCCTTTAACGGTGTAGGAGTTATGATGAATGGCTCTTTACCGTTGACAACTGTTTTATTTTCTTGACATGCTTTGCACCGTTTTACATATTGGGCTATGTCTCTAGTCATGCCTTTCCAATGGTATCGAAGTCTAATCTTCTTTATCATACGTGTTATCCCCGGATGTCCTCCTGAAATAGGATCATCATGATATTTTTGCATGATTTGTAATTTATCTGTATCGGTGAAAATTGTTGTTAATTTAGGCGTGAGCACAATTGTTAATTTACTTTCTTGCAGTATTTCATTGCCTTTATTCTTAAAGGTTTCAACATTGGTTCCTAGGAATTTAAGCAGACTATCATCGAAGTGTAGTCGCATGGTTGTTAAACACATTTTATCAGCTATTTTTTCAAGCTTTAGAAAGAGGTGACCTAAGTCTACATTTCCATCAATAACCGTGTCTTTCAACAAAAATTCGGAAAGAATTTTCTTTCCTTTTCTAATTATAACTTTATTTTTGGTAAAATGCAATTGTGGCATTTTACTGTGCTCTTGAGCATTAATTGCCTCATAAACCTTTAGTTCAACCGATTTTGTATTAGCCGTTATACCATTGTCATTACAGTGCCTACCTGCCTTTGCCTGAAGTCTCGTAGTTACCTTCAGTATTGTATTAGCGTCAATATTTTTTATATCATTAATATTTATACGTGACAGCGCGTCCGCGGCGTAATTTTCTCTACCCCTAATATACTCCACCACAAAGTCATATTCTTCTAAGTCCAGCCTCATACGGGTTAATTTTGATGACGGGTTTTTTAATGAAAATAAATAAGTTAGGGGTCTGTGATCGCTTTTAATTACAAACTTTCTGCCGTAAACATATGGTCGGAAATATTGTACTGCCCAATGAATTGCAGTTAATTCCTGCTCTATTGTTGATTTATTGCTTTCACCTTTTGTGAAAGATCTGGATGCGTAAGCAATTGGTAGCTGAACACCCTGCTTTTCTTGGCTCAAAACGGCACCACAGGCATGTTTACTTGCGTCTGTGGTTATGCAGAATTCTTTAGAAAAATCCGGATATTGGAGAATTTTTGGACTCAGCAATTGATTTTTAAGATATTGGAATGCTTTTTCACATTGTTGAGTCCATTCAAATTGCAAATTTTTTCTAGATAATCTGGTAATATGTCGCGATGATTCAGCAAAATTTTGTATAAATCTTCTGTAATAATTACAGAATGCTACGAAGCGTTTAGCTTCATCACCATTTGTAGGTGTTGGATAATTTTGTATAATTGAGTATTTGCTGTCGTCAGGTAAGATGCCTTTATCGGTGCATTTGTGACCTAAAAATGTTACTTCACGACAAAAAAATGTACATTTATCTGGATGGAGTTTGAGATTGTATTTTCTGCAAGTATTAAACACTTGTTTTAAGTTTTGTAGCATGTGTTCTGAAGAACAACCTATTACTACTAAGTCATCCATGTATACAAAGGCTTGGGTTGGAGATAATCCAGAAAAAGCCAATGACATCATTCTTTGGAATGAATTCGGGGCAATTTTAATACCATATGGCAGTCTTTTAAAGCGAAAAGAGCCTTTTTCTGTGGAAAAAGATGTAATGTCTCTAGAGTCTTGTTCCAATTCTATTTGATGAAATCCCGACATTAAGTCCAGGCATGAAAAGAACTTGGCTCTTCCTAACTGATCAAGAATGTCATCTATACGAGGCAATGGGAATTTATCACCTATCAGTTTTTTATTTATTCCTCTATAATCTACGACCAATCTCCACCTTTTTTGTGTTGAGCCGGGTAATGGTTTTTTTGGTACTATTAGAATAGGGCTATTATATTGCGAGATGGATGGTTCTATTATATCATCATTTATTAATTTATCTAATTGGGCATTAACTTCCTCTTTGTGAGCATGAGGGATTCTATAATTTTTGATGTACACTGGTTGTGTATCATGAAGTCTAAGTTTCTGCTTGTAAAAATTGTTAGTACTTATTTTTTCAGTCTCCAGAGCAAAAATATCTATGTAGTCTAAGCATAACTTTCTTAAATCTTTATGAGCGTATTCGGGAAAGTTTTTTGTTAATTTTTCAAGTTTTTCCTTATTTAGCTTGGCATTAGTATCAGAACTGCAATTGACAATTTTATAGTCGTTTAGACTTTCGGATTTTACCTGAATGTTATCAATTACTAGGTCTTTATCTGTGGTATTTATGATTTTTACCAATGGCCTTGCTTTAGTAGTTATTGTGTTGGCAATATATACGCCATCCTGCATAATTTGTTGAGGTATCAATACTTCTTCCTCATTGGATATGAAGTTTATCGGTCTTATAACTTCAGATCTTGCTGGCAGTGATATGGAATTGATGTTTGGACCGTTTCTTAAAGCGATTGCTATATCGTACGGAACGTCGTTAGTTCTCAAGGTGATCCAATCTTGATTATTTTCGTAATTTAAAATACATTTGTATTTTCGAATAAAGTCCATTCCTATTATTCCGTCTACTTGAATCGGAAAATCATCCTTTACGACATGAAAATCGTGAGCTATTAGCAGATCTTCTTGTTTTAAATCAGCTTTAACTTTGCCTATTGTAGTTATTATACCTTGCCCAATGCTATTTATTCTGGTTTGACTAGTAATGTCTATTGGTTGGTATAAAACTTGATGGTGTTTTACGACTGATATGTCTGCACCTGTATCTACTAAGAATGTGGACCTATTGTCATTTAGAGTGGTTCTGGAGACTAGATAACTATAAATTTGTATTTATGTTGTGGATTTTCCTGTCTATTGAGTACTTAGGGGTGTTAGTTCGTTTCCCGAACTATTGTCATTCATGCAACGTATATTATTATTTCTATTTACGTTGCGGTTGTTACTGTTGTAACGGTTACTATTGTTGTTAAATTGATTCCTTACTCCGTTATTATTGAAGCTTCTAGGTGCATACCGGTCACTTGTGTTTCTGTTATTGGGATTCCTGTTACCATTATTCTGATTGTGGGAATCAGGGGGCCTATTAGAGTTATTGGGTCTGTTACCAATATTTCTAGAGTAACGATTTCTACTATTAGATAAATTATTGTTGTAATTGTTTTGGAAAGTTAATATAGCATTAGGTTGTCCGTATGCGTCCGTACAACTGCTTATAAATTTTGTTTTAACTTCATCCATGTTTAGGAACGTTCCTGATTCCATGATCAGTTTT
This sequence comes from Tachina fera, assembly GCA_905220375.1. Taxonomy (NCBI): domain Eukaryota; kingdom Metazoa; phylum Arthropoda; class Insecta; order Diptera; family Tachinidae; genus Tachina; species Tachina fera. The sequence continues at coordinate 75,709,516 of LR999965.1, read as the reverse complement.
ACTCGTTCGTTGGATGCATTTTTTATTATTGCTGAAACTGCTGCACGTGTTGTGTACTTGTTTGCAGTTTCATTTGGGAGGCCGTCAGATATGTAAGCGGTCTCCAATTTTTTTGCAAGTTCATCGATTTCCTTAACATAGGCATTGGCATTTTTGCCCGTTTGTTTTATATTCATTAACTTTGCATTGATGACGTCAACGGATTCACCCTTAACAGTCGATTTGAGTTTTACTATTATCGCTGAAATGGTCGATTCCGTTGTTACTATATTCCTAGTAGTGCCTTTTAGTTTTGTTTTAATAAGGCTTACCGCAATAGCCTCATGTGTACCCTTTATGCTTTCCACAAGTGTCAAAGCATCAATGAAGCTTTGTAGGTTTTCTGGACTTCCGTCGAAGTCAGGTAGCAGTTTGGATGCTGTATTTAGGAATTCTATATTTGTTTGTGACATGTTGGGAGAGGCTCTACTTGTACTTGGTAGATTTGAAGTTGGGTCTAAAACTAGTTCTGGTAGATATTTAAAATTTGTTTCCTCATGTAAAGAGTTAGGTACATTTAGTACGATACCTTTCTTTAAGGATATCGTTATTAATTTATCTCTTATGTCAGCGAAGAAAGCTTCAGCTGCTGCTTTATGAGCATGTGTTAATCTGTTATAATTAACATTAAGGAGTGCTCTAATTTGTTCGAATCTGCGCACGAGATTATTTATGTGCTTATTAATTGTTTCTGGTTTTATCTCCCTATTGAGATTGAGACACTTATATGATTTGATGAATTCTTCCTTTATTGCTCTGGCCTTATTCACTATTATTTCCCATTCCATGAGGTTTAAATTGAGATTTTATGGAATTTTAAGAAATGTATTCTTTAGGTCTATTTAAAATGGAAATTAAAAGGACGTGTTAGTAAAAAAAAAAATGGTGCTTATGTCACGGATGCCGTGACCATTTTTGATGGTCAATAGTGTTAAGTTGATTCAACTCATTTATTTACTTGTCTGTTTACAACTGTCTCTTATAATCTAAAAATTAAAATACTTATAGTTAATACTTGAACAATAAAACTTAAACCTAAGCAAATATGGATGTGTAGAGAGAATACCCAATTACTTGCCAATAATATGACTCCTAAGTATTTGCAGGTAAATAACCTGTACTTTAAGTAAGTCAGCTAATAATACGATTCCATGGTATGTGCAGGTAAATAACCTGTACTTTAAGTAAGTCAGCTAATAATACGATTCCATGGTATGTGCAGGTAAATAACCTGTTGAGTGACACATGACTTATATATTGCGCATTTTCACTACACCTCCCCTTTTAAAGAGAAAGTTCTTATAGAGATCATTGATCAAGTGATGTCGATAAGAACTTTCTTTACAAATGTTATTGATAATAGTTTTAGGTATATATAAATTTTAATATATTATTCAATATATTATAAGAACTATTAATTCAACTTATACTAAAATGCATGTTGTAATATGATTATTATGAATATAAAAAAATTAATTAAAAATAAAAAAAAAATATATGACAAATACAATGTATCAAGTATACAAATAAATTATTAAAAGGTTTTCACATTCTGTTTGTTAATTTTCTGATTCTTCCCCTTTATTTTTACAGTAATATTATTTTTGTCGTCAACGTCAATGACTCTATATGGTCCCTTGTAAATTGATTCTAGTTTGTGTGCTGTGTTATTTTTTATGAATACTTCTTGACCTACGGTAATGTTAATGTTATTGAGGTTTTGGTCATGTGAATTTTTTTGATTTAGTTTTGCTTTGTTTATTAGATGTTCTGCTCTTTTCAATGCAGTTTGCAGTCTGAATTTTACCTCGTTTGAATAGTTATCAAAATTATATACAGTATCTACTTTTTCAGATGGTATTAGTGGATTATGATTTGGAACGTTCGGAAAAATCAATTCAAATGGACAATATCCATGTACAGTTGAGGGTGTTGTGTTAAAAGCATATGTGAAATACCTTATCCATTTATCCCAATCGTTTTTAGATGTGTGAATGTATGAACGTATGTATTCATTAAATGTACGGTGGGATCTTTCAACTGTTCCTAGTGTTTGGTGATGGTAAGGGGCTGACATTGATCTTTTTATGTTTAGTAGTGTAAGAAGTTCTGAAAGTACTTGATTGTTGTATTCCGTACCCATGTCACTAACTATTGTATTCATAGGTCCATAAATTAATATAAAATGTTCTACTAATGCCTTTGCAATCGTCTTAGCAGACTTATCAGTTACGGGCACCGCTACAAGGTATTTGGTTAGGTCACATATTATTGTAACAATATATTGATTTCCCATTTCAGAAATAGGTAGGGGTCCTACAGTGTCTATTATTACCGTTTGGAAGGGTTTTTGGGGTGTTGGTGTTATAATCATATTTGGTTTTATGTGTTTTGTAGTTTTATTAGTTTGACATTGAAGACATTTCTTTACATATTGGTTAACATCTTTGGTGATGTTCTTCCAATAATAAAATTGACGTAGTTTCTTAAGTAGTCTGTTTGTTCCAGGATGTCCGCCAAATATAGGATCGTCATGAAATTTTTTCAATAAAAATTTTTGTTCTTCCCTATCTGATACGATGCTTATTCTGGGTGTGAGCGCTATTTGTAATTTATTTATATGCTGATTTGCTTTTTGTTTGAATTGTTCTATAGTTACGAGGCTAAACAAATGATCATTTAGATTAATTTGAATTTTGTTTAAATTTCTAATTATTGCTTCTCTTTCAAGAATTGGAAAAAATTGATCTAAATCAATGTTTCCATTAGCAATAATATTTCCTATATTAACTTTAGGTGCTAGCACTTGTTTGCCTCTTTTAAAAGAAATAATAGGTATTTTTCCGTTAGTATCCATTCTAAGCCTTACCCATTTCTTTACGCAATCAAACCCGATAGTTTCAAAAACTTTGGGCTTTTCGTGAATCATTTGATTATTCGTTTTCTGAATTTTATTTTTATTCCTGTTTCCTGACTGAGCTCGTGTTGTTACCATTAGAACATTGTTGCTAGAAGGAATTGATTTAATATCACTAAAGTCAATTCGAGATAGCGCGTCCGCTCCTGAATTGTCTTTTCCTCTAATGTGTTCTATAACAAAATCATATTCCTCCAGATCCATACGTATTCTTGTTAATCTACTAGATGGATTTTTTAAAGAATATAAGTATGTCAATGGTTTATGATCAGTACGCACAATAAATTTGTTACCATACACGTATGGTCGAAAGTGATTAATTGCCCATTGTATAGCAATTAATTCCTGTTCTATTGGCGCTTTGTTCGATTCTCCCTTGGTTAGTGCACGTGACGCATAAGCAATCGGCAACTGTATACCATCTTTGTCCTGGGATAATATTGCACCGCAGGCGATTTTACTTGCATCGGTGGTTATATAAAAAGGTTTGTCAAAAACAGGATATTGAAGGATTTGTGGGGATGTTAATGCAGTCTTAAGACTCTGAAAAGCCTGTTCACAATCTTCAGTCCATATAAAAGGTACTTTCTTTCTAGTTAGTCTAGTTAAATGCACAGAATAGTATGCAAAATTTGGTACGAAACGTCTGTAATAATTACAGAAAGCTACAAATCGGCGAACTTCATCGCCATTCGTCGGTCTGGGATAGTTTTTAACTGAATCATATTTGCTACTATCTGGTAAAATACCTTTGTCAGTACACCTATGACCCAAATATGTAACCTCAGATCTGAAAAAGTTACATTTGTCCGGATGTAATTTTAAGTTGCATTCCCTGCATCTTTGAAAAACTGTTTCCAAATTCTTAAGCATATGCTTTACTGAGCATCCTGTCACAATGACATCATCCATATAAATAAAGGCCTTAGAAGGTGTTAAACCTGTAAAAGCCAAATTCATCATCCTTTGGAAAGAATTTGGAGCCACTTTCAAGCCATATGGTAAACGCGTGAAACGAAATGAACCATTCTCCGTCGAAAAGGAAGTAATGTCTCTTGATTTTTCATCTAATGCTATCTGATGAAATCCAGAAGTTAGATCCAGACAACAGAAAAATTTTGCTCTACCCAACTGGTCCAAAATATCCTCTATTCTGGGCAGTGGAAATTTATCTGCTGTTAACTTTTTATTAATTTGTCGGTAATCAACTACTAAACGCCATCGCTTGTTAGGGTTATTTGGCAATGCTTTCTTTGGTACCAGCATAATAGGGCTATTATAGTTGGAAGCAGATGGTTCGACGATATCATCCCGCTGAAGCTTTTCAACTTGCCTCGCTATTTCTTCCTTTTGGGAGTGTGGTGTACGATAGTTTTTAATGTACACTGGATCGTGGTCTGACACTCTTAATTTCTGTGTGTAGAAATTGTTTGTACTTATTTTGTCACTTTCTAAAGCAAAAATATCAATATATTTGGAACATAGTTCAAGCAATTCCGATTTAGCTATCTCAGGGAAATTTTTTCTCAATCTGCCTAAAATCTTCTGTGTTCTTATTTTATCGACATTGGTCATATCAAGAACTTCATAATCAGACAATTTCTCATAATCAATTGATACATTGTTTAAAAATTTATTCTCACAATTTGTGTTCACTATTCTTACGTAAGGAAATTTTCTGGATATTATGCATCCCGCTACATACACTCCATCTTCAATTGTTTGACTTGGAACCACCAAATCAGAAACGTCGTTGTCAATTTTTATGGCTCTGAAAACCTCGGCTCGAGCTGGTAGTGTTATATGACCATCATTTAGACTTTCAAGTAACGGAATATCTATAGGGTTACTTAGATTATATGGTCTCAATGAAAGTAAATTCGAGTTTATATCATGTCCATATTGAATAATAGCATTATATGTTTTTAAGAAATCTAGGCCCAATATACCTTGAAATGGCATTGGGAATGTATCCGAAACTACGTGAAATTTATGAGGAATCAAAAATTTTCTCACCATTAAATCAATTTGAACCGTTCCCAAGGATAAAATATTTCCTTTTCCTATTCCAGATATTTGAATAATGTCTTTCACGTTAAATTTCAATGAATTAAGCGTACTGATTTTGATTAATGAGACATCTGCTCCGGTGTCTACAAGAAATGTATTTATATATTCATTAGTTGATAGATGAATCTCAATAAAACTACTTAAGTTGAGGTTCAAGTGGAATATTGATACAGTACTAAATGCTAGTTTTGATGATGGCCCCCCTCGTTTTGGGGGGAAATCTCGTTTTCCGAGACTTCATGTGCCAATCTTATGCGACCTCTATTCGGTGGACGGTTGGCCTGGTTTCTAAAGTTATTATTTTGGCTTCCACGTCGCCAATTATTATTATTAAAATTGTTATTATTATACCTGTTGTGATTAAAGTTATTGTCCGAACGCCAGCCTTGGCCGCGCATGCGATAATTATTGAATCTGTTATTGAAATTACCAGATCCACGGCGTTTAAAGTAGAAAACTGCAGAATTTGAAGTTGAAGCTTCGGTACTAGCCTCTACGAATTTCGAAACGACTTCATTCAAGGACGAGAAGTTTCCAGTTTTAATGATAAGTTTTACCTCATCATTTGAGGCGTTTCGCGAAATGGCTTTAGCCGTATTTTGTCTTATTAATTTATCAGCAATATCTTGAGGGTAGCCTTCTCTTATATAGGCCCCACCTAGTTTCTTCGTAATCTCTTGGATCTCATCCGCATATGCGGTAGCTGATTTTGAATTTTGTTTTATGTTCATTAACTTCGAACATAATAATTCCGACGATTCACCCTTTATGGAAGTCTGTAGTCTACTTTTAATAGCCTGAATAGAGTTTTCATCTGCAATTAAGTTTCTTGCCTGGCCTTTCAGTTTCGTTTTAATTACCTCTATAGCGACTACCTCGTGTGTTTCTTTAATTCTGTCAATCAGAGTCAACGCGTCAAGAAAACTTTGCAGTTCATTAACGTTACCGTCAAATACGGGGACAATTTTAGTTGTCTTGTCTATAATGTCGTCCTCTGTTCGTGTCATGTTTGTTTCCGTTTTAAAATCTTCGTTTTCTTCTGTTTCAGTAATTTCCCTAACTACCTCAAATCCTAATGCGAGCGGTACCTTAGTATTAATATTATGTCGATGAAAGACTTTTATCAATTTATCTCTTAACGTCAGAAAGATCTCGTTCGCTTTTTCTTTGTGTGGGGTAGTGTATCTGTCGTAGTTTCTATGTAATGTTGCCCTAATTGAATTATAGTTTTCAATTAAGTTTTGTGCGTGTTTGTCTAAGGTATCTTGTTTTATTGTCCGATTTTGGTTTAAACATTTATATGATTGTTCAAACTTAATTTGAAAAGGGCTTAGACTGTCTATGATATTTTCCCATTGCATAATACGTACATATATTTAAAATTTACAATTATTTATTTTATTTATAATTTTAGACATTTTAAAAATAAACTTACAATATACTGATAGTGTTTACAGATGAATTATAGTTGTTATATATGTTGTTGTTGGGCAACACTTCTGGCTTTCATCAGCTTGGTCCGACTTCGTAACCTGCGACCAGGAGTGGAATAGTTGATAAAAATTTGTTCCCACGACACCATTTTAACTTGACGTTGTTTTTAAAATCCAGGAGATTTTTTTTTTTTTTTTGTTTTTAATGATTTTCATCAAGTCTTCCGTAAAAAAAACGCTTTTTATTATATTTTATGTCCAGCGAACTTTGTTATTTGAACTCTTTTGTTGATTTATTTTTTTCAATAGGTTTAAGTTAATAGCTGTAATTGTTTCATATTGTTTTTTTTTTTTTTAATTTATGTACTTGTTGTTTGTTTCCAATTATCAGTTAAATTTTTTTTTTTGCACTTTAACAAAAATGAATCGTCATCACTTTAACTTGTGTTCGCTTTTTTTATATTAAAGTTTAATGTTTTTATGTTTTTATGATGATTGTAGAAATAAGGTGGTGTGTTGTCCAGAAGTTAAGTGTAGATAGATGATGATTATGTATACGAGATGGTGTGTTGCACATTAACACTGACACAATTGATTGTTTGTAATAATTTTTTTTTGTTTGTAATTGATCTTATATTCGGGTCTGGGGAAGATTGTTTATTGCTGTTTTTAGTAATTTTTTTAACAATATTGAGATTACGGCTATTAGTAACAGTGCTCCCAACGTTATTTCGATAATTAGATGTGTGTTGGTTTGTTCATCTTGGTTTACTTTAATTATTACTTGTTTATTTTCACTACTCTCCTCTTCATTTAGGTTTTTTCCTACCTCGTATCCTGCAAAGAGTACAGATACTGTTTGGAGGATTTTTGTCCACCAGCCCATTGTTATTAAAAATTTTATTTTTTCTCACTTATTTCACTTATCTTATGTTTTCAATAGTTTAAGCCAGTTTTTTTTATTTAGTCACTTCTAATTTTTATTATTTCGCAGTCTTCGCGGTCACGGTCGCCATGTTAAGTTGATTCAACTCATTTATTTACTTGTCTGTTTACAACTGTCTCTTATAATCTAAAAATTAAAATACTTATAGTTAATACTTGAACAATAAAACTTAAACCTAAGCAAATATGGATGTGTAGAGAGAATACCCAATTACTTGCCAATAATATGACTCCTAAGTATTTGCAGGTAAATAACCTGTACTTTAAGTAAGTCAGCTAATAATACGATTCCATGGTATGTGCAGGTAAATAACCTGTACTTTAAGTAAGTCAGCTAATAATACGATTCCATGGTATGTGCAGGTAAATAACCTGTTGAGTGACACATGACTTATATATTGCGCATTTTCACTACAATAGAGTACCATGGCATAAACCAGATATCGCCAATTTATATCTGAATTAGGCTCTTAATTCTTTAATGTTATACCACTGGAGGGACGCTTATGTATCTCAGTAGTAAGTTATTTGTTAGTATATCTTTATGTTATTTTTTTTATATGTAAAATATATGAATAGTAAAGAAATTAAAAAATTAATATATGCATTAATATAATAAAAATGTATTGAAAAAATTGCAACTCTATTTTTAGAGTGCTTGTAGAGACATTTAAAAATATATGAATATGTTTATAATAAAATATTGATATAATGTATTGATTAGTAATTATAAAATGTATTGAAAAAATTTAATTTAATTTTTTTTGTTTTTATATGCGATACTACTCTGTTAATGCAGCATTGGAGAGACATTTCTGTATAAATATAATAATAATCTTCATGCTAATAGTTTTATATTATTTACATAAAACATCCTTTCGTTGTTGTTTGGCTAAACAACACTAAAAGATTCACGATTCTTTTAGGCAGCTATGTTATTTTTAAATGGTGCTGATGTTTTTGAGCATGCTGATGTAAATGCTGCTGCTGTTGCTGCAGTTTGTGTGGATTATACTGTGTATGTTGTTGGGTATTACTTACTGCCGCGTTGTAATTTGTCAGGTCGGTGTTGTCATAAGAAATTGCTGATGTTGATAATGGTGATGCTAAATCTTCATCAAATTTATATTTATTATTATCAGTTTTAGGTGCTTCTATCAGTATAGACTATTATGGCTAGTTTGATGATGATTATGACGATGACGGTGAATTATAATTTTGTCGGAGACTGAAGTCAACAGTTAAGAAAGGGACCGATATCAGAGAAATCTGGGGAATTGTTTCCATTTTTTTTTGTGTACGATTTAAAAAATGTATATGACATTATATCGTCATTCTTAAGTGGCATATTGTATCAATTTTTTTTTTTTGCCATCACTATGGTTTTCTGCTGTTCAAGTTACTTTACTCTTTCTTGGCTTTAATAATACTATATCTTTTATATTTGCGCAACACTTCTTTGTTATGTATAAGAAATTTTAAATTGATTTGTACTTTTGCACTACAATGCTCTAAAGTATTTTGTTTTATTTATCACCACTTCTTTAGTATATATTCAGATTATTGTATCCTCTTTTTAGCGCGTACTTTAAACGTCTGACTTTAGCAGCTATATATTTATTTGAAATGGCAGGATCGCCATGTTATTATTTAAATTGAAATGTTTATTTATTTAAGTATTTATTTATGTCGACCCATCTTGGTCGACCACACTTTTTATAATGAATTAAATAAAAACTAATAAATATAATGAAATAAAACTAACTTAAAACTTATCGTGAGAAAATGCTTGGTCGGCATAAATACACGCCGACCAGGTGCATTGTATGTGTAGGCATAAAATATTCAAATAAGCCAGATGATCAAGTTACTTGCTGATGACAAATAACTGATGCAGTCAAACACATAAGTATGTGGACAAATATGAATTACTGGCACAGTCAAACATATAAGTATGCGGACAGATATATTCCATAGCCAAACACACTACAAACCCCTCTATGTATGGCCTGAACCTTTTTACGCAAGTAACAGCTGCTAGGCACTCCAGCTCCGTTATGGAATAGTTTCGCTCAGCTTTATTTAATTTTTGCGATACGAATGCAATCGGGTGCTCTCTGCCGTTGTTGTCCTGTTGCACTAAAACACCGCCTATACCTACGCGGGACGCGTCGCACTGAATAACGAATTCAGCCGAGAAGTTTGGCTGAGCCAAAACAGGAGCACTGGCTAGGGCCATTTTCAATTTTTCGCATGACTCCTTGCCCTCTTAACTTAGACTGAAAGGCTTTGCAGACTTACGTAGGCTATCTGTGAGGGGACCTGATATATCAGAAAAGTTTCGGATAAACGAGCGGTACCAGTTGGCCATTCCAATGAACCGTCTTACCTGACGAGGCGTTTTGGGGGTGGGAAATTGCATAATTGCTGCTACCTTGTCTGGGTCGACCTTCAAAATTCCTCCAACTATTCTGTATCCTAAGTACTTAATCTCCCGCTGACAAAATTTGCTCTTGCCCCCGTTGATCGTAAAGCCAGCTGAACTTAAGCACTTTGCGACTTCGGCGAGTAATCGGACATGGCTATCAAAATCCTGGCTGCAGACAAGGAAGTCGTCCAAATAGACGAATACATTTTCCCTCAGTTTGGCCGGGATGGTTTTATCCATCAGGCGACTCATAGTCTGGGGCCCATTACATACGCCAAAAGGCATGACCTTATACTGATAAAGACCTCTGCCGGGCACCACGAAGGCAGTCTTTTCCCTAGAGCTATCGGTTAGTCTAATTTGGAAGAAAGCGTCTTTCAAATCAATTCCGCTGATGTAATGTGTGTCGCTCAGTCTGCTAAGTAACCCGTTAATGTGAGGCAGTGGGTATGAGTCCTTTTCGGTCAGCGAATTTAGCTTCCTACAGTCTAAGCAGAGTCTTATCTTGCCCGGTTTTCGAACGGCGACAACGGGACTGCACCATGGGGAGTTTGACTCCTCTATTACTCCCAGGGCCAACAATCGGTCCAGTTCTCCGTATACTTCAGCCTGTCTTGGAGGGGAAAGTGGGTAGTGCTTAGCTTTTACTGGAATCGTGTCACCAGTGTCGATGTGGTGCTCCAGTAAAGACGTGCGTCCCAGTCCGAGTCTTTCATAAGAGGGAAAATCCAATGTAACAGACTCCAAGCGACGTCTCTGTTCTGGGCTGAGATCGTGATAAAGTGCGTCAGTTTTTTCTACACCCAGATATCCGTGCTGCTCCAAGTTAGGAACGATATAAAAAATGATATCCTTACTGACTCTCTTAAAGGATACGGGAAGCGAACAGTATCCAAGGACGTGATTCCTAGAACCGTTTGCTGTCGAAATATATGGTCTGAACCTTTTAAGATGAATTCTGTGTCTATTTATGAAGTCCTCACTTCCCTTTCCCAAAACTGATACGTTCGCCCCTGAGGCACGATATTTCCTGGTCGAAAATTCTAATTTTGGCATATGGCCTCCCATCGTCGGCGTTTGACAGAAGAGTCGTCTCAAGTTTTTCCCGGAATTTCTTTCTCAATGCATAGCGTGTTCTACATTTTAATATTTGACGTGAAGTCGTACCTGTTGAGTATAATTTATTGTTATAGTAAGGAATATGTAAATGAGGTTGTATGTCAGGGTTGGTTTGAGTATCGTAGAGTAAATCCCACTGTGCGGGCTTACTCTCATCGCTCGAAGTGAACTCGGGATTCAGTCCTTGGAACGAGCGTCCCCGGTCTCCCACTCGCTCCGTCGCCTGTTTGTCGAATGAGGATTACTACACTCGGGAGTAGTGATCCCCTTCTGGCCGCATTTAAAACAAAATAGCGATCTGGTATTATCGGGACAGTATATATAACTGTGACCAGACTTAAGGCAATTCCAGCACTTGATTCTGAAGTAATCCCCCTCAATGAATTGTTTGTCGGCCCTTAAGGCTTCTACTTGCGGATCGCATTCTGTGTCCAATTCATCGTTGGCTGTTTGATCAGACGAAGTCTCTATGGAAACTTCATCCACTTGACGTTGCCTATTTGGTGGGTTCTCGGGGCCGCCGTGAGCCCTTAAAGATTTCTCGGCCTCCCTAAGTAATTCACAGTATGACTCTAGATCATCTGGTCTAGAGACGAAGGTCATGTTTAGGAGTTTTGGGCGTACATTCCTCCTGATAATCTTGATCATAGCACTATCATCCAATGGGGATTCAAGTTTTAAACTCATCTTAACTAAAGATGAGTGAAAATCATCATATGTCTCTTTGGGTACTGTTTCCTGGACGAGATCTTCATTCAAATGTCCAAATCACTCTGAAGTGTGCCAAATTGTTTGGTAATAGCTCTCTTGAACGTTGGATACGTTACCCTGGGGTTGTGCTTGATGTAAAGCCAAAACCAGGACTCCGCTTTACCCTTAAGGAATATGTGGAAATTTGCCATCAAATAATCCGTTGAGCATTAGCTCCTTTCAGTGAGTGTGTCTATTTTGAACAAAAAGTCCTGTAGGTTTTCGTCACCGCTGAACGATACGTTCCAATCTTTTAACTTGATGGAAATGTTCGCTGAAGTAGCATTTGAGTTACCGTTTGAATTCTGAGAACGTATGTCGCTCTTCGGCGGAGTCTGTCGGAGTTCGGCGTAAGTCCCTCCTAATATCAGAAATCTCCCTTCTAAACTCCTCCTGAGTACTCCTCATCGATTCCCTTACGTAAGCTATGAGTGAATCTATAGTGTCGGCGCCAAGCCCAGGGTGCGACTCCTGAGGTGGTGAGGTACCGGATTGTCCTCCAGTCGCCATTTCTGTTTTCACCTGAACACCTCTATACTCTAATGGAGGGTTCAAGTCACCTGCAGTGTCTGCCTCAATATCAGGTAATGCTTTTACAGTTATAAGTTCAGTTCCTTGATCATACGGATCAGGAGAAAGCGTGGCGGGTGAATTCCTTACTGCTCTGAGGCTTGTACTTGATTGCGAATCAGCAAGACTACTTGGCCTACGAGGTGTCGGTGTACTACCACGCCCCCTTCCTTTCGTAACGGACGAATTTAAATCGTTTTTAACAGTAACAGGCTTACCCCTGCGATCAAATAATCCTTGACCTGTGTTCTTGCCACGTATAGCAAGGGTCTGAACCTGCTCGCGTGTTATATTTGTGCATAACGTGCCGAACCCCCAGAAAACAGTAAAAGGTTGTGAGCCTTATTGAAATCAGTGCCTACTGGAAAAAACCCTGTGTGACTTGTGCATTCAACAAAAATTGTATTATCAAAATTCATGTATACCTGTATATCTATGCATGCATGTAAGTGTATGTGCAGCGGCAGGTAAAAAAAAGTTAGCTAAATAACGCCAAAAAAAATAAAATTTGGAAAAAAGTCCAATACTCGTTACTAAAGAAATGGTTTGTAAATTGTTTTTTTTTTCTTACGCATAGCATCAATTCTTATCTGGTAACTGATGCATAGCCAGAAATGTATTCATCAGTCAATGTTTTCAATTAGAAGTTAATTGAATTAATTAAATTTAAAAATGTTTTGATAATTAAAAAAAAATATAAACTGAATTGTTTGTTAAACTAGGTATTCAGGTAGGTATTCAATTAAATTATTAATTAATATTACAATATTTTCATATCACTATTCTGTGAACTAATATTTATCTTGCGTGATTCGAATTTGTGATACAGTAGTTTGCCAGCATTTAGGCATGCTAGGCAGACGCAACTAAGGTACTATTTGGGTTATGTTTATATTCGATATTAAGGACGCAATAAGTATAATAATACTCCGACTTTCCTTAGTATTCACCACTTGGCATATCGTTCCAAATAACAAATCTAAAATGATGCCCCAAGCGTATGAGTGTAAAATCTCTTATTTTCAAAAATCAATCAGTAAAATTAACTGACTAGAACTTAACGTCTGGCATCATCTTTGCCATTTGCTATGATAAAATCTGGGCTGAGTTCGTTTAGTCCTGCCAGTCCTGTCGTTTCAAATCATCACCGCGACGATAACCGACCTACTCGCATATCGGTTACGGACTTGTGATTGACTCGAGTCGAATATAAACGTGTATTGATGTTAAAATTTTCGTGCTTATCATCGGAGTGCCCCATGCGCTGGCCCTTTCATTGCTTTTGAAATACAGGCTATTGCCCATGCTCAAGTCTAATGCCAGTACCAACACATTGGGTAATCCTATCATCAAGAAAACTCTTGAAATCTCTAATGTTAGCTTCTCGTTGGGCGCCATATATGTTACGCGCGGCATGTAATCTCGCAGAAAATGGAATTTTTTATTTTATTTTTTATTATCAGATTAACGGAGTGAGCTGCGGTCAAGTGGCAAGATACAAGTTGTCCGGCTAGCCAGTGGCAATTGGTTCTTAACCCGCTTGTACATAACATAACATATAGTATATATATCTTGCCAAAATAAACACCACTTATATATATATACAAAAAAAAACCAAGAAGAAATCATAAGCCCATTGTTACAAAGATGGCTGAACACTTGTTACGTTGAGTGCACTAATAGACAAAATAAGTATAAGAATTGAGCAAAAATTTCGAGAGTTCAAGAGGTTTTCCGAAATTAATTTATGAAAACAAGAGATTTTGAAGGTGGCTGAATGTTTGGCCACTTGGGTATACTTTCCCTCCTTGGTCGTCCAGGCCGAGCACCCTGACAGGCCGCTTACCCGTTTTACGCGCCTGTCCCTTAACATAACCGACTACAAGAACTTACCTTTTGCCGCTTGTCTCCCTAGCATGGCTTTGAAATGAGATTTAGTTGATTTTCAAATTCATGGCTTTATTTTCACAATTCATGAGTAAATCCTAGCTAAACTGTGTATAAAAATAAATGTATATATATATAAAATATGTATATGTATAATAGGTAAATTAATGGGTATAGTATGGGTAGTTGTAAACTAAGGATTTGTGTAATAATCAATCGTACAGTTACTTTCAAAATCATTTACTTTTATAATGTAAAACTTGATAAATATGGAGGGTACAGTGTGTAAATGCTTAGGACGCATAATTAGAACCTAAGCGGTTACATTCTGTAGTTCCACATATGGTACCCATGCGTATGCATGTAGACATGTATACGTATATATATATATATGTATGTACATAACAATAAAAAATCAATATGGTGTTAATAATACAATACTTAATCTGAGACTGCTGGTGTTCTTGTTTGGGATCTGATGACTCTGGACAGTATGCCGGCATCTGTGGTTGTTACGCTGCTGATCGATGTGATGTTGATAGGTTTTGTACGTTGGGCGTGCGCATTTGCACAGCGACACTTCTGTTTGTTAAGTTTTGTTAAGAGTTTATGGATTTTCTTTTTGTTCTTTGAGCAAGTTTGATAAGTATTATTATCTTGCGTTTTCAACTTTACTTTATATAAAATTTTTTATTGTTGTGTTTAACTTACATTATAAGGAGTTCGGTTTATTTTTACATGTAAAAGGATTTTACAAAATTTTTATTTTTTTTTATTTTATATTCACGTTTAATTTATTTGAAATCTTCATTAGGTAAGCAATTAAGGAGTACTTTACGTTTTTCCTTCTTTTATTTATTTATGATTCGAAATTTACAATACACTGAGGCACGTATTTGCCAGCTCTGTACATACGTACATACATACATGCGCTTATACATAGACATGTGTGTAATGCGAAAATATGCAAACTCCACATGCCACTTATACGGTTATTAAAATCACTTTCGGGTATATTCACGATTTTGGATTTTCCCTTTAACTATATATTTTTAATGTTCAGTGCCTAATGTTACCTTAAACCATTTTTCTTTACGCGCATGTGCACAGGCGTTCCTGGCAATATGTGTGTGAGCATATGCGCCTTTTGCTTTTGTTATATATACACTGTGGCACTTATTGCAAACTGCACAAGAATTTCCTTTGGTTCAATCCACATTTTGAACATAAAGTTTTTGTTACTTTACATACACAAAAGAAGATAACTAAACAAAAAATTTATTCTCACAACCGAATGATATTCAAGTATTCTTCAAGTATCTTAGTTAATGGCAATTAACTTATGTATGTATGCAGATGTATATCTCTTTGATAAAAATTTAAATATAACATGATTTTTCATATTTATTGTGTAACACTTCAATTTTTCAAGAATCAAAAAATTTTTTAATGGATTATTTTCTCCTTTTTATTGCGAGTCTATAATTTAAAAATACTTTTTTTCTTCTTTTTTCAACTTCTTGCTCGACACTTGTCTGGTTTCTTCGCTTGACGGTACTTGAATGTCCTCTTTTACTTTTTCCTGACAACCGTTTTTTCTTTTCTTTCATTGCAAATTCTAGATCGTACACGCGTAAATTTTTGATTCGCTGGCTAACATAACGGTCAATGCAGTAGAATTTTATGCGAAAGCAAAATGTCAAAAATGTAACGTGGTTGCTTGTTCCTTCATTCGTCCGTACGGGGATGATGTTTGTGAATATGCTCACCAGACGGTAACAGTTCACTATTCTGACGAATTTCCCCCTTAAGTTTGTTGTATTCAAGGCTGTTGAACTCAGGTGAATCTAAGTCTACTTCATTATGGTGTATGTTTACTGAATCTCATCTACGTCCAGTCGCGATAAGGTGTGTGGCACCACGTTAAGTGAGCCTTTTCTGTGTTCTATCGACTGCAAGCTCGAGTGGTCGGTAATGATTTTAAAGTTTAACCCCTCTATGTATGGCCTGAACTTTTTTACGCAAGTAACAGCTGCTAGGCACTCCAGCTCCGTTATGGAATAGTTTCGCTCAGCTTTATTTAATTTTTGCGATACGAATGCAATCGGGTGCTCTCTGCCGTTGTTGTCCTGTTGCACTAAAACAACGCATATACCTACGCGGGACGCGTCGCACTGAATAACGAATTCAGCCGAGAAGTTTGGCTGAGCCAAAACAGGAGCACTGGCTAGGGCCATTTTCAATTTTTCGCATGACTCCTTGCCCTCTTAACTTAGACTGAAAGGCTTTGCAGACTTACGTAGGCTATCTGTGAGGGGACCTGATATATCAGAAAAGTTTCGGATAAACGAGCGGTACCAGTTGGCCATTCCAATGAACCGTCTTACCTGACGAGGCGTTTTGGGGGTGGGAAATTGCATAATTGCTGCTACCTTGTCTGGGTCGACCTTCAAAATTCCTCCCCCTATTCTGTATCCTAAGTACTTAATCTCCCGCTGACAAAATTTGCTCTTGCCCCCGTTGATCGTAAAGCCAGCTGAACTTAAGCACTTTGCGACTTCGGCGAGTAATCGGACATGGCTATCAAAATCCTGGCTGCAGACAAGGAGGTCGTCCAAATAGACGAATACATTTTCCCTCAGTTTGGCCGGGATGGTTTTATCCATCAGGCGACTCATAGTCTGGGGCCCATTACATACGCCAAAAGGCATGACCTTATACTGATAAAGACCTCTGCCGGGCACCGCGAAGGCAGTCTTTTCCCTAGAGCTATCGGTTAGTCTAATTTGGAAGAAAGCGTCTTTCAAATCAATTCCGCTGATGTAATGTGTGTCGCTCAGTCTGCTAAGTAACCCGTTAATGTGAGGCAGTGGGTATGAGTCCTTTTCGGTCAGCGAATTTAGCTTCCTACAGTCTAAGCAGAGTCTTATCTTGCCCGGTTTTCGAACGGCGACAACGGGACTGCACCATGGGGAGTTTGACTCCTCTATTACTCCCAGGGCCAACAATCGGTCCAGTTCTCCGTATACTTCAGCCTGTCTTGGAGGGGAAAGTGGGTAGTGCTTAGCTTTTACTGGAATCGTGTCACCTGTGTCGATGTGGTGCTCCAGTAAAGACGTGCGTCCCAGTCCGAGTCTTTCATAGGAGGGAAAATCCAATGTAACAGACTCCAAGCGACGTCTCTGTTCTGGGCTGAGATCGTGATAAAGTGCGTCAGTTTTTTCTACACACAGATATCCGTGCTGCTCCAAGTTAGGAACGATATAAAAAATGATATCCTTACTGACTCTCTTAAAGGATACGGGAAGCGAACAGTATCCAAGGACGTGATTCCTAGAACCGTTTGCTGTCGAAATATATGGTCTGAACCTTTTAAAGATGAATTCTGTGTCTATTTATGAAGTCCTCACTTCCCTTTCCCAAAACTGACACGTTCGCCCCTGAGTCTAAGAGGCACGATATTTTCTGGTCGAAAATTCTAATTTTGGCATATGGCCTCCCATCGTCGGCGTTTGACAGAAGAGTCGTCTCAAGTTTTTCCCGGAATTTCTTTCTCAATGCATAGCGTGTTCTACATTTTAATATTTGACGTGAAGTCGTACCTGTTGAGTATAATTTATTGTTATAGTAAGGAATATGTAAATGAGGTTGTATGTCAGGGTTGGTTTGAGTATCGTAGAGTAAATTCCACTGTGCGGGCTTACTCTCATCGCTCGAAGTGAACTCGGGATTCAGTCCTTGGAACGAGCGTCC
This sequence comes from Tachina fera, assembly GCA_905220375.1. NCBI lineage: Eukaryota > Metazoa > Arthropoda > Insecta > Diptera > Tachinidae > Tachina > Tachina fera. The sequence goes on along the minus strand of LR999965.1, from coordinate 75,691,605 downwards.
CCGGTCTCCCACTCGCTCCGTCGCCTGTTTGTCGAATGAGGATTACTACACTCGGGAGTAGTGATCCCCTTCTGGCCGCATTTAAAACAAAATAGCGATCTGGTATTATCGGGACAGTATATATAACTGTGACCAGACTTAAGGCAATTCCAGCACTTGATTCTGAAGTAATCCCCCTCAATGAATTGTTTGTCGGCCCTTAAGGCTTCTATTTGCGGATCGCATTCTGTGTCCAATTCATCGTTGGCTGTTTGATCAGACAAAGTCTCTATGGAAACTTCATCCACTTGACGTTGCCTATTTGGTGGGTTCTCGGGGCCGCCGTGAGCCCTTAAAGATTTCTCGGCCTCCCTAAGTAATTCACAGTATGACTCTAGATCATCTGGTCTAGAGACGAAGGTCATGTTTAGGAGTTCTGGGCGTACATTCCTCCTGATAATCTTGATAATAGCACTATCATCCAATGGGGATTCGAGTTTTAAATTCATCTTAACTAAAGATGAGTGAAAATCATCATATGTCTCTTTGGGTACTGTTTCCTGGACTAGATCTTCATTAAAATGTCCAAATCACTCTGAAGTGTGCCAAATTGTTTGGTAATAGCTCTCTTGAACGTTGGATACGTTACCCTGGGGTTGTGCTTGATGTAAAGCCAAAACCATGACTCCGCTTTACCCTTAAGGAATATGTGGAAATTTGCCATCAAATAATCCGTTGAGCATTAGCTCCTTTCAGTGAGTGTGTCTATTTTGAACAAAAAGTCCTGTAGGTTTTCGTCACCGCTGAACGATACGTTCCAATCCTTTAACTTGATGGAAATGTTCGCTGAAGTAGCATTTGAGTTACCGTTTGAATTCTGAGAAACGTATGTCGCTCTTCGGCGGAGTCTGTCGGAGCTCGGCGTAAGTCCCTCCTAATATCAGAAATCTCCCTTCTAAACTCCTCCTGAGTACTCCTCATCGATTCCCTTACGTAAGCTATGAGTGATTCTATAGTGTCGGCGCCAAGCCCAGGGTGCGACTCCTGAGGTGGTGAGGTACCGGATTGTCCTCCAGTCGCCATTTCTGTTTTCACCTGAACACCTCTATACTCTAATGGAGGGTCCAAGTCACCTGCAGTGTCTGCCTCAATATCAGGTAATGCTTTTACAGTTATAAGTTCAGTTCCTTGATCATACGGATCAGGAGAAAGCGTGGCGGGTGAATTCCTTACTGCTCTGAGGCTTGTACTTGATTGCGAATCAGCAAGACACTTGACCTACGAGGTGTCGGTGTACTACCACGCCCCCTTCCTTTCGTAACGGACGAATTTAAATCGTTTTTAACAGTAACAGGCTCACCCCTGCGATCAAATAATCCTTGACCTGTGTTCTTGCCACGTATAGCAAGGGTCTGAACCTGCTCGCGTGTTATATTTGTGCATAACGTGCCGAACCCCCAGAAAACAGTAAAAGGTTGTGAGCCTTATTGAAATCAGTGCATACTGGAAAAAACCCTGTGTGACTTGTGCATTCAACAAAAATTGTATTATCAAAATTCATGTATACCTGTATATCTATGCATGCATGTAAGTGTATGTGCAGCGGCAGGTAAAAAAAAGTTAGCTAAATAACGCCAAAAAAAATAAAATTTGGAAAAAAGTCCAATACTCGTTACTAAAGAAATGGTTTGTAAATTGTTTTTTTTTCTTACGCATAGCATCAATTCTTATCTGGTAACTGATGCATAGCCAGAAATGTATTCATCAGTCAATGTTTTCAATTAGAAGTTAATTGAATTAATTAAATTTAAAAATGTTTTGATAATTAAAAAAAATATAAACTGAATTGTTTGTTAAACTAGGTATTCAGGTAGGTATTCAATTAAATTATTAATTAATATTACAATATTTTCATATCACTTTTCTGTGAACTAATATTTATCTTGCGTGATTCGAATTTGTGATACAGTAGTTTGCCAGCATTTAGGCATGCTAGGCAGACGCAACTAAGGTACTATTTGGGTTATGTTTATATTCCATATTAAGGACGCAATAAGTATAATAATACTCCGACTTTCCTTAGTATTCACCACTTGGCATATCGTTCCAAATAACAAATCTAAAATGATGCCCCAAGCGTATGAGTGTAAAATCTCTTATTTTCAAAAATCAATCAGTAAAATTAACTGACTAGAACTTAACGTCTGGCATCATCTTTGCCATTTGCTATGATAAAATCTGGGCTGAGTTCGTTTAGTCCTGCCAGTCCTGTCGTTTCAAATCATCACCGCGACGATAACCGACCTACTCGCATATCGGTTACGGACTTGTGATTGACTCGAGTCGAATATAAACGTGTATTGATGTTAAAATTTTCGTGCTTATCATCGGAGTGACCCATGCGCTGGCCCTTTCATTGCTTTTGAAATACAGACTATTGCCCATGCTCATCAAGAAAACTCTTGAAATCTCTAATGTTAGCTTCTCGTTGGGCGTCATATATGTTACGCGCGGCATGTAATCTCGCAGAAAATGGAATTTTTTATTTTATTTTTTTATTATCAGATTAACGGAGTGAGCTGCGGTCAAGTGGCAAGATACAAGTTGTCCGGCTAGCCAGTGGCAATTGGTTCTTAACCCGCTTGTACATAACATAACATATAGTATATATATCTTGCCAAAATAAACACCACTTATATATATATACAAAAAAAACCAAGAAGAAATCATAAGCCCATTGTTACAAAGATGGCTGAACACTTGTTACGTTGAGTGCACTAATAGACAAAATAAGTATAAGAATTGAGCAAAAATTTCGAGAGTTCAAGAGGTTTTCCGAAATTAATTTATGAAAACAAGAGATTTTGAAGGTGGCTGAATGTTTGGCCACTTGGGTATACTTTCCCTCCTTGGTCGTCCAGGCCGAGCACCCTGACAGGCCGCTTACCCGTTTTACGCGCCTGTCCCTTAACATAACCGACTACAAGAACTTACCTTTTGCCGCTTGTCTCCCTAGCATGGCTTTGAAATGAGATTTAGTTGATTTTCAAATTCATGGCTTTATTTTCACAATTCATGAGTAAATCCTAGCTAAACTGTGTATAAAAATAAATGTATATATATATAAAATATGTATGTGTATAATAGGTAAATTAATGGGTATAGTATGGGTAGTTGTAAACTAAGTATTTGTGTAATAATCAATCGTACAGTTACTTTCAAAATCATTTACTTTTATAATGTAAAGCTTGATAAATATGGAGGGTACAGTATGTAAATGCTTAGGACGCATAATTAGAACCTAAGCGGTTACATTCTGTAGTTCCACATATGGTACCCATGCGTATGCATGTAGACATGTATACGTATATATACATATATGTATGTACATAACAATAAAAAATCAATATGGTGTTAATAATACAATACTTAATCTGAGACTGCTGGTGTTCTTGTTTGGGATCTGATGACTCTGGACAGTATGCCGGCATCTGTGGTTGTTACGCTGCTGATCGATGTGATGTTGATAGGTTTTGTACGTTGGGCGTGCGCATTTGCACAGCGACACTTCTGTTTGTTAAGTTTTGTTAAGAGTTTATGGATTTTCTTTTTGTTTTTTGAGCAAGTTTGATAAGTATTATTGTCTTGCGTTTTCAACTTTACTTTATATAAAATTTTTTATTGTTGCGTTTAACTTACATTATAAGGAGTTCGGTTTATTTTTACATGTAAAAGGATTTTACAAAATTTTTATTTTTTTTTATTTTATATTCACGTTTAATTTATTTGAAATCTTCATTAGGTAAGCAATTAAGGAGTATTTTACGTTTTTCCTTCTTTTATTTATTTATGATTCGAAATTTACAATACACTGAGGCACGTATTTGCCAGCTCTGTACATACGTACATACATACATGCGCTTATACATAGACATGTGTGTAATGCGAAAATATGCAAACTCCACATGCCACTTATACGGTTATTAAAATCACTTTCGGGTATATTCACGATTTTGGATTTTCCCTTTAACTATATATTTTTAATGTTCAGTGCCTAATGTTACCTTAAACCATTTTTCTTTACGCGCATGTGCACAGGCGTTCCTGGCAATATGTGTGTGAGCATATGCGCCTTTTGCTTTTGTTATATATACACTGTGGCACTTATTGCAAACTGCACAAGAATTTCCTTTGGTTCAATCCACATTTTGAACATAAAGTTTTTGTTACTTTACATACACAAAAGAAGATAACTAAACAAAAAATTTATTCTCACAACCGAATGATATTCAAGTATTCTTCAAGTATCTTAGTTAATGGCAATTAACTTATGTATGTATACAGATGTATATCTCTTTGATAAAAATTTAAATATAACATGATTTTTCATATTTATTGTGTAACACTTCAATTTTTCAAGAATCAAAAAATTTTTTAATGGATTATTTTCTCCTTTTTATTGCGAGTCTATAATTTAAAAATACTTTTTTTTCTTCTTTTTTCAACTTCTTGCTCGACACTTGTCTGGTTTCTTCGCTTGACGGTACTTGAATGTCCTCTTTAACTTTTTCCTGACAACCGTTTTTTCTTTTCTTTCATTGCAAATTCTATTTCGTACACGCGTAAATTTTTGATTCGCTGGCTAACATAACGGTCAATGCAGTAGAATTTTATGCGAAAGCAAAATGTCAAAAATGTAACGTGGTTGCTTGTTCCTTCATTCGTCCGTACAGGGATGATGTTTGTGAATGTGCTCACCAGACACACGCAAGTCCGGTAACAGTTCACTATTCTGACGAATTTCCCCCTTAAGTTTGTTGTATTCAAGGCTGTTGAACTCAGGTGAATCTAAGTCTACTTCATTATGGTGTATGTTTACTGAACCTCGTCTACGTCCAGTCGCGATAAGGTGTGTGGCACCACGTTTAGTGAGCCTTTTCTGTGTTCTATCGTAAACGTGTAGTTCTGGAGTTGCAGGGTCCACCGAGCCAACCTACCGTGTAGGTCTTTTTGGCTCGAGTGGTCGGTAATGATTTTAAAGTTTAACCCTTCTATGTATGGCCTGAACCTTTTTACGCAAGTAACAGCTGCTAGGCACTCCAGCTCCGTTATGGAATAGTTTCGCTCAGCTTTATTTAATTTTTGCGATACGAATGCAATCGGGTGCTCTCTGCCGTTGTTGTCCTGTTGCACTAAAACAACGCATATACCTACGCGGGACGCGTCGCACTGAATAACGAATTCAGCCGAGAAGTTTGGCTGAGCCAAAACAGGAGCACTGGCTAGGGCCATTTTCAATTTTTCGCATGACTCCTTGCCCTCTTAACTTAAACTGAAAGGCTTTGCAGACTTACGTAGGCTATCTGTGAGGGGACCTGCTATATCAGAAAAGTTTCTGATAAACGAGCGGTACCAGTTGGCCATTCCAATGAACCGTCTTACCTGACGAGGCGTTTTGGGGGTGGCAAATTGCATAATTGCTGCTACCTTGTCTGGGTCGACCTTCAAAATTCCTCTCCCTATTCTGTATCCTAAGTACTTAATCTCCCGCTGACAAAATTTGCTCTTGCCCACGTTGATCGTAAGGCCAGCTGAACTTAAGCATTTTGTGACTTCGGCGAGTAATCGGACATGGCTATCAAAATCCTGGCTGCAGACAAGGAGGTCGTCCAAATAGACGAATACATTTTCCCTCAGTTTCGCCGGGATGGTTTTATCCATCAGGCGACTCATAGTCTGGGGCCCATTACATACGCCAAAAGGCATGACCTTATACTGATAAAGACCTCTGAAGGGCACCGCGAAGGCAATCTTTTCCCTAGAGCTATCGGTTAGTCTAATTTGAAAGAAAGCGTCTTTCAAATCAATTCCGCTGATGTAATGTGTGTCGCTCAGTCTGCTAAGTAACCCGTTAATGTGAGGCAGTGGGTATGAGTCCTTTTCGGTCAGCGAATTTAGCTTCCTACAGTCTAAGCAGAGTCTTATCTTGCCCGGTTTTCGAACGGCGACAACGGGACTGCACCATGGGGAGTTTGACTCCTCTATTACTCCCAGGGCCAACAATCGGTCCAGTTCTCCGTATACTTCAGCCTGTCTTGGAGGGGAAAGTGGGTAGTGCTTAGCTTTTACTGGAATCGTGTCACCTGTGTCGATGTGGTGCTCCAGTAAAGACGTGCGTCCCAGTCCGAGTCTTTCATAAGAGGGAAAATCCAATATAACAGACTCCAAGCGACGTCTCTGTTCTGGGCTGAGATCGTGATAAAGTGCGTCAGTTTTTTCTACACCCAGATATCTCCGTGCTGCTCCAAGTTAGGAACGATATAAAAAATGATGTCCTTACTGACTCTCTTAAAGGATACGGGAAGCGAACAGTATCCTAGGACGTGATTCCTAGAACTGTTTGCTGTCGCAATATATGGTCTGAACCTTTTAAGATGAATTCTGTGTCTATTTATGAAGTCCTCACTTCCCTTTCCCAAAACTGACACGTTCGCCCCTGAGTCTAAGAGGCACGATATTTCCTGGTCGAAAATTCTAATTTTGGCATATGGCCTCCCATCGTCGGCGTTTGACAGAAGAGTCGTCTCAAGTTTTTCCCGAAATTTCTTTCTCAATGCATAGCGTGTTCTACATTTTAATATTTGACGTGAAGTCGTACCTGTTGAGTATAATTTATTGTTATAGTAAGAAATATGTAAATGAGGTTGTATGTCAGGGTTGGTTTGAGTATCGTAGAGTAAATCCCACTGTGCGGGCTTACTCTCATCGCTGGAAGTGAACTCGGGATTCAGTCCTTGGAACGAGCGTCCCCGGTCTCCTACTCGCTCCGTCGCCTGTTTGTCGAATGAGGATTACTACACTCGGTAGTAGTGATCCCCTTTTGGCCGCATTTAAAACAAAATAGCGATCTGGTATTATCGGGACAGTATATATAACTGTGGCCAGACTTAAGGCAATTCCAGCACTTGATTCTGAAGTAATCCCCCTTAATGAATTGTTTGTCGGCCCTTAAGGCTTCTACTTGCGAATCGCATTCTGTGTCCAATTCATCGTTGGCTGTTTGATCAGACGAAGTCTCTATGGAAACTTCATCCACTTGACGTTGCCTATTTGGTGGGTTCTCGGGGCCGCCGTGAGCCCTTAAAGATTTCTCGGCCTCCCTAAGTAATTCACAGTATGACTCTAGATCATCTGGTCTAGAAACGAAGGTCATGTTTAGGAGTCCTGTAGATTTTCGTCACCGCTGAACGATACGTTCCAATCTTTTAACTTGATGGAAATGTTCGCTGAAGTAGCATTTGAGTTACCGTTTGAATTCTGAGAAACGTATGTCGCTCTTCGGCGGAGTCTGTCGGAGTTCGGCGTAATTTCCTCCTAATATCAGAAATCTCCCTTCTAAACTCCTCCTGAGTACTCCTCATCGATTCCCTTACGTAAGCTATGAGTGAATCTATAGTGTCGGCGCCAAGCCCAGGGTGCGACTCCTGAGGTGGTGAGGTACCGGATTGTCCTCCAGTTGCCATTTCTGTTTTCACCTGAACACCTCTATACTCTAATGGAGGGTCCAAGTCACCTGCAGTGTCTGTCTCAATATCAGGTAATGCTTTTACAGTTATAAGTTCAGTTCCTTGATCATACGGATCAGGAGAAAGCGTGGCGGGTGAATTCCTTACTGCTCTGAGGCTTGTACTTGATTGCGAATCAGCAAGACTACTTGGCCTACGAGGTGTCGGTGTACTACCACGCCCCTTCCTTTCGTAACGGACGAATTTAAATCGTTTTTAACAGTAACAGGCTTACCCCTGCGATCAAATAATCCTTGACCTGTGTTCTTGCCACGTATAGCAAGGGTCTGAACCTGCTCGCGTGTTATATTTGTGCATAACGTGCCGAACCCCCAGAAAACAGTAAAAGGTTGTGAGCCTTATTGAAATCAGTGCCTACTTGAAAAAACCCTGTGTGACTTGTGCATTCAACAAAAATTGTATTATCAAAATTCATGTATACCTGTATATCTATGCATGCATGTAAGTGTATGTGCAGCGGCAGGTAAAAAAAAGTTAGCTAAATAACGCCAAAAAAAATAAAATTTGGAAAAAAGTCCAATACTCGTTACTAAAGAAATGGTTTGTAAATTGTTTTTTTTTCTTACGCATAGCATCAATTCTTATCTGGTAACTGATGCATAGGCAGAAATGTATTCATCAGTCAATGTTTTCAATTAGAAGTTAATTGAATTAATTAAATTTAAAAATGTTTTGATAATTAAAAAAAATATAAGCTGAATTGTTTGTTAAACTAGGTATTGAGGTGGGTATTCAATTAAATTATTAATTAATATTACAATATTTTCATATCACTATTCTGTGAACTAATATTTATCTTGCGTGATTCGAATTTGTGATACAGTAGTTTGCCAGCATTTAGGCATGCTAGGCAGACGCAACTAAGGTACTATTTGGGTTATGTTCATATTCGATATTAAGGACGCAATAAGTATAATAATACTCCGACTTTCCTTAGTATTCACCACTTGGCATATCGTTCCATATAACAAATCTAAAATGATGCCCCAAGCGTATGAGTGTAAAATCTCTTATTTTCAAAAATCAATCAGTAAAATTAACTGACTAGAACTTAACGTCTGGCATCATCTTTGCCATTTGCTATGATAAAGTCTGGGCTGAGTTCGTTTAGTCCTGCCAGTCCTGTCGTTTCAAATCATCACCGCGACGATAACCGACCTACTCGCATATCGGTTACGGACTTGTGATTGACTCGAGTCGAATATAAACGTGTATTGATGTTAAAATTTTCGTGCTTATCATCGGAGTGACCCATGCGCTGGCCCTTTCATTGCTTTTGAAATACAGGCTATTGCCCATGCTCAAGTCTAATGCCAGTACCAACACATTGGGTAATCCTATCATCAAGAAAACTCTTGAAATCTCTAATGTTAGCTTCTCGTTGGGCGCCATATATGTTACGCGCGGCATGTAATCTCGCAGAAAATGGAATTTTTTATTTTATTTTTTTATTATCAGATTAACGGAGTGAGCTGCGGTCAAGTGGCAAGATACAAGTTGTCCGGCTAGCCAGTGGCAATTGGTTCTTAACCCGCTTGTACATAACATAACATATAGTATATATATCTTGCCAAAATAAACACCACTTATATATATATACAAAAAAAACCAAGAAGAAATCATAAGCCCATTGTTACAAAGATGGCTGAACACTTGTTACGTTGAGTGCACTAATAGACAAAATAAGTATAAGAATTGAGCAAAAATTTCGAGAGTTCAAGAGGTTTTCCGAAATTAATTTATGAAAACAAGAGATTTTGAAGGTGGCTGAATGTTTGGCCACTTGGGTATACTTTCCCTCCTTGGTCGTCCAGGCCGAGCACCCTGACAGGCCGCTTACCCGTTTTACGCGCCTGTCCCTTAACATAACCGACTACAAGAACTTACCTTTTGCCGCTTGTCTCCCTAGCATGGCTTTGAAATGAGATTTAGTTGATTTTCAAATTCATGGCTTTATTTTCACAATTCATGAGTAAATCCTGTGTATAAAAATAAATGTATATATATATAAAATATTTTTTTTTTTTTTTATGCATGTTTTTTTATTTATTGTATCTTCATATATGAACTAACAATAAGTATTCAAATCTTAAATCTAACATATAATTAATAGGCCCGACCAATGCCATACCTAACTAAGTGATAGTTGTAAATAATACATAAGTAGTGATAAGCAAAAAAAAATAAAAAATTTCAAGCAACTTCATTCGGAGTGTTTAGTATTAGAGCCCTTGTATCTCTCTTTTTTAAGCGGATGTGTCCAGTAAAGTTCAAAATATTACGAGCAAGCGGATTAGGATGTGACTCGAGTTTCGTTAGATATTTGCCTGCGTATTTTGCAATTTCTTCAATCACTAGTGGCATATTTAAATCACGATGTATATTTGAATTCTTAATGTACCATGGAGCAGATGTTATTAACCTTAAAATTTTGTTTTGTCTTCGTTGAATTCTCTCTACATTGGAGGCAGAAGCAGTGCCCCATAACTGGATACCGTAACACCATATTGGCTTTAAAAGCGACTTGTATATTAAAAGTTTGCAGTCTAGGCTGAGTGTTGAATTTCTGCCAATCAGCCAATGTACCTGAGTTAATTTTAGTTTCATTTGAGTTAACTTATAGTCAATGTGATGTTTCCATGTAAGCCGTCGATCGAGGTGTATACCAAGATATTTCACATGTGAATGTTGAGGAACAACTTGATTATTAATCCGAATGGGGTAACAAGTATCTCTTCGTAAAGTAAATGTTATATGGACACACTTTTGTTCATTTACCTTAATTCTCCATAAGTTTAACCATAGTTCCATCTGGCTAATGTGTTCCTGGAGTTTTCGGGATGCCTCATCAGGGTTTTCGTGCATACTAAGGCAGGCGGTATCGTCGGCAAATGTAGAAGTGTGGATACTACTGCTCACAGGCATATCACAAGTATAAATCAAATATAAAAATGGCCCCAGTATACTCCCCTGTGGCACACCGGATGAGATAGTTTCAGGCATACTCATAAAGTGTCCTTCCACCACTGTAAATTTTCGTGCGAGAATGTAACTTTCCAAAAGATTTAGAATGTTTATTGGTAAGTATGTCTTCAATTTCAAAATCAGGCCTTCATGCCACACTTTATCAAATGCCTGAGAAACGTCAATAAAGAGGGCAGAACAATATTTCTTTTCCTCAAATGTTTTTCTGATAAATTGAACCAATCTATGCGTTTGCTCAATGGTGCTATGCTGGCTTCTAAAACCAAATTGATGGTCCGGGATGCACCCATTATCAGTTAAAATTGAAGATAATTTTGCCATGAGGAGCTTTTCAAAAAGCTTTGACATTGTTGACAGTAAACATATTGGCCTATATGACTCAGCCTTGGTAAGATCTTTACCTGGCTTTGGAATCATTTTAACCTTGGCAAGCTTCCAGCAGTCTGGATAATACTCCAGTCGTAAAATGGCATTAAAAATGAATAACAGGATTCTAATTGCAGTACGAGGTAACTTAATCAGCATCTGGTTACTAATTCCATCCATACCGGGAGCTTTTTTCGGGTTGAGCTCGGCAATTAGTTTTTGTACATCACACATCGTAAATTTTAAGGGTCGAGGGGGTAGAGCAACTACACTCGGCAAATCAGCAGCACCGGTACATGTATTTGGTGTAAAAACGGATTTTAAATGCTCAACAAAAATGTTACCTTTTTCAGTATCGCTTCTTGCCCAACCTCCGGTAGATGTGCGCAGAGGTGGCTTAAACTCAACGGGTGTTTTAAGCTTTTTAGCAGCGCGCCACAAAGAGTAATTAGATGCTGGTGTGACATCAAGCCCTTCCAGATAATTTTTAAAAGATGCAGTTTTTTCAGATGCAAGCAACTCTTGGAGTCTTTTAGTGCACTCTTTAAATCTGATTTTGTGTTGAGGTGATCTGTGCTGTTGCCATTCCCTTCTAGCTCTCCTTTTTTCACGTACGAGATGTTCAACGTCTGTAGAATAAATTTTATTGTACACAGTATGCGGATGAGAGGTAGTGGCATGTTCAGAAGCTTGTTTAATATTCTCGTTAAGATTTGCAATGTTCGATTCAATATCATTGGGTGTTCTTAGCGTAATATTTTCTGTGCAATGACTACTAAGATATTTTTTGAATCCCAGCCAATTAACACGATTTATCATCTTGACATATGGGTGAGGAAAAGCGCTTCTCAGTGGGCTACAGATTGTAACGATCGTGGGAGAGTGATCGGACGAGAGATCTAGGGAAGCTTCAACGTGGATTAATTCCCTAGAAATACTTTTTATGACGCCGAAATCTATAACATCCGGAATTTTTTGTATGTCCGTAGGCCAGTAAGTAGGCTCCCCACTCGAAATAACATCCAAGCCCATTTTTGAAATTGTGTTGAACAACGCCCTACCTCTAGGCGTAATAAGACGCGAACCCCAGAACGTATGCTTAGCATTGTAGTCGCCAGCTGCTACGAAACAAGGTCCAAGAGATTTGTAGAACTTCTCGTATTGGTCCTCAGTGATTGAAAATCTGGGAGGGGAGTAAATTGAAGATATCACGAAATTTGTACAAAAATTTTCAATGCAGATATTTGTTGCTTGTAGATGTTCTTCACAAATGTTGTCAAGAATATAGTGCTTGAGTCTTGACTTTATTAGAATTGCTGATCCACCGCATGCTCTCCCTCTAGGGTCCTTTGTATCATATAAAGTGTAGCCATTCATTTTAAAGAGGCTTCTAGAAGTCAAATGAGTCTCAGAGACCAACATTATATCAATATTTTTTTCCGTAAGGAAGTGCTCAAGTTCATTTTTATGTTGGCGAATGCCGTTTGCGTTCCAGAAACATATTTTTAACGTGTTCATGGCTTGTTAATTAATGCTTGAAGCAGAGTATTCTGCATTCTCAGCATTTCTTGCATCATGGTAGTCATATTTGTTGTAAAGTTGTTTATAGTTAGCACCAGATTCTCAATAGTAGCTTCAAGGCGACTAAAGTTAAAGCTTGAATTTGCATTCGTTGAATTATTTGGCGGTGAAATATTTTGTGTGGGGATAGAACTAGCCTTAGCAGCATCGGCATACGATACACGTGAAGTAACTGGTTGGCTCACTTGAGCAAAAGTGGCGGAGTACGCGTTTAATGGTTGAGCTGGAGCTAATTTAGGTTTTTGCACCATAGCCTGCTTGACGAAAGAGTACACAGGACATCCTCTGTAGTTAGCGGTGTGATTACCTCCACAATTACTGCATTTTTTTTCCGCTTGATCTTTTGGTTTGGTACAACTTGCAGTACCGTGCAATTCACCGCAGATAACACACACTGTAGGTAAATTGCAGTAAGCTTTTGTATGGCCATATTCTTGGCAAATATGACACTGCACGGGACCTGCACGCTTATGTGGCTCTTCAACTGTGATTTTTCTGTATAAAAGGTATTTAAGGCTATAAATAGGATGAGTCTCGTTTTTTTTCAACTGTATATCATTTGGCTCCAGTTCAACACGAAATAGGGGTTGGAGTACTTTTTCTTTGTTAAATATGTTTGATACATTCTTTACCTTAAATCCCTGGAGGACTAGTGCATCTTTAATTTCTTCAGGGACAACATAAGAATCTATGCCCTTCAATACGATCTGCAGGCCTTTAGCGCTCTTAAGCTGGTATGTGTAGAAGCTTGTTTTATTTGTTTCAAATTCAGAAACCATTTTGCGGAAATCCTTTTCGTCATAAATTTGAATTTTCGTTTCATCGATGTTGCCACGTTTTATTGGGACAATGTGGAATTTATTTTCACCAACGACCGAAATTAATTTTTTAATAAGGGCATTTGAATTTTTCTCCCTTAAGTAGATTGGTGGCGGCTTGAATGTTTTATTCGACGATGCCTCGGGTTTGTCGTTTTCATCTTGCAAAATTTTAAAACGGTTTTGGCGATTAATTGAGGATGCGCTGTTATCCCTAGACATTTTTGGAGCGGATGAAATTTTTGAAGAATTTGGGCTTCGCCCACGCTTTACCACGGTTATATATCTGTCCATACCGACTTGCACCTTGGGTTTTGAAATACTGTTATCTGTAGTGATAACTTTATTAAGTGACGAATACGAGCCTGAAGGGGATGATATTACTGACTTATATGAAGAAGTACTAGGCAATTGTAATGTTAATGAATCACTACTATTTGGCATTGGACAAAGCGAAGTTGATCGCTGACGAAAAATTGGTTTTGCCGTTAAAAAAACACTTTCATTAGATTTATTATTTCTATTATTTTCATTAAGAGCTTCAGAACTCACAGTAAAATAGGCATTTCTGCCGTTAGAACTCACTTCATATTTTTTTGTATTTGAGGCACTCATACAGAGTATTCCTCAAGGGCACTTTTTGTGTTTTTTTGCTTACGGTTTTTTTTTGTTTTTGTAATTTATGATTGTTTGTCTGTTTTTGAGTTACTCGTATAGAGTATTCCTCAATGTCACTGTTTATATTATTTTTGTTTGCTTTTTTTGTATTTGTTATTTCCACTATGTAAAAAATATTATCAAAGCAATAAAGCTTATTTATTAAAGTCACTATGTACCTATTACGAATAATATGTACTACGAATATTTTTTTGTATAATTTTTTGTTAGTTTGGTATGTAAGAAAAAATTCCGCTAATCGACTGTTCGCTATGAAGGTACCACGATCTAATATATATAAAATATGTATGTGTATAATAGGTAAATTAATGGGTATAGTATGGGTAGTTGTAAACTAAGTATTTGTGTAATAATCAATCGTACAGTTACTTTCAAAATCATTTACTTTTATAATGTAAAAGCTTGATAAATATGGAGGGTACAGTGTGTAAATGCTTAGGACGCATAATTAGAACCTAAGCGGTTACATTCTGTAGTTCCACATATGCTGCCCATGCGTATGCATGTAGACATGTATACGTATATATATATATGTATGTACATAACAATAAAAAATCAATATGGTGTTAATAATCCAATACTTAATCTGAAACTGCTGGTGTTCTTGTTCGGAATCTGATGACTCTGGACAGTATGCCGGCATCTGTGGTTGTTACGCTGCTGATTGATGTGATGTTGATAGGTTTTGTACGTTGGGCGTGCGCATTTGCACAGCGACACTTCTGTTTGTTAAGTTTTGTTAAGAGTTAATGGATTTTCTTTTTGTTCTTTGAGCAAGTTTGATAAGTATTATTGTCTTGCGTTTTTAACTTTACTTTATATAAAATTTTTTATTGTTGCGTTTAACTTACATTATAAGGAGTTCGGTTTATTTTTACTTTTAAAAGGATTTTACAAAATTTTTATTTTTTTTATTTTATATTCACGTTTAATTTATTTGAAATCTTCATTAGGTAAGCAATTAAGGAGTATTTTACGTTTTTCCTTCTTTTATTTATTTATGATTCGAAATTTACAATACACTGAGGCACGTATTTGCCAGCTCTGTACATACGTACATACATACATGCGCTTATACATAGACATGTGTGTAATGCGAAAATATGCAAACTCCACATGCCACTTATACGGTTATTAAAATCACTTTTGGGTATATTCACGGTCTTGGATTTTCCCTTTAACTATATATTTTTAATGTTCACTGCCTAATGTTACCTTAAACCATTTTTCTTTACGCGCATGTGCACAGGCGTTCCTGGCAATATGTGTGTGAGCATATGCGCCTTTTGCTTTTGTTATATATACACTGTGGCACTTATTGCAAACTGCACAAGAATTTCCTTTGGTTCAATCCACATTTTGAACATAAAGTTTTTGTTACTTTACATATACAAAAGAAGATAACTAAACAAAAAATTTATTCTCACAACCGAATGATATTCAAGTATTCTTCAAGTATCTTAGTTAATGGCAATTAACTTATGTATGTATACAGATGTATATCTCTTTGATAAAAATTTAAATATAACATGATTTTTCATATTTATTGCGTAACACTTCAATTTTTCAAGAATCAAAAAATTTTTTAATGGATTATTTTCTCCTTTTTATTGCGAGTCTATAATTTAAAAATACTTTTTTTTCTTCTTTTTTCAAATTCTTGCTCGACACTAATGCACTTAGTCTGGTTTCTTCGCTTGACGGTACTTGAATGTCCTCTTTTACTTTTTCCTGACAACCGTTTTTTCTTTTCTTTCATTGCAAATTCTAGATCGTACACGCGTAAATTTTTGATTCGCTGGCTAACATAACGGTCAATGCAGTAGAATTTTATGCGAAAGCAAAATGTCAAAAATGTAACGTGGTTGCTTGTTCCTTCATTCGTCCGTACAGGGATGTCATCCGCAGGGTTGCCAGATTTTATTTGGGGTAAATAGTCGCTAAAGTCAATTCCTTGTATTCATGTTAGGACAGATGTTAAGAAAACGAATTGGTGGATAAAAATCCGTAACAATTTAAAATGCGTATTTACCCCAAACACATGTACTGGTGTTGTTGATTTACCGATTGTAGTTGCGCTACCCCCTCGACCCATAAAATTTAAGACGCGTGATGTTCAGAAACTAATTGCTGAACTCAACCCGAAGAAAGCTCCAGGTACTGATGGAATAAGTAACCAGATGCTTATTAAGTTACCCCATATTGCAATTAGAATCATGTTATTTATTTTTAACGCCATTTTACGACTGGAGTATTATCCACAAATCTGGAAGCTTGCGTAGGTCAAAATGATTCCAAGGCCGGGCAAAGACCTTTCTAAGGTTGAGTCATACAGGCCAATAAGTCTGCTATCAACAATGTCAAAACTCTTCGAAAAGCTGCTCATGACAAAATTGTCCCCAATTTTAACTGATAGTGGGTGCATCCCAGGACATCAATTTGGTTTTAGAAGTCAGCATAGCACCATTGAACAAGCTCATAGATTGGTGCAATTTATAAGAAGAACTTTTGAAGAAAAAATGTATTGTTCTGCCCTGTTTATTGACGTTTCTCAGGCCTTTGATAAAGTGTGGCATGAAGGCCTTATTTTAAAATTAAAATCATATTTACCAATAAATTTTCTGAATCTATTAGAAAGCTACATAACTACCCGAAAGTTTACGATTGTGGAAGGAGAATGCCCCAATCTATATCATCCGGTGTGCCACAGGGGAGCATACTGGGGCCAGTTTTGTTTTTGATTTATACTTGTGACATGCCTTTGAGCAGCAATATCCATACATCTACGTTTGCCGATTATACAGCCTGCCTTAGTATGCACAAAAACCCGCACGAGGCTTCCCGATATCTTCAAGAAAATATTACACAGTTGGAAATCTGGTTGAACTTATGGAGAATTAAAGTCAATGAACAAAAGTGTGTCTATGCAACGTTTACCATAAAAAGAGATACTTGTTCCCCCATTCGAATCAACAATCAAAATATTCCTCAACATTCCCAAGTGAAATACCTTGGTATACACCTTGATCGAAGGCTTACATGGAAACATCATATTGACTTTAAGCTAAGTTAAGATGGAACTTAAGTAATCTCAAATTCATTGGTTGATTGGCAGAAATTCAACACTTAGTCTGGACTGCAAACTTTTAATATACAAGTCGCTTTTGAAGCCAATATGGTGTTACGGTATCCAGTTATGGGGCACTGCTTCAGCTTGCAATGTAGAGAGAATTCAACAAAGACAAAACAAAATTTTAAGGTTAATAACAGCTGCTCCATGGTACATTAAGAACTCAAATTTGCATCGTGATTTAAAAATGCCACTAGTGAATGAAGAAATTGCAAGATACGCAGGCAAATACTTAACAAAACTCGAGTCACATCCTAATCCGCTTGCTCGTAATATTTTGAATTTTACTGGTCACATCCGCCTAAAAAAGAGGGACACAAGAGCTCTTATACTCAACACTGTAGATGGGAATGCTTGAAAATACATTTAATTTTCCTTTTTGATTATCACTACTCTGTATTCTTTAAACTATCACTAAGTTTTGGCCGACACTGTTCGGGCTAAATAATTATATTTTAGCTTTAAAATTTGTTCACTTATTTTTAGTTCGTATTTGAAGATACAATAAATAAATATATGTATTAAAAAAAAAAATTAATAATAACACGATTTTCTTATTTGCAACTGAACTTGCTTTTATTCTTGACTAAACAAATTACAACTTGGCTTTTTTTATTTACTTCTGAATATTTCTACGTAACAATGCCGCCCACTGAATCCTATTCGTCCCGAATAGGCACATCATCCGGCTTGCGAGTCGTTCTAAATGTAGAACTTTAATTTTTGTGTTTTTGTATTCTGTAGACGACATCGTTTAACCTTTTTATTACCGTATATGGTCCCTCCCAGTGAGTCTGTAGTTTGGGAGACAATCCTATTTTCCGCTATGGGTTGAAAACTAGAACCAATTGACCATCATTAAAGCCTTTAGAATTTGCAGCACGATCGTATCTAACTTTCATCTTATTACTGACCATTTTAATTCGGCTACGTACAAATTTATGTAGCTCATTTAAATTTTCTTGCCTTTGGAAAGGGCCAGTATCTGCTTCATTTGCTTGTGTAGGCTTTAACTCAGCTCCAAAGATAACTTTTGCAGGTGTTCGCGATGTTGTGTCATGCACAGCTGATCTGTATTCTAATAGAAATTCTGGAATGTGCTCGTCCCAGTCCTTTTGGTGCGCGTTAACCACTTTCCGCAGATATTCTTCTAATGTACGGTTGAATCTCTCTGCCATGCCATCAGACTGTGGTTGAAGTGGTATTGTTCTGGTTTTCTTTCTCCCATAACGCTCGCACATGTCTTTAAATATGGCAGACCCAAAATTTCTACCTTGATCACAATGCAATTCAATAGGAACTCCATAGCGACATACCCAGTTGTTTACAAACGCGTCCACAACAGTTCTGGCTTCCTGGTTGGGTATTGCATAAACTTCTGGCCATTTGCTGAAATAGTCCATCACTACAAGAATATATCGATTCCCAGCGTTGACTGGAAAAGGTCCTGCAACATCCATTGCTATCCTCTGAAAGGGTGCTCCCGAGTTATATTTTTGCAGTAGACCCCGACTTCGTTTAGCTGGACTTTTAGCTTTCATGCACTGTGTGCAATTTGCCATCCATTCGGCTACGGCTTGTTGACATCCAATCCAATAAAAACGCTGTTTTAACTTTTCGAGCGTTTTTGTTACGCCCAGGTGACACCCGCTGGCTCCATTATGGAACTCCTTCAACAGCTCGCTCCTCTTGGATGTTGGGACCACGATCAGGTTGGAAACCGTCTTACCATCTACACTTTCCCAGACACGATACAAACAACCATTTATCAATTTCAGGCTGTTCCACTGGGCCCAATACGATTTTACCAGTGGACTTTTAGCTGATATCTCATTGCGTGTGGGTCTTCTACCCTCCTCTTTAACCACTATAATTTTTCCCAGTGCAGGATCTGCCCTGTGCGCCTCTGACAAGTCTTCTTCCGTACTAATTTTTGTAAGCCTGACATCAATGACACTATCTTTTGCTTCGACCGCCGTGACAGAGCATCAGCATTATTATGCTTTGCACCCTTTCTGTGCTCAATGCTGAAATCGTAGCTCTGAAGACGTTCAATCCAGCGTGCTAGCTGCCCTTCAGGATTTTAAAACTGCAGTAGCCACCTGAGTGCAGAATGGTCAGTTCTTAATGTAAAATGTAGTTAGAAGACTCCTGAATTCTAGTTTCTATTTTCTCGTTGTTCGCTTTTATTTCGCTCATCATGGCAGCAAACATTGCGCTGATGTCTGTACAGATGAGCAGATGCTTCTTCCATCTCATACTTCTCTTTAAATTCGTACGCTCCTATGTCAACAGCACGACGCTTGAATTCATCTATCAGCCTCTTTTGAAGTTCTGCCTTATTACCTGTTATCGGAAGGTCACACTTACTCAATTCTTTTTTGAGTTGCTCCACTTTTAGGATTTTCTTTCCTTGTATTACAAATTAATTATTTTCTAATTAATTTATTATTTTTATTTTAATTTTGCAATCCCACTTCTGACACCAAATGTTACGTTTAAATTTTATTAACCGTGTGAGTTCTTTTGATTGCTCAAAAATAAAAATAAATAACAACACAATTTTCTTATTTACAACTGAACTTGCTTTTATTCTTGACTAAACAAATTACAACTTGTCTTTTCTTATTTACTTCTGAACGTTATTATCCACGGCACGATGTCTTTTACTCTCAACGATGTTCACTCCACTAAATTCCAATTAGTACTGACTGACTTCTCACATACGGCAATCCTTTTTATACTACAAAACCGGATCTAGAATGTTCGCAAATAGATGGCGTAGCAACATGCATGCATGTATGTACTTAGTAAAAACCAACTGGAAGAAACTATTTCCGCACAAACGATTTGGCTGTTTAGGCGTGTTTGTTTATTGGTAGCTGGATGATGGAACAGTCTTCTTGCACAATCGGGAAAATTCATGTTGCCGTTTCTAGATGTTTGTAGCTGATTCGATTGGCCGTTAGTTTTTGAATTTTCAAAGTAACCACTTGTATACGTGTACGTCTGCCGCTATATACACAATTATTGTTGTTGCTATAGTGTTTGCACGTGAATATGTGTATACGTTTATTGCTTTAGTTAAATACTTCTAGATAGTCTTTTGCATTAACCCTGTAGGAGTATTTTTAAGTACCAATATATTTATGGTGTTGCTGCCGTTTTCAAAAGAATTAAGTAACATTTGCTGCCATCGGCACTTGTAGACGTTTAGCCATGTAGCCTGCTGTTGTCCATGTGTTTAATGCATGAAGTGTATTATGTAGGGTTGCCAGATTTATTTTTCGAAACATTGAGACAAGTTAAAAAAAGTTCAAAAATAAAGGGATTTTGAAAAGTTTCTCGGTACAAAAAATAGTATTGTAATATCTCTACTTTAAAGAGTATAGGCATTATTTATAAGAGTTTTTAAGGCTTTATAAAGGCTAATGCTCCTATGCAAAAACGATTGTTAAAGTTAAAGCATGCATTAAAACCGGATTTGCCATTTTGCCATTTTTTAAACCAACTTTAAATTTACTAATCGTTTTTGCATAAGGGGTAAATAAGCAAAATTTATTATCGAGATATTTTCTAAAAACATTTCTTGCATCAATTAAGAATTAGCGAATTTAAATATAAGTTGGAATCGAAAACAAAATAAAATAAAAAAGAGAAGGGAAGAGAATTGTCTTAGGACTCCCGCTTAGAGCTATGCTGCTTAGCTTTATAAAACAAATTTCATGTGTTATAAAACAATGCAATAAAATTATATTATGAGGGCAATCATGAATAAAATTCCAAAATCAAATAATTAGGAGAACAAAGAAGCAATAGTTGGAAAAAGGAAAAATTCCTCGCGGAATTTTATTTTAAATTTTATTTTATAACTAAACTTTTGCCTATTTCTTGACTTGGTAATCAAACTGTAATTATTTTGAAGTTCGAATTAAATACGAAATTGTGCTTTTGAGTGCATAATTAAATGCCCAACCTTGTGTAATGAATTATTATTTAAATTTTACGAACGCACCAGATGTTTTTATGCTTGTGTGTGTTTATTGAAAACACAGTTTAATTTTCATAAATATATAACAAATACAATTCATAGTTACATATCATGGTATAAATAAATATAAAATATGCATTCTGATGCTCCTTTGATTTTATAAAATGTGTTTTTATGGAATTTTATTTTCTGCATTTTTATAACCTAACTTTTTTGATTATGGTAAGCACCTGTTCCTTGGAAAGCCTTTCATAATATTTTTAGTGCTGCCGTACTTTCAAAGAAATTTAATAAGAACTTTAATTAACAACTGAAATTAAATCATATTATAGCTAATTATATATTTAATTATTAGGTAAAAAATTGGGGTTAAAGTTCTCCATTTGTTGAAAATCACTGGTGTTAAACTAAAAAATAAATAAAAAAATTTTAAATCCCGCGTGGTACGCATGATTTAATTTACGCGCCAAATTGGGCAACACTAGTATTAAGGTATAATTATACCAGGTACCACTACACCGTGGTCGGCAACCTACACAATTGCATTTTACAATTGTATCTGTTATCCTCTCACTACGATCCGGTGTTGCCAGTGAAATTTCGTCTCATTTTCCTAATTTGAAATTTTAAATCTCCAAAGCAAAATTTATTTTATTATGATCACAAGAAACACTCAATTTTTTTTATAAAAAAAGGCATCTTTCCTAGTTCTACCTCTTGTAGCATGCAACGTGTTGTTTCATTATAAGGTAGTGTCTATGTTGTAGGTAAAGGAGCCTAAAGCATGCAATATTTTCCAGCTCTTGCTCGTCGGCTAGTGGGGTGAGTTCAAGGCTATTAATTTTTACCTATTTTGACCGCAAAGCTACAAAAAAAATTATTTTATTTGTGCATGCTTTGTTATAATTGAAGGAAGTTAACAGGGGTAGAAATAGAAATATGTTGCAGTTTCAGGATACGAATGTTGAGCGTATTAGTTGGTATTACGCTAATTACCTTCCCATCCATGATCAAGAAAAAAATTATAGTCAAGAGCATAAATCTTGATCCCAAACACTTTTGTCTACCTACTTTAGTATGAGGAAATCGAATTTAAAGTTCCTATTTTTCCATTTTTAATTCAAAAACAATTTATTATAAGTAATTCACAATAAATCTCTTATGCATACTTATGTATATATATATATATATATATATATATATATATATGTCTATGTCTGAATATATGTATATCTCTGTTGGTGTGTTAAACAATATAATAATAAAAAATATATTAATTCAAAAACAAAATTTATTTTTCTTTTACAAAAATTTACCGAGAAATTCGCGATAAGAAATGCATACTTAAGTTTTCAACAAGGGTAAATATATAACAAAAAAATAACTACGTCACTGCCAAACAGCTGAGCAACACAATAATTACCTCGCGTACGTTGAACTTAAAAAAAAATTTTAATTATATCGATCCCGTTAGTAACATTAAATAATTAAATACGTTTTTCGCGATTAAAAGTTTGGTATTGACAATTTCTTTGACATGTTTGGTCTTGTTTTAAACATATTTTTAATTCCGATTCCAATTTTATATAATTGTTCTAGTATTATGACTAGATCTCCAAAAGAAAACCAATAGTTAGTTGTTCAATAACATTACAGGCGAATTTAACATTTTTATGCATTAACATTCTTTATTCTGTTAAAATAATAAAAGCTTTTCCATGACTGTTATTAACAGCGATAGCATAACACTGTTGCAACAAATGACACAAATGAACAAAACTAACAAATTTCAGGTTTCCCTTGAATCTCCGGTCACATAAAAATGTTAGAAAAAACTTACCCTGGTTTTGGCGATCCCGCGATGAAAGTACTTTCAACTGGATATCGGCTTATACCAAAAATTTAGGTGTTGAGACCAAATATGTTTTCCGCAAAAGTCTATATATGATTGTTGGAAGTAGGAAGTTTAATTATTGTGTTGTTTGTGCCACTGTGCTCGAAAATGTTAAAATTTTGATACTTTATGACTGTGATATATTTATATACATATTTATGTAAATGTCACTATATGAACTTAAAGCATTGATCGTTTTGTACAATGTATTAATAGAATTCAAATATATGTAAGTATTTACATGCATGTACCTATGTATGTACGTGCTTGTTTAAACCTACATACATATATGTGAACTTACAAATGTAAATATGTATGTTTGTAAATGACTATTTTTCTTATTTTAGGTATTTTATAAAGTATTTATTTATAAAATTTTAATGACTTTCACTTGAATACAAGAAGGAATTTAGCCTATATATTTTATAAAACTTTATACATATGTATGTATGTATAACCCTGCAAGATAGGTTTGGGATTGAATTTGGAAATTTTGTGGCTCACAAGTGCAATGATGAAAAACTTGAAAGTAAAATTGTTTCACTATTTTAAGATTTTGTTTGAGTAAGAAAAACATATGCATGTATGTATATCACGTTAGCATCTTTTCTTTGATTTTAATATTTTTTTTTGCACTATTGGTTACGAAAAAAAAATTTTGATTTATGTTACGCAATTATGTTTTGTGTGCTTGACTTCCCAGGAAAAGTAAACGTATATCTGGTTGTTTAAGTTGTTAATCTAAGTTGTCCAAATGAGGTGTAGACGATAAAACAAACTTCCGTCTTTTGCGCCGGGCTTTGTAGATGGATTCCCCGGTTCCATTAGAATCTTAAATAATCCAATTTATTTAAGTGAACCAAGTATTCTTCTTACAGCCGTAATTGTACTTACGAATAAAAATATCTTCCTAATTTTTGTTCAACAATAATAATAATTACGAGATGTGGTTTACTATCGTTGCCCTTGGATATGCACTTAGGATACAAAATGGAGAACTAAATGGAATTTCACGCGATATTTCACGTTTTTATACCTCCGCTATCAGATGGAAAAGTAAAGTTACCGCACTAGTACTATCAATCTCTAACTTGTACTCTTCCAATTCCAATTGGCCTCTATCAAACTACCTACACTGCATTATCAATTCATTTCCACAATGTGGCCAGATGCTAATGAATTTCCTATAAAAACCGATATAATTCCGATAACTAATTAAGGGGGTCCTATTTGGTAAGGGTTTGAATAAAAATTATTATTACTATCAAAGTCAATATTATTAATATTAATATTATTATTATTATTATTATTATTATTATTATTATTATTATTATTATTATTATTATTATTATTATTATTATTATTATTATTATTATTATTATTATTATTATTATTATTATTATTATTATTATTATTATTATTATTATTATTATTATTATTATTATTATTATTATTATTATTATTATTATTATTATTATTATTATTATTATTATTATTATTATTATTATTATTATTATTATTATTATTATTATTATTATTATTATTATTATTATTATTATTATTATTATTATTATTATTATTATTATTATTATTATTATTATTATTATTATTATTATTATTATTATTATTATTATTATTATTATTATTATTATTATTATTATTATTATTATTATTATTATTATTATTATTATTATTATTATTATTATTATTATTATTATTATTATTATTATTATTATTATTATTATTATTATTATTATTATTATTATTATTATTATTATTATTATTATTATTATTATTATTATTATTATTATTATTATTATTATTATTATTATTATTATTATTATTATTATTATTATTATTATTATTATTATTATTATTATTATTATTATTATTATTATTATTATTATTATTATTATTATTATTATTATTATTATTATTATTATTATAGAATTATACATTCTCAGCTGGAGCTGGAATTCACGCACCGGGTCATAGACCAAAGGTTACGCTCTGTGGGGATATAATCCAATTATATCCGTTATTCTATGGTTTCCCTCATTATGGTTGTTGCTTTAATAAGAATTGCCTTTTGCATTTCAGTGAGTATCTTCAAATCTAGGTTTAACCTGTTTATTGCACTGGTTGTTTCCTCAGGAATTGTTCCTACGGAACTTATTATTATTGGTAGTATGTTTACTTGCACCAAATTTTGTGTATTTTTGATATATTGTGCTAACGGCATGTATTTGCTTTTCTTTGTGGCTATTGTTTCCTGTATATTATTATCGTATGGTATTGCAAAATCTATTATTTGGGCTATTTTATTTTGTTTATCTATAATTATCATATCTGGTCTATTGGGTATAGTTGTTTCGGTGGGATTATTGACTAGAATTGATCTATCCCAGTAGATGGTGTAGTGGCTATTTTCTATAATTGGTTTGGGGTTATATTTATAGTAATATGTTGTTAGTTCGTTGATTTGTAGCTGTTTTATTACGTTTATATGTACTATTTTTCCAACATTGTCGTGTCTTTGCTTATAGTGGCTATGAAGTAATGTTGGACAGCTGTTAAGCAGGTGTGGGATGGTTTCCGGGCTGCCGCCGCACCTGCGGCAACTATCGTTTGCCACCGTTGGGTCGTGGATTATATATTTTCTGTAATTTTTTGTGGGTATTACTCCGTCCTGGATAGCTATTATAAAGCCTTCTGTTTCAGCAAATATATTACTGTATATAAGCCAGTTGTTGGTTTTCGTCTTATCTACATATGGTTGAGTTATCATATTTGGGTACTTCCCATGTAATGGCTTTGACTTCCAGTTTTGTATAAGGGTTTCTATTGTGGTCGGTTGGTTGGTAATAATGTTTTTCAGATTGAGCGGAGTAAGATTGTCATCAGAGTTTATTATGTCTCTATATAGCTGGGATATTGTTGCTTTGGTTGTGAAGTATTTTTTAAGATTATATAGTTGACGGCTGTATAGTAACTGTATGCTTATTACACCCCTGCCTCCTAATTTCCTTGGGATATTTATTCTTTCCAAAGATGCTCTTGGATGGTGATATTTATTTTGTGTTAGCGTTGTTCTGATTTTCATATCCATATTACTTAGATCTGTGTCCGACCACGAAATAATACCGAATGTGTATGTGAGCAATGGAATAGCGTAGGTGTTTATTGCTTTAACCAGATTTTGCCCATTTAGCTTACTTTTGCATATTTTATTGAGTCTGCTGACGAACTCCCTGCTGATGCCTTCTTTATGTTTTTTATGATCAATGGTGACATTCTGCAATATACCGAGATACTTATAGTGCTCGCCTTCTAAAAGTGGAGTTATTTGTTCATTTTCTGCAGTTGTGAAGTTTGGAGTTGATGCATATTTTCCTCTTGTGATGTTTTGCGTTCTGCACTTGTCTATTCCAAATTTCATTTTTATGTCAACTGAGAACATCTCAACTATTTTTAGGAGGCTGTCCCGGTTTGGTTTTGTGCTTGCGTAAATTTTTAAGTCGTCCATATAAAAGCAGTGCGAGATTTTGTTGGTATCCGGGCCAAATTTGTATCCATATTGGCTTTGCTGAAGTAGTGTGGAGAGCGGATTTAGCGCTATACAGAAGAGCAAAGGGCTGAGAGAGTCTCCCTGATATATACCACGCTGTATTTTAATTGGTTTGGATATAATATTACTGCTTCCGTCTCGGATGTGTAATGTGGTTTCCCAAAACGTCATTAGCTGTTTAATACAGTTTATTAGGGTATCATCGATTTTATATATTCTTAATACATCTAGGAGCCAAGAGTGTGGCACTGAATCGAATGCCTTTTGATAGTCGATGAATGCTGTGTATAGGTTTCTTTTATTTCGTATAGCTTGTTTCGTTGCTATACTATCGATTACTAACTGATCCTTACAGCCTTTTGTTCCTTGACGGCATCCTTTTTGTTCTTCTGCAAGTATATTGTTGTTTTCACAGAAGTCGCTAATTGCTATGGCAATACAGGATGTGAAAATTTTATATCCTGTGTTTAGACACGTTATTGGTCTATACTGGGAAGCAGATGTTGGATGGTTAATTTTGGGCTTCAGATAAGTCACGCCTACACACATGCTTGGTGATATATGATCTGGGTGAGCTATAATATCATTAAATATAGTGACCATTTGACTGTGAAGTGACGTGAGATACTTATAGTAATAATTATGTATTTTATCACATCCTGGTTGTTTCCAGTTGTGGAGTTTTCTTATCGCCTTTTTGAAGATGTCGCTGGTAATTACACTAGAAGTCATTGGTGTATTAGGGGCTATGTTTTCACTTATAGCGTCGATCCATATTGGTGTTGGGTTGTGCGTCTCTTCCTTACTCCAGATTTCCTTCCAAAAATTTTCAATATCGTTAATATCAACATTATTAACCTGTGTTCTTTGATTTTCGGGTGGTTTTGCGATCATGTTGTAAAAACGTTTTTCTTCCATTTGAAAGACTCTGTTGTGTTTTGCTCTATTGTAACTTTTTGTGTAATTACGCATTCTATCCGTATATTTTGCGAGTTTTTGCCGGACGGTATCACGTACTTGCTCCATAGTATAGTTAGGTTGATCATATTGCGTGTGTGTTAAATGTCTCCGTTTGATATTTCGCAGTTTTATTTGAGTTTTTCGCCCGGTTTTATTGGTTTTGTAGCCGGTGAGGAAG